>QEPC01015698.1:5068718-5105192 GCA_003113815.1 Sphenodon punctatus
CAGTCTCCGGGTTCAACAACTGGCCCCGACCTGGGGAAGGAAGCAGCGAGCCTGAAAAAGGTTCCCTCAGGGTCTTATGCGGCAGTTTGGAGGATCTCAGTCTCTCCCTGCCAAGCTCATCATAGGGACTCAGGCCACGCTGCTCCCTGACCAGGGAAAGCCCCTCTGTCGCCCTTGCAAACACCCGGGCCCCAGGAACCAGGAGGGGGTGCTGGGGTAGTGATATCTCCAGTGGGGGGGGGAACCCCACCCGGGGTAACCCTCAGGTCTAGGGAATAGGGCTCCTTGTATCCTAGGCTGTTGCGGGCACCACGTGTAGGGAAAGGGGGAACTCTGACCAGACACACTCCGCTCCACGGGGCTACTTACACGCACTATCGCACTCGCACTCTCTCTCCCACGCGCTCTCACGTTCTCGCTCTCAGTCACTCTTTAGAAGGTTTCTGCTCAGTACTCTCACTGCTCCAAACAACACACTTCGCACGGGGCCGGTCTCACAGGCAAGGCTCTGATCACCAGCAATGTGAGTGTGGCGTTAGCCCCCTTATATAGGCGGGGCTGGGGCGTGCCGCTGTAAGCGTACTGAGCGGCGCAGCGGCGGCGGCAAGGGCGTCGCTGTGGGATTGACGTTGTCGGGGGGCGTGGTTTGGCACGTAGCGTCCCCCGGGGGCGTGCCTGGTGCGTGCTGTGGAGGCCGCGGTGCCGGGGGTGTGGCTTGCTGGTCCGTTCCTAGCGGAGACCGTGGGGCCGATGCCGGACGTATCGGGGGGGTAGGGATGGTCGTGCGGCACGTCCTGCCCCCCCGCACTGGTGCCCTCCGAGTCCCCCACCTCCTCAGGCCCCAGGGCCTGACAGTGTGTGAAGGTGGTGTGGGTGGGTGCATGTTCCTGTGACCCACACAGCACGCACTCTTGACCACTCACGGAGCACTGGCGAAAAAGCTGGAGTGTGCTGTGGAGTGGCAGTCAAAAAAGTGGGTGGGAGCCAATGCCGACGCATCCCAACCCCAGCCTGTATGAATGGCGGCAGCCAGCCATGTCATCTGAGTGGTCTCCAGTTCAGAGGCACTGTGGGTGTGGAAATAGCCTTTGCAAGGCACAGGAACTGGACGGGAGTGCTCGGGAGCCCAGATTTCCCAGTGCACAGTCAGGACATGTTGATTTCAAAGACCAGCCCTGCCTGCTTCCCCTCTCCCTGTAGTCCGTGGCAGGGGGAGTGCATGGTGGCTGCTACGGTACCCCCCCAGGGAGCCACCCATTAGAATCCCTCCCCACGTAGTCCACCTGAGTGGGTGCTCCATGGATGTTTTACTCAGCAGACGTGGACCATCCGCCCCTCCCCCCCATGTGCTAATTTTAAAACAGTCTTTAGATGCCATTGTGGCACATTTCCCACTGTTCCATGCATGCAAGCCAATTTAGTGTGGACAGGTTTGGTCTAATTTTGAACATGTAGTTACTACTACTTATAATTCCTATAGCGTTACTAGGTGTATGCAGCACTTTACAGTGAGTTCATGGCTAGGGTGGGATTCAAAAATGGCTTCCCACATCCAACTCCAGCCCCTTCTCCACTACATCACACTGGCTCTCTAGGCTAAGAGGCTGTAGGGGTGTGCATCAGGGCCGCATGTCGTTTTTCATTTTTTGTTGTCATTTTCATCATTAAAATGTGTTGTTTTTGTTAATAACGAAATGTCATTTTTCATTATTGTTGTCGTTATCGGTGCCGATTTCAAACAAAGATTTTATTTTGGGTACTGATTTTGGGTGCCAATGAAGAATTATTGTCAGAAGTTGAACTCCTTCCCCTCTCATTGTGATACAGAAAGAACTGCACACAATAATATATACTGTACACAATATGTAGTTTTATTTATATAATATATACAGAATCTAAGCTAAACCTAACCTATGTATAATACAAAATGTTCCTATCCTATAATCCTAAAATATATAATAAAACAGCCTAGTATCTAAATATCGAATCTATGTATATACAACTAATATATGGATCTATATCATATATGGACAGGGGGAGACAGACAGGGGAAGGGAAAAGGAAAACTCAGAGGTATATCTACTATCTCTAATCTATCTTTACTCTCTCTCTCTCTTTCTCTCTAATGTGTGTGTGTGTGTGTGTGTGTGCCTAAGGAATAAGGATTGGGTGATAGGGAAAGGAATAAGGGATATTATATATATATATAAGGATTTCTAGTGCAAGCACCAGCAGCTTCTACAAACGCACCCTGACAAGAAGAGAGCTAACAGAGTGAAGCAGCCCAGTCCTACAATATTAAGGGTTGCAGTGCCCTCCCCCAGAGCCCTCCTGGGTTCTGGGAGGCAGAGACATTGAGGACTCACATGGTGCCATTCAACTATAAATGGAATAAAATAATAATAATAATTAATAATAAATAACTTCTGGGATCTGCTTGTGCTGCTCATTGGCCAGAGATACATCCATCAGGTCCGTCCCCTCTCAGTTCAACACTGTTTCTGGCTCCGAGATGTCTACTCCCTCCTCCCCTTTCCACATTTCCCTCCAAAAAACACGTGCCCCAAAAGACTTTCGTCATCATTATTGATTTTGTTATTATTTTTGCTATTGCAATAATGAAAATGACAATTTTAGTTTTCAATATTGATATAACAAAAACAACATGCACACCGCTAAGAGATTGTGACCTGTCCAAAGCCACCCAGCGAGTTCATGTTGAAAAATCGACCTGGTCAAATGTGGCCGGAAAAGCATGCGCGTCCCCCTTCCGGGCGCGTGATTGCCGGGAGTGTATCGTCTGATCCCGGCTCCCGACATTTTTTCAAAACAAGCGCGGCCACGGCCGCAATGGTCTAAAAACAGCCTTAGTCTTCTGTCTGCCTCCACTTCCCTACTAAAGTTGGGCTTGTGTTATGTCCTTCCTCTTTATTTCAAAATGTGTTTCCATTATTCATCTATTTCATTTTTAGCTTGATTTTATTAAAATGAGAAAAAATGGTAAAAGGATTATGGTGTTTTGTTTAATTTCACAAAAGATTCTTGGAATTGGGTCCAGTGAGTTCCAGTAATGTTGAGTACTGACATCATTCTAGCTAACCTTTAATGATATCTCTCTTTTTTGTTTCTTCTAAATTAGCCTCAAGTCTCCTAAGTTTTAATCACCATATATAATAAAATTAAGGCAGTAATTATTCTTTTTGGTAGTATGACGTTGGGACTGTTGTAGCCAGTAAATGCTAAATGCCAAGTTGTTTATAAGAAACAGATTTTTACACAGATCCTGAAAGAATGCACTGCATATGATGCTCAGATAATAACAGGATAAGGTAATGATTATTTATCAAAATATGTGTATCGTGTTACAAATAGGATTTTAAACATGCTAAAACCAATTCTAATTTACTTGTATTTTGTTTCAGAAATGAATTTAAAAAACACTTTTCCAAATGTTCTTGCTAAGTTACATAATTTGTTAATAATGCCTCAACAACAAAAAAATTGATGCCTCTGTGTACTTATTTATTTAGATTTATACCCCACCTTTTTCTGAGGACTCAAGATGGCTTTATAATATCATTAAAAACTCAAGAATAAAAAGAAATAATATATTTATTTATTTTATTTATATTTACATTTCTATCTCACCCCCTCCTGTCAACAGATGACTCAGGGTGGCTTACAAAATACTAGAGGTGGGACCCCGGGCCCATTACTGGCTACCGGATTTACCGGTTACCGGTTCTCTAAAAACCGGATTCCCGGTAACCGGTATACCGGTACCAGTTTTATTTCATTGATTTCAATGGGGCGCTGTGTCCCCATTGAAATCAATGAAATAAATTAATTCCTTCCCCCTCCCCCTCCCAGGCTGCGCGGGTGGAAGGGGGGACACCCCCCACCCACCCTGCCCAGCCTGGATTTTTGTTTAAAAAAAGACTCAGAGGCGAGCCCACCCCCCAGCACCAGCGGCCGCGGCGTCCCCGCAGCCGCCGGTAAGTATGACCCGATCCCTGGGGGGGNTTTTTGTTGTCATTTTCATCATTAAAATGTGTTGTTTTTGTTAATAACGAAATGTCATTTTTCATTATTGTTGTCGTTATCGGTGCCGATTTCAAACAAAGATTTTATTTTGGGTACTGATTTTGGGTGCCAATGAAGAATTATTGTCAGAAGTTGAACTCCTTCCCCTCTCATTGTGATACAGAAAGAACTGCACACAATAATATATACTGTACACAATATGTAGTTTTATTTATATAATATATACAGAATCTAAGCTAAACCTAACCTATGTATAATACAAAATGTTCCTATCCTATAATCCTAAAATATATAATAAAACAGCCTAGTATATAAATATCGAATCTATGTATATACAACTAATATATGGATCTATATCATATATGGACAGGGGGAGACAGACAGGGGAAGGGAAAAGGAAAACTCAGAGGTATATCTACTATCTCTAATCTATCTTTACTCTCTCTCTCTCTTTCTCTCTAATGTGTGTGTGTGTGTGTGTGTGTGCCTAAGGAATAAGGATTGGGTGATAGGGAAAGGAATAAGGGATATTATATATATATATAAGGATTTCTAGTGCAAGCACCAGCAGCTTCTACAAACGCACCCTGACAAGAAGAGAGCTAACAGAGTGAAGCAGCCCAGTCCTACAATATTAAGGGTTGCAGTGCCCTCCCCCAGAGCCCTCCTGGGTTCTGGGAGGCAGAGACATTGAGGACTCACATGGTGCCATTCAACTATAAATGGAATAAAATAATAATAATAATTAATAATAAATAACTTCTGGGATCTGCTTGTGCTGCTCATTGGCCAGAGATACATCCATCAGGTCCGTCCCCTCTCAGTTCAACACTGTTTCTGGCTCCGAGATGTCTACTCCCTCCTCCCCTTTCCACATTTCCCTCCAAAAAACACGTGCCCCAAAAGACTTTCGTCATCATTATTGATTTTGTTATTATTTTTGCTATTGCAATAATGAAAATGACAATTTTAGTTTTCAATATTGATATAACAAAAACAACATGCACACCGCTAAGAGATTGTGACCTGTCCAAAGCCACCCAGCGAGTTCATGTTGAAAAATCGACCTGGTCAAATGTGGCCGGAAAAGCATGCGCGTCCCCCTTCCGGGCGCGTGATTGCCGGGAGTGTATCGTCTGATCCCGGCTCCCGACATTTTTTCAAAACAAGCGCGGCCACGGCCGCAATGGTCTAAAAACAGCCTTAGTCTTCTGTCTGCCTCCACTTCCCTACTAAAGTTGGGCTTGTGTTATGTCCTTACTCTTTATTTCAAAATGTGTTTCCATTATTCATCTATTTCATTTTTAGCTTGATTTTATTAAAATGAGAAAAAATGGTAAAAGGATTATGGTGTTTTGTTTAATTTCACAAAAGATTCTTGGGATTGGGTCCAGTGAGTTCCAGTAATGTTGAGTACTGACATCATTCTAGCTAACCTTTAATGATATCTCTCTTTTTTGTTTCTTCTAAATTAGCCTCAAGTCTCCTAAGTTTTAATCACCATATATAATAAAATTAAGGCAGTAATTATTCTTTTTGGTAGTATGACGTTGGGACTGTTGTAGCCAGTAAATGCTAAATGCCAAGTTGTTTATAAGAAACAGATTTTTACACAGATCCTGAAAGAATGCACTGCATATGATGCTCAGATAATAACAGGATAAGGTAATGATTATTTATCAAAATATGTGTATCGTGTTACAAATAGGATTTTAAACATGCTAAAACCAATTCTAATTTACTTGTATTTTGTTTCAGAAATGAATTTAAAAAACACTTTTCCAAATGTTCTTGCTAAGTTACATAATTTGTTAATAATGCCTCAACAACAAAAAAATTGATGCCTCTGTGTACTTATTTATTTAGATTTATACCCCACCTTTTTCTGAGGACTCAAGATGGCTTTATAATATCATTAAAAACTCAAGAATAAAAAGAAATAATATATTTATTTATTTTATTTATATTTACATTTCTATCTCACCCCCTCCTGTCAACAGATGACTCAGGGTGGCTTACAAAATACTAGAGGTGGGACCCCGGGCCCATTACTGGCTACCGGATTTACCGGTTACCGGTTCTCTAAAAACCGGATTCCCGGTAACCGGTATACCGGTACCAGTTTTATTTCATTGATTTCAATGGGGCGCTGTGTCCCCATTGAAATCAATGAAATAAATTAATTCCTTCCCCCTCCCCCTCCCAGGCTGCGCGGGTGGAAGGGGGGACACCCCCCACCCACCCTGCCCAGCCTGGATTTTTGTTTAAAAAAAGACTCAGAGGCGAGCCCACCCCCCAGCACCAGCGGCCGCGGCGTCCCCGCAGCCGCCGGTAAGTATGACCCGATCCCTGGGGGGGGGGTTTAACACCCCCCCAACCCCCCAGGGATCACCCCTACTAAAGTTCAGTGCTTGCTTACCTTGCGGAGCTCCGGGTGCGGCGGCGGCGGGCGGTCCGGCGGCCTCAGCGCCGGCTGTGGCTGCCGGCGTCAGAGACGCTCTAGGCCTTCCGGGGAACTTCCGGGTTTCCCCGGAAGGCCTAGAGCGTCTCTGACGCCGGCAGCCACAGCCGGCGCTGAGGCCTCCGGACCGCCCGCCGCCGCCGCACCCGGAGCACAGAGAAGTTGTGGCATCCCCACCCCCTGCATCCCACTCTCCACCCATGGCTGTGCTCTTCCCTCTCACAGGCCAAAGAGCTGACAAGTCCCCTGTTCTGGTCCTTCAACCACAAATGGCCACCAAAGGGCCTACAGCCTTTGGCATCCGCTGTCAGAAGCTGCCTGCCACACCAGTCAATGGGTGTTTTTACATGAGACACCCCCATGCATGGACACCCACCGTCCACTTGGAGAGGTGCTCATGTAAATTTGGTGCGTGGGGTGCGCACGCCGATAACTCATGCACTGCCCACCCATGGCCATGCATGGGACACTCCAGAAAAATCCAAAGTGCCATGTGTGGGGTTGGGGTGGGTGGTACATGAATGTTACAGCCAGTGGTGGAAAGCTTGGCTGGGTACAAGTCTTAGAGTTTCCAAATAGCTCAGTCCTTCATAGTTTGTTTGGTCCGGCGCTTTTCTGGCTGGTATATGATGATGAAGAGATCTCTGATGATGATTTTTCTCTTTGTCTTGTCTTCCCCCTTAAGTACCTTTCCAGGGTCCTTTGTTTGATTTTCCTGCCAGGTGACTGTGTTTTCAGTCACGTCCACAGAAAGAAATCAATTTGCAACTCAATGGGCTATTGCTAGTGTCTGCAGAAGTATTAAGCTTTTTCTGATTACACACTTGCTCAGGGTCATGAACTTAGCAGTTCTTCACTGCATGAAGCAAGTTTCCAGTTCTCAGCTTTCACATTACATACATGTTTAACCTTTACCTTTACATATTTGTTAGACCTGTAGTCTACATGTGGCCCAGTATCTCCTCATCACAAATGTGTTCTACCCTTATTTTAAAAACAATTATTTTATTTTATTTTAGATTATATTTTCGTGTAAAAAAGAATGTTATCACCAGTAATAAGAGTGAGGATTCTTGCATTTTCTTCCTTGCTTTGCTACTGGGGGTGCTTCCAAACATTAGTATTATGCATCTGGTGAAACATTGCATAACACAGGCACCACGGGTGTAAACAGATGGACCACAGTTCTGGTTCTGTTCCGCTTTTCCCCACCCAGGTGACCCGTCCATCCAAAGATGGGTTTCCAGATGCCGAGGTGGAGCAGGTACCACTTGCTCCAGACCGGCCCTACTTGCAGTGCTCTGGAACAACCAGGAGCATTGCCAATACCCCAAACCCTTGCGGGGGTGGGGCCTGGGGAGCGCTCCTTCCAGGCTGCTCCCCAGGACACCGGGGGTGGCCATGGGGAGTGTTGCAGGCATCTGTCGGAGGGTCCCAGAGGCAGCGCTGAGATCATCCCAGCAAGCAAGATCTTTCCCCTCCCCGCCATGACAAAGAGCAGTGGCTGGTACTGGGGGTGGGGTGTGGCAGTTAGCCAGCCAGGGGCCATGGAACATCGCTCCCTCTTCCCCGTCCCTTGTGGGGGTGGGGCCTGGGGAGGGCTCCTTCTGGGTTGCTCCCCATAACACCGGGGATGGTCGCAGGGAGCGTTGCAGGCATCTGTTGGAGGGTCCCAGAGGCAGCACTGAGATCATCCTAGCAAGCAAGATCTTTCTCCTACCCCTCCCCCCCCATGACAAAGAACAGTGGCTGGTACTGGGGGTGGGGGGTGGCAGTTGGCCAGCCAGGGGCCATGGAACATCGCTCCCTCTCTTCCACCCCCTTGTGGGGGTGGGGCTTGGGGAGGGCTCCTTCCGGGACGCTCCCCATAACACTGGGGGTGGCTGCCAGCCATGCTGGAGGCGCATGTCGGGGGCACAGCTCGAAGGGGCACGATCAAAGGGGCCTTCCCTTTGGTCGGGCCTGGAGGTTGGGATGGAGGGGGCACTGCTGGGGTTGCCCAATGTGAGGCTTCTATTGGTGAAAGTTGTGAGGAGGCCTTCCTATCCCCCCGGTGAGAGAGAGGTGGAGAGGGAGAACTACCCCTGGTGACAGCAGGGGATGGAAGAAAGGATGGTTTGATACTGGTAGAGTGGGTATTGGGATTGGTTAGTAAGGCATATTGTTAGATGTTATTATTATTGAAATGTTAAATGGTAGGGTAGGGTTTTCTTGTGTATTATGATATATTTGGTGTTGGGTTTCCCCTGCGTGGGATAAAACCCTAATATTGTATTTATTATTGATGTGAGCCACCTCAGGCCGACTTTGGTTGGGAGAGTGCGGGGTATAAATTAAAGATGAAATGAAATGAAATGAAACCTACAGCATTGGCCTGAGGTGGAGCTGTGGTTCATCTGCTCGGCGGATGGCTGCTTCAGCTCCGCTCTTGACTTTGGGTTTCCCCAGGCAACACTGTAGAGTTTCAGGTGGCAGCCTAGAGTGTCAGGCGATCTGTCCGCAACTCTATGGTGTGGGGGAGGAGGGTCCCACACAGGTAGATTGTGGGCTACGGCAGCTGCCAGGTCCATTTAAAATGGACCCTGGCAGGGCTGGATGCAGGCAGACACAGGGGTGCACCCCCAGAGGAGCTCCAGGGGTGGCCAGTCCCCTGTCCATCTAAAGACACCTGAAGTCACAGAAATTTCCATAGTCAAGGATACACACATTCAATTGATTGCATGTTTGTATGTGAGTGAGGCAAAAGTCACTAGGGTGAGACAAAAGTACCCAAGTGTCCACTTCTGCTAACTATTCCATGAACGATATCTCTTGGTTTGGTGAGCTAGTTTCTGCCAAATTACATTTTCTGCTTGTGTGATGTGCGTGATATTCTGGTCAACTGTGGAAATTGGTTTCAGTGACAAAGGGAGCATTAACTATCTCTTCTGTTCCTTGAAGCCATTGATTATGGAAACAGCCATTTTGTCTCCACAGCTTGTCATCATGGTCAACTGCACCTTCATCAAGCTGACTGTTCAGATGTTGAAGGACTGCAGAATGTGATCTACAGCTAGTCAGAATTCAAAAGGGAGGGGCTGAGGTCTTGTCTATATGCTGCCAATCAAGAACTAGCACTCTACCTGTTCATCCTTGGGACATAGAGGGAAGCAATGTGTTTTGAATTATATCTTTTATTGGGCTAAATTCTTCTGGTGGAAATAAGCAAGCTTTCGGGCCACACCGGGCCCTTCCTCAGGCATGTAGCATAGCCAGACAAAAATATATACACTGAGCAAATACAAGGTAGTATAGGGTCTTTACAAAAAGAAGCAACCATTCTATGCTGGAAGCAACCATTCTATGTTGTTCTGTGGGGCAACTGTTCTATGCTGTATGCCATTTTGATCACTAGGGTAACTATAATAACAGTACTGATTCTAAACTCCCAACATTCCTGCATACAGTCATACCAGACACAGTATTATGAGCATCTAACTTTAGGACATAAATGTCAAAAAGATGGTTGCTTCTTTTTGTAAAGACCCTGTATATAAAGAAGCAGGAAAGGGTGGGGTTAGATAAGAAAAGATGACTAGTGGGGCGGGGCAGTTATTTGATAGGGAGAAGAGTGCTAGACATTAGGGGTGCAAAAACAAAGGGGGGGAAATGTATGCCGCCTTATATGCAGATGATATGGCCTTTCTTTCCTTGATGAAAATTGGCCTCCAAAGAATGTTGAATAGACTGGAGGCATACGCTGAGGGAAACAATCTGAAAATAAATGTCCCTAAGTCCAAAGTCATTGCTTTCTGAACAAAGAAAAATCCAGGCTGGGCAATTGGTGGAGACAAACTGGAGACTGTAAGGGCTTTCACCTATTTAGGTGTTACTTTTAGTAAAACCCTAACCTGGGGTGACCATGCTCAGAAGATAAGAGCTAAGGCAACACAAGTAGGTGGTGGGATCCTCTCTCTTAACAACCAATGTGGAAAGGGTGCATGCCTGGAGGCGTTGAAAGTGGTGGAAATAAAAATGGAAGCCACATTATTGTATGGAACTGAGCTCTGGGGTTTGAATGCTAGGGCGTGTGAAGTCCTGGAGAAAACCCAGGCAGCTTTCTTAAAGAAATTGCTGGGAGTTCAAAGAAGTATGTCCCGTTCTATGATTAGAGTGGAGACGGGAACAGTGAATGTCGGTAGAATAGCTAGATTGAGGGTGCTCTCCTACTGGCTAAAAGTTAAAGCACTTCTCCCGGCTTGTTTCCCAAAACGAATTTACCTTGATTTGTTGGGAGATCGAAAAAAGGGAAAAACATGGCAAATGGGGATAGAAAAAGGAATTGAAAATTTGGGGCTTGGATACCTTTTGGTATATCCGGATCTGATCCCACTAGATTCAGAGGTAGCTCTAATCAAGCAGCGATCTTTAGACTGTGCACTCCAAGAGGATAGAGCAGAGGTGCTGAAACATGTTTTAGCAAACCAATATGGACTTCAGACAGAATCCCCGGCTGCATATTTGGGGATACCCCAATACCATCTAAGGCAGGTGATCTCCAGGCTGCGTTTTTCCCAGTTGGACTCAAAAGTCCAGGAGGGAAGGTGGGCTAAGATGCCAGTGGCTCAAAACTCTGCCTGTGTAACTCAAACAGAATAAAGGACACTTCCCACGTTATGTGGGAGTGCCACTTCTATACTAAGGAAAGAAAGAAATGGTTGGGCCCTCTGGGGACACCAAATTCAGGTGGCACCGTGCACCAAAAAGCTAAAAATATCTTACAGGACAAAAATAAAAGCACAGTGCTGGCTTTGGCAAGGTTTTTCTATGCGGCACAGATTGTAAGAAAGAAGAAGGTTGGAGGAAATTAAATGTAACCTCTTCCCAAGCGGTGGGTCAGGAGATTTTGTCTTTAGAGAAGCTTAAGTGGCTTTGCAGTGGGGGATTCAAGGCCAAAACGGACAATGTTTTTATGGCCTTAGAGAGGAGGTCTATTGACTATTGTTAGGCCCTCTCATGGGGAACCGGAAGCAGTTATGCGACCTCTGAGCCTGGTATTGGGAGGGATGGCGAATCTTCTAAGGGTTGGAATATTTGTATATTTGTATATTTTTAATATTATATTATGATTGTCTAATGTTATAAGAACCGTGGTGATTTCCCCCCCCCCTTTTTTGTATTTTGGCTAAAGCCATAAAATCAATCAATCAATCAATCAATTAGTCCCATCCCTAATGATTGATTGATCAGTATTACCAAGAACCAAGATTCAATAATGACCTTCTGTTCTAATACCGATAATACCGATAATTCTTGGTATTGGCAATATCAGTTATTTTACATTATCAGTATTGATACCGGATTAATGTTAAAGATTTGATAAATGGAGATCCAATACCGATATACAACAGATACTGAGAATTTACTCAAAGGCCCATCCCTACTAGACATAAAAAAGCAAAGGTATAAAATCAGGGCTGTTAAGGATGTGAAGAAGACAGACATAGGTGTGGGATAAAAGTGAAATTGCATAAGAAAGGCTCTGGGAACGTAGAATCAACATGTGCCAGGGTCTGAGAGTGACCTCGTCCCACAAGGCCCTGCTCCCCCCACGCTCCCCCGCCCCCCGCCCTCTGGAGAGACAGGCAGGTGCAACGGCCAATGCAGTCGCAGCACCCAGCCACTTTGACCACGACCCGGAATCCCGCCGGGGATTCCGGGCCGTGATCACCGGCCAGACGTTACTTTTTATTGCTTCCCACCGGGAATCACTTTGACCACGCTTTCGGAGCTTGGCCTGCGGGGAGCCCGGGAAGTGTGGTTGAAATTGACCTCATGTGGGAATCGGCCATGGTGAACATCTGGCGGCCGCCAAACAGACGTTCAGGGCGCTTTGGACCTGCAGAGAAATTGACCGTGGTTCACTGTGGTTGACTGTGATCTCGTAACGTCTGAAAATACCCACAGAGTTAGGAAAAATAATATAGAATATGAAGGAACCAGATATATGAGGAGGCAGGAAAAAGTGGGGTTAGATAAGATAAGGTTGCTGGTGAGGGGTAAATAGTGCCAGACATTAAAATCAGAGCTATAAACACAGATGTTAAGGGAGAGAGACATGGGAGGTGGAAAGGTGGAAAAGCGAGGTGAAATGAAATTGCAAAAGAAAAGAACTGGGAACAAGTGACACAAAGTAGAATCTACATACAACAGGAACTGTTAGAGTCACAGAGGGAGACAAATGTAGGGAAAAATCTACCAGTAAGGTTTGCAGGAATATAAACAGAATGACACCGCTTTTTAATGAGGAGCGCTGAAGCGCCTCCTGAGCGCCGCATTCAAAGACAAGCTGCCGGAAGTGATGCACTCCCCATTGTTGCTGCTGGTGGCGCCGGCAGACACAGGGCTTTCGAGCGGTGCGTTCTGAAGACTTGAATTTTCTGGCTTTCAGAATGCGCCGCTTGTAAGCCCTGTGTCTCCCGCTGCCGCCAGCAATGGGGAACACGTCACTTCCGGCAGCTTTGCTTTAACACGGCGTTCAGGAGGTGCTTCAGTGCCCCTCGTTAAAAAGCGACCTAAGAAGAAACTTGGTAACAAAAGCTAAAAATGCAGAAGACTGTAATGGAGCAGAGGAGGAACTAACTATAGTCTGGTGCACTGTAACACATTTTGCATCTGTCACAGAATGTCTTGCCAAACTGAAAGAAAGTTTCAGAAATGTTAATATAGGGGAGCCTCATCAAGTTTTAACCATGACTGAAGGTGCCATACTTGATCTGAGCATGTGCTCCTCCGCTAAAAATGGTGATTGATGGGATGCAGTCATGGTGGCAGAAAGTTTTTGACCCATTCTCCATTATCGTAGTTTTTGATATGCCAGACAGGTTTGTAATGGAACTGATCAAAGAGAAGAGGCCCATGCTGTAACATCAGGACAATAGCATGCATGCTTCCATCCTGGTGGAAAAGCTGGCTGCCATTATGCTCTGAAATTTGACTTTCTGACTCCTTTTACAAAGGTCAATGGTAAACTAGTTTGGCATTGGCATCTCAACTGTGGGTGCATTCTTGTGGAGTTTTACAGTGCAAAGCAATGATAGGTTTAAAAGAATAGGCTTCTCTCCAGGCTGCATTTATTTATTTATTTATTTATTTATTTATTTATTTTAAAAGACTTTATACCCTGCCCCTCCTGCACAGCAGCTCAGGGTGGCTTACAATCTCAAAAAAATAACACATTAAAATACAAATATAAAAGGCTCTTACAGGGGAAAGGTCATATTAAAACAACAACAACAACAACAACAAACAGAAACAAAACAAGAAACCCTCCTGTAGTGAAAAATTGCAGAAGACCTATGTACACCGGTGGAGCTAGTTAGTGAACACTTATATCTCTTATTTGGCCTGCTTTTGCTTTAAAAATCCATCTTGCTTAACATGAGCTGTATGCATGCCTTTTTGGCAGCCTATGCTGTATTGTATAAGTTGTTGTGCAGAATACCAAGGCCAGCTAGAGCTGTAATCTTATGAGAAGCTGTTAGCAGCAGCTGAGCCTGATACTGAGAGAAAGGTTTCTTAATTGGAAGTTGAATGACTCAGGCCAGAGGGCGGCAATAGTTAATTGTTAGCACATGCATAGAGTTTGTCTAGTGGGTTTGTGAAGGCAGAATACTATAAGACAGAGCAGCTGGGGACCCACATTGGAACTTCACTGCTGGCCACTCCACAGATATGCAGATGGGGAGCTGCAGAACCTGGGGCCCACCTGGGGATCATCTCGCAGCTGTTGTTGGGGTTTCCCGGCTTGCATAAAGGGATGTGAGAAGCTATCTTTTACTTTCTGTATTCATTGGGGTTATTATCTTTTATGTTGTGTATTTAATAAAATAGCTTTCTTGGCACCATATCGTTTGAGTCATCACTGGACTGATCTAAAAGAGCAAACAATTTCAAGACACCTCCCTCCCTATCCCTCACCCACCCACCCTACCTGTCTCCCTTGCTAAAAGCCTGATGAAACAGCCAGGTCTTGCAAAGTAATCTAAAAGAGGAGAGGTCCAGAGCCACCCGGACCTCTCCCGGGAGAGAGTTCCACAGCCTTGGTGCGGCCACCGAGAATGCCCTCTCCATAGTGCGCCCCCCCCCCCAGGAAACCAGAGGGACCTCAAGAAAGGTGCCCACGGTCAACTTCAGGGGCCAATCCAGAACCCAGGGAGTGAGGCGGCCCCACAGGTAAGTAGGGCCCAGGCCATGTAGGGCTTTAAAGGTCAACATCAACACCTTGAATTGGGCCTGTAAGACTATAGGCAGCCAGGGCAAAGAACAGAGCACTGGTGTAATATGGTCCCAGCGGCCCATCCCCATAAGGAGATGAACTGTTGCATTCCCTGAGCCATCATCATGGGTAGCCCCACGTAGAGTATGTTACAGTAGTCAAGTCTTGAAGTGGTAAAAGCATGGATGATAGTGACCAGGTTGGAGTCTGAGACATATGGTCAAATCCGCAACACCAGATGTAATTGGCAAAACGCGCTCCTCACCACAGCCCCCACCTGGACATCCAGGCAGGACTGGAAATCAAGAAGCATTTCCAGACTACGATCCTGGGGAACCAGCAGGGGCAAACCCCATCAATGATGGGGGATGCCACACCTGTTGCCTTCCCCACTAGCATCACCTCTGTCTTATTGGGATTCAGTTTCAGTCAGCTCACCATTATCCAGTCCCTCACAGCCACCAGACACTGGGTAAGCACTGAGACTGCCAGGTCTGAGTCAGATGTAAAATAGAGGTAGAGTTGGGTGTCATCAGCATATTGATGACACCAAACATTAAACAGTCTCATGACCTCACCCAGTGGCTGCATATACAAATTGAACAGAACCACCTCACCCTCTGGATCCTGGATCAACCTCCTTGAGGTCCCCCGGGTTTCCAGGGTGTCGACCATGAGGAGGGTATTCTCGGTGGCTGCTCCGCAGTTGTAGAACTCTCTCCCGTTGGAGGGCTGCCTGGCCTTAGCCCTCCCCTCTTTCCATAGACAGTGCAAGACCTGGTTGTTCTGCCGGGATTTTGCTGAGGGAGGGTAGGGTTAGGGTTGGGGCTTTTTTCTTGTTTGGGCTATTTTAATGTTTACTGTTTTATATTTTTATGAGGTTATTTGTCTTTTATAATATTGTTAGCCATCCCGAGATGCATAGGCAGGAGGGGGCGGCATAAAAATTGTGCCAATAAAAATGGCCTTTTGCCAATTACATCTGGTAAAAAGGCTCCGCCCATATGTCTCAGACTCTGATCTCGCCATTATCATCCATGTGTTCATCACCTCAAGGCTAGACTATTGCAATACACTCTACGTGGGGCTGCCCATGATGATGGTTCAGAAGCTGCAGCTAGTGCAAAATGCGGTGGCCCATCTCCTTACTGGGAGGGGCTACAGGAAGCACATAACACTGGTGCTCCAAGCGCTGCATTGGCTGCCTATTGTCTTCCGGGGCCCAATTCAGGGTGCTGGTATTGACCTTTAAAACCCTTCACTGTCTAGGCCCTACTTATCTGAGTAATCGCCTCACCCCCTGGGCCCCTGGTCGGCCTCTGCGGTCGTCTGGGGGTGCCTTCCTGGAAGTCCCGTGTTACAGACGGGTTTGGACAGATAGGAGGGCATTCTTGGCGGCTGCACCATCACTTTGAAATTCCCTTCCAGTGGGGGGTCTGCCTCAGCCCAAATCTTCTTGCCATTCAACACAATTGTAAGACCTGGCTTTTCCACCAGGCATTTGGTGGGAGAGGAGGGGAGGGTGGGATGTGTATGTTGGAGTAAATTTTGGGGTTTTGCACTGTGAATTTTATTTTGCACATGATTAGAGTTTTAATGGAGTTTTAATATCATTCATCATCATCATTTGTTTATTACAGCTTTCACCATTTCAGTAATAAATACCATATACACCAAATTTAAATGACTAAAATTAAAAAACAAAGCCAAAGAGCATTCCAATTAATCAGCATCAAACAAATTCCTCTTTGTAGCAGCCAGCAGGAAAAAGAGAGCAACTGTCTTCATGGCTTCTAAATCTGCAGTTATAAATAATTTTATAAACTTTTCTCACTCGGCAAAGGGAGCTCCGGCTTGCAACAGAGGAATAAGCCAAGTTAGGCACAACTCCTCATAATAAGGGCATATAAATAAAACATGTGAGAGAGATTCCACCCCAGTTAAATATTAAGTACACAATCTGTCATTGTAATTAATTCCCTTGGTTCTACCCAAAGTAACAGCAGACTTAAAAAGTTCAAAATGGGCCACAGTCATTGACCTACGAGGCGGTAATCACTAAAATTAACTAGATAGGGTTCAAGAAGAATCTGAGTTTTGAACACAGAATACCATGGGGGCAACTTTGGCAGCATTAACTTTGGCCAATATCGTCTGGATAGAGATATCAGACAATCTTTGCTTAAGTTCCTACAGAAGGGATCTAGAGTCTAGGCCAAAGCTATAAGCATGGGAAAAGCCAAATCTGGACAGAAGTTTTGTGAGTTCTCCCTTCCACCAGTATTGATTGGGCCCATTAGAACAAATATGCTCTGCCCAGCATTTACTGGGTAATATGGAAGTTTCTATTGCACGGATTTTAGTCTTAGTAGGTCAATGCTTGAACCTTGGCGATGACAGCCACTGGTTGAAATGCAGTCTCAGCATATAGGAAAGAGAGCAGTAGCGGTTGGAACCCCTAATAAACCTCTTAAGAAATTGATTTTGTGCAACTTCTTTTTCCTTCATGCTATTAATTGAGCAAAAACATTGCAGTTGGTCCAGACAGTTTTGTAGATCCTTCCTTATTAGCTACATTCTTGGTATTCATTATCATTGGCTGAATCCAATCAGAAACAGTTGCACTGGAGCCTTTACTAGCTAGAATAGCTCTAGCTAAGGTACCTGTTGCTCTCGGAGCTTTTCATGCATTCCAAACTGCTTGGGCTGTCCGCCTATCTACGAAATTCAGTTCTAACCTCAGGAAGTGTCCCTTCTCATATAAGGGGCACACTGAAAGCAAGTCCGGTATCCTTAAGTCTAAACCTGTATAGAATCGAAGAAAATCAAGAACATTTAATACTTCAGGGGTGCCCTTTCTTGGTAGAAATCTATGGATCTATTCTTATTAAAGTGAAAAACCAAGTTTGGGGACCATCTGTTATCAACATCCTGAGGCCAGTGCCACACCAACAAATTAACTTCTGAATTCATATGGGTACGAGTCCTTTCATCCCTCTTCCTAATAATAGACTGAACAGAGCAGCCTAATGAGGATTGATGACTGGGAAGAGCACTTTTGAAAAACTAACCTCTGGGAGTTTCAACCCTTTCTGCATTACAAGAAGCTCCAAGAGTGTCAATCTTATCCAGCAAGGTAAGACAGCGGGAGAAGGTAATATAAATGTTCTCTGTCTGAGTAAATTCATCTATGGAAGGAAAACTTGTTTGGGTAGACATATCTGCATAGTTAACCTTGGGGTCTATCAGAGTACCAAAAGGACTGACTGCATTAGAAAATTCCAACCACAAGCCACCAACAAGTACCTACATATGAAAAATAGTCTAATTGAGCCTTTCCAGGACATCTTCTGTATTCTTAACATGGGAGGCAAAAAAAGACTCACTTTGTGTAAAATGCACTGTTAAATCTCCTTTGAGAGGAGGAGAATGCTCAAGGTCTTTCAAATGTGTGCTCAGATCAGAACTGAACACAGCTGAGGGATAATTCTCTCCACCTGTCTGTTGAACATTTTCAGATTCTGCTGGCTGAGAGTCCTGTAATATAGGGTCCTTATATTTTGAATAAAATTGAGTCAATTTGGATTGGGCCAGCATAGGATGCTTTTCTGTTGCCAAGATAGAGTCATCTATGAGCCCTATTTCTTCTGCCAAATTTAAAGGTCTAAGGCAGGCTCTAGAGCAAAGCTCCATTTTACTATCAAAACTACTATACAAGAAATCAAGGGTAAAATCAACAGAACTAGGGCAACCCTTCAGAGTAATTGTTCTTAGCAGAAATAAATTCCTAGAACAGGTTGCCCTCAGACAAAATCATCCTCAGCAGTAATGGGCCAAGAATGCCACACCTGTGGCATCAATAGGGATTGGCCTATATTGAAACTACACCCCATCCAGTGACTATCTTAGGCATCTAAGTAAACAATAAACAGTGCTTACATACAAAGCAAAAACAATAACAACTGATAGAACAGAGACCAAGGTCATCAATTAAAAAGAGACCATAAAAATAAAAAGAATTAAAACAGAATAAAAAGTTCTTCTAGCAAATGCAGGAGACTTTTCTTCTGGCCGAGCAGGTAAAATCAAAACACAACCCAGGCTGCTGGACAAATTCTGATGCCACTGGCACTATTGTCCCAACTGACAAGCCCGGCAAATGGTCCAGCACCCTGGTCCCCTGAATCCAGCCCTTAAATGTACAGCTTCTCTCTGGCAACAGTGAAGAAAAAACAGCGCTGGGTGCCATAGTCTGGGATGCTGATGGACAGGATCTGGCCACTACCACCGCACCTGCCACTAACGGCTCGCCAACGGGTCTTCACCCGTTGGCAGTGCCCTTCGGCCGCCGCCCCAGAGGGCACCGCCCCCTGGGCAGCAGCACCCTTTTCTAGAAGTTACCTGGGTGGGAGGGGAGGGACAACAGAAGACTCTCAGGTGGAGGGGATTCCAGCAGCTCCAAACAGCGCGCGCGCGCACACACACGCACACACACACCCACACACACACACCCCTCTTCCGGTCCAGTGTTTTAATATGTTTTATATGTTTTGTATTTACACTGTTTTTATTGTGAATTTTGTGAGCCGCCCCAAGTCACTTGTATTGAGAGGGTTGGGGTAAAAGTGCACAGATAAATAAATAAAAAATTTGACCATAAATAAATGAATAAACAAACATTGTCAAACAAACGAACAGGAAAGGGGACAAGATGGAACCTTGCAGGACTCCACACGAGAGGTCCTGTGGTGATGAAAAATGATCCCCGAGCACCACCCGCCAGGAAAGAGCGAAACCATCCAAGAATAATTTGGCACAGTCCTGAAGGCGAGTCACCAACATCACATGGTCAACAGTATCAAAAGCAGCTGACAGATTTAACAGAATCAATAGGGTTGAACAACCCTGGTCCAATTCATGACGGAGGACATCGACCAAAGCCACAAGCGCGGTCTCAGTGCCATAACCTGGGTAAAAGCCGGACTGTGGGGGATCCAGATAGCTGATGTCGTCAAGATGCTGCTGTAGCTGCCAAACCACTATCCATTCAATAACCTTCCCTAAAAAGGAGCTGCTTCAAAGAGGGAAGGTTAGAGACAGGCCAATAACTGGCGAGGGAGTCAACGTCCAGCAATAGTTTTTTGAGCAGAGGCTGCACCACCGCCTCTTTGAAGCAGCTCAGCACTCTGCCCTCCCACAGAGAGGCATTGACCACCCCCACCAGCAATGACCCCCAACGTCTCCCGGATGGCCTTGACCAGCTAGGACAGGCATGAGTCGAGTTCACAAAAGGTGGCTCTAACAGCCCCAAGAACTTCCTCAGCATCAGTGGGCTTCCATTACTTCTGGTTCTCCCATTGTGTCAAAATTGTGATGAATACAAGCGATTTTATCCACGAAATAATCTAAAAACATGTCACAGAGGGCACTGGAAAATTCTAGTTCCAAGCGTAGGGAAGCTGGTCCAACCAGCCCACTCACCACCCAGAAAAGCTCTGCTGGATGAGACTTCATGGCTGCTATGAGGATGGAGAAGAACTCTTTTTTTCGCTGTCCACACAGCCACGGCATAGGCACACAAACTAGCTCTATGTTGCAATTGGTCAGCTTCAGTGCAAGAACGGTGCCACCGTCGCTCCAACCGCCCCCCCCTTCCTGCTTCAGCTGCTGCAGCTCCTCAGTAAACCAGGGAGGCCTGCAGTGCTGACGCGCAAGGAGCTGACGCCTAGGAGCCGTCCGGTCAATGGCCTCAGTCAGCAAGTGTTCCAGACCATGATAAGTTGAGTGGCTGTCAAGATCAGAGGGTAATTCTCCTAGAGCATTCAAGAACCTCTCCGGTTCCATTAGTCTCAGAGGGTGAACCAACTGAACTGGTTCTGCACCTCTCCGGGGGCAGACATACACCGGGAGACAGGCCCATAGGAGGTAACGGTTCTTCCATGACAAGGGCACTGCTGACACCTCCCCCACCAATGGATCTCCCACCTCAAAGCTGGTGCATTAGTGTTACTGATGGCACATGTCACCATATTCTGCTCACCCTCCCCTCATACTAACTCCTCCATATACATAAAAAGGAAAGGATTCTTCTTCTTTTTGTAGGCTTGTCAAAATGCTTCATCATTGTTTTTGTTGGATATTCCAGCAAAAGCTATGATGTCAGTATTCTGAAAAATTCACTCTTTTAAATATGTATGGAACATGGAGTTTATGGACTGTAAACCACCATTGTGATCAATGGTTTGTTGCGCTTGGAGATCCTGCCTATCTTCTTTGATAGTGGCTCATGAAGGCTTCCATGTAAATAATAGACTCAAAAAGAGTTTTAACCACAAGCTCAGTACGGTGACGAAATGTGCCTTTTGAAGACTTATATCCTGGTGGAGTGCAACACACCACAAATTAGCCACTTACCACCAGATTGGAAGATGGTTCTTGCTATTGCAACACTATTAAACTAACTGTTACTTTGGATTTGACACTGAATGTTTCTCAGAAAATCAAGACTAATATTTTGGCATATGTTATTAATGGGGAAAAAATTATTCCAATTTAGTGTTTGCATGAGCACTTGGGCATACATATGTAGGGGGGAAGGGGTGAGTGACCAAGGCTGTCCCCCCCTTTTCTGTGGCTGTTAGGAGCTTAGGAACCATGCTGAGATGAGGCTCCCTATAAGTTAGATGGATGTTGCTGCACCCCCATCACCACCTGGGGAATGGGGGGTGGGTCTTAAGGGTGCGGACCCAGTTCAAGGCTCGAGATGCCTGAACTGGGGTGCAACACCACCCTGACCCATGGGGAGAGAGACCTTGAAGGGTCGAATTACCTGGGCTGGGGTGCTGGGAGTAGCCAGGCCCCCTTTCTGCATTATTCGCCAGCTATTGGCCTGTCTCTAACCTTCCCTTTTTAGGGAAGATTATTCAGTGGGTTGTGGCCCAGCAACTTTAGGATCATCTGGACTGGGTCGGTTTTCTGGATCCCTCACAGTCTGGCATTTGTTTGGAGTATGGCACTGAGACTGTGCTTGTGGCCTTGGTTGACAACTTTTGCCATGTTTTAGATCTGGGACAGGCAACCCTTTTGGTCTTGATGGACCTATCAGCTGCATTTGATATGGTTGATCATGAGTTGCTGGTGACTCAGTGGTCAGACCGTGCTGGGGTGGGTGGAGTCATCCTTTAATGGTTCTTCTCTTTCCTGGCTAGAAGAACTCTGCATGTGGTACTGTTCTTTGTCCCCCTGGGACCTCATGTTGCGGTCCCACAGGGTTTTATCCTGTCCCCTCTCCTGTTCAATGTATATATGCAGCCTTTGGGTGAGGTCGTGAGAGGGGTTGGGGTGCGGTGTCATCAATATGCTGATGACACCCAGCTCTACCTCTCGTTTTTGCCAGAAGCTGAAACCTGACAAGACGGAGGTGATGCTGGTGGGGAAGGCTGAGGATATGGAGGCCCCCATCATCGATGGGGGAGTGCTTGGCCTTGGCTCCTCAGGTTTGCAGTCTGGGCGTGCTCCTTGATGTGCAGCTCTGCCTGGATGACCAGGTGGCACTTGTGGCAAGGAGCGCGTTTAGTAAATTACATCTGGTGCAACAGCTGCAGCCGTATATCTCGAACTGTGACCTGGTCACCATCATCCATGTCTTCATCACCTCAAGCCTTGATTACTGTAATGCGGTCTATGTGGGACTACCCGTGGTGATGGTTCAGAGGCTGAAGCAGGTACAGAGCGTGGTGGCCCGCCTCCTTATGGGGAATGGGTCACCGGGAGCACATAACACCGGTGCTCCGTTTACTGCACTGGCAGCCTATAGCCTTCTGGACCTGATTCAAGGTGTTGGTGCTCACCTATAAAGCCCTACACGACTATGGCCCCACCTATCTGCGGGACTGCCTCACCCCCCGAGACTTGGAGTGGCCTCTGCAGTTGGCCAGGAGCACCCTTTTAAAGGTCCCCCATGTTCAGCGGGGGATCACTTGGAGAGGGCATTCTCAGCCATGATGCCTCGTTTGAGGAACTCCCGCCTGACTGGGGTCTGTTTGTCCCAGGATCTCCTCTCTTTCAGGCGTTAATGTAAAACCTGGTTATTCCACCAGGCTTTTGGTGGGGGAGATGGGTGGGGTGGTTTGGGGAGGGTTTTTTGTGATTGTTGTATTTTGTATATTTTAAATCTGTTTTTATTGCATTTGTATTTATTTTTATATTTTACTGTAGCCCTGAGCTGCTTTGGCAGGAGGGGGTAAGTGATCAAATTTTGATAACAAATAAATAAATAAATAAATAAATAAATAAATAAATGGTTTGCTGCTGCTGCTGCTATGAACACAGGGTATGCCAATCAGTGGGCTTACTGATGTTTGTGTTTTGCAGTAAAGTTGCAGACAATGCCTTTTAACCCATACACTTGTCTGATCTGTGGGTAGTGCTGGCACAACAATATTTCTTAAAATTAGCATTAGTATTTCTTACTTATTTTAGGGCCTTTTAATTTCAAACTTGAGAGGGTTTTTTTTAATATAGAAAACACTTTAAAAACAAAGATCCATTATAATATGTGCTAGAAACTGTAAGTAATGTAAATAGTCTCTGAGTTTGACAAGAAAAAATTAATAAAGCAAATGCTACAGAGTGCATATGTGTATTACCCAGTCTTTTTCACATCCAAACATGCTTGTTGTATAAGCTGAAGATTACTTGAACATAAGATTTGTTTATAAAACTAATTCAGAGAACAGTTTGATGAATGCCATGCGTGGTCCTTTTCACCTTTCTGCTGTCTGTAATTAACTTTCCGTAATTTGAAATTCTGTGGGTTGTGAAGGGGTAGCTTTTAGTTTTAACAGGGGTACAGAACAACTTCTGAAGACCGACTAGCCTTTATAGCACTCATTCCAGCAGCATTACAAACAAACCATGGACAAGATAGGATTTATGGACCCCAAGGGCAGGATAAAAGCTATGTTGTGATTTTGGTCACAATAGCTAAATATTCACTTTACTTCTTAGCTCATAAAACACAATGTTACAGCGTTTGCATTTTATCCAAGCATTCTCTATCTGGCAAGTTTTTGTTTTATGCACCCTTCTTTTAAATCACTACTCTCTTTGTTACCCAGCTGAGAAAAAGAAAAAGTAGGTGACTGATCAGATACATACTAGTGTGCAACAAAAATGCACTTTGGATTGAATCCATCCCCATTCACAAATTTATGACCTGATCCAATGACCAATAAGTCAGTGGGAATCTTTCCATTGACTACAATGGGTACTGAATGCACATGTCTAAAGGAATTCAAACTCTGGGTCTATTTCTGCTCTTCTTAACAGGTACAGCTCCCATGGAGGTCAGTGAAAGTTATGTACATACAAGGTTGTGTTTAGGATTTGAGATGTGTTCTCAGATCCGTCCAAGAAACAAATTAAAATGTTTTCTGTGGTGTTTGTGAAAACTAGCAAAAAAGATTATGCTGTATTGGATTGTTAATAGAAGTGCATTTTGTGCTGTTTGATAGATTCTAATCTTTAGTTTTGTGACCAAGAATTGGTTATCCGTGCAATTCTATATCTTTGACGAATTGCCAAAAATAGTAATTTTTCAAAAAATTTTTTTTTAAGGATTTGTTTCTTCTCTGAGTCTGTTTTTTGTGGGATGGGGCTGTCCTTCTCCATAAAGTATATCACACTCCCCCCCCCCACCATTTTATAAGCCCCCCCTTCCTTGTCTTAGTTTATCACTCTGCTACAGACCCCCTCCAAAAATGTCACACAAATCACACACTCCTTCCCCTGTACACATTTTTAATACCAATAATGTAGAATCCCGTTTGTAAAGTACATCTTTTTAGTTTCCAAACATAAAAATAGAATTGAAAAATGAGTAACAAGAAATTCTGACATCACATTACCAGGGTCAGACTTAGGATTTTAGTGCTACTAAATTCAGCAATTCAGGCTGCCGCCCCTCCCCTTCCGGTGCATGCGCAGGCTGCTGTCTGAGGCAGGAAAGGAGACCATGGCAGCGCCCACCACAGAAGCAGAGTCTCTTACTCCACTCTCGGCACCACCATGTTTGCAGGGTGCTTGGGGGGCGGAATGGGTCTTTTCCAGCTGGGGATGGATGGCGGGGCATCCCCCCTCCAAGCTTCAGGCAGCGTAGATGAGGCAGTGTGGTTGTGGCAGTGTGGGGGGGGAGCACTGCCCCCAGCCCCCCAAAAACTACCGCCACCCTAAAATCTGCCACCCTGGGTAGGTGCCTTTGTTGCCTGCCCCTAAGTTCGCTCCTACACATTACAACTATTATCTACACCTACCTTTTCACAATTTTACTATGCCCTTCCCCAGCCCCCCTTCCTGCATGACCTACTTTATGGACAGTCCCAATGGGTGGAACAGAAAGAAATTTAAATAAATAAATAGAGACTGCAAGGACAATCAGATCATTAATGAACTCATGTTGCTGTCTGCATAACTTAATTAAAGAAAATATTAAAGCATCTCTTTAGACTGGAATATTAAGAATTATGTGGTATTAAGTGATATGGGAATTTAATTTATTCTGAAAAAGCCTGGGGAAAGTAAACAGGCATTGATATGTCAAACTAGAACAAAGCGTTTTTGTAAAGAAAATGTTTGTGCACCCTTAGCACTTCCAAGACATCAGTCAGGTTGCTATTACATCATAGATGATTTACATTTTCTGTTCAATATCATTTCTTTTTTCTGACCTATGAATGTAGGTTAAACCTAGAGAAATACTGTAAGTAGTTTAAGGGTATACAGTTGAGTAAGTATAATGGCTGTGTTCTTGTCCATCATTTATCATCATTATAATGCATCTGCCAACAGAAAACCTTTCCATGGTATTCCACGGGGAGTTGACCAGTGTTTAACTTACAAGGCTTTGTGACATGGAAAAGAAAGGCAACGAAGAATAATTTTGAAAGGAAGGGAATAAACAGAGGCTTTTACATCTAATTCCTGGCTGTCATCCTCCTTCTCAGCAATGGGACTATTTAACGTTCCACTTCAGAGAATGTGAACAGGGCTGCTTCTTGTCTGTCATGGTGATTAATGTAGTTGTTAGGTAATAAACCCAATACATACCTGAAGTGATACCCAAAATGTACAGAGCATGTAGTTATAAAAGTATTATAGAATATAAATGAAAAGTCTCTGCAGTGATGATTTTCTCTATTTGAGTTGTTGAAGAGTCAGACTGGAATTCTAACAGGAGCATATGCTGAATCTCAAAATTCAGTGGACTAGACAGAAAAAAATACTTCTTTGAAAGTATATTCTATTTAATAACACTCATCTCTTCTTATTCTATATCCATTTTGAGCTTTTCTCATCGGAGTCAGCTTTTCACTTTCATTTATTCTCTAGAAGACCAAATAAAGAAAGTTAAAGAGGGAAAACTAAACCACAGTCAATGAAAGTATATAAAACACTTTAAAATGCATATCTCTAGGAAATAAGTAAAAATCGCTAGTAACTCTATGAAATGGTTGGGCTGAGATTTAGTCCAATCATTTGGAAATTTTGCTAACTACATATTGACAGTTCACACGGGGTTGGGTCCAAAGCTGCTTCTGACCTAAGAAACATTTATTTATTTGCAAAGTATTTTACCTGCTAGTGGAAGGAAGGAAGTAACTATCTTGGTGGCATGCTTATTTCTTTATTTATAAACTAGATTACCAAAATTAAATTATTAGAACATAATGCCGGATATCATAATTTGGAAGACAGAAGTACTATACCAAAGACTTGTACTTGACCAGGACATTTTCAGTTATTTACTTCTGAGAAATGTAACTCCCTGAAAATATTGACATCTGCTGCAGAATATAAACTTTATTAAGTAGAATCCAAGCATTAGTGTTCATTGGCACTGCTATCTAATCCTTTTCCTTTCAGCCAATATAACCTAGTAGAGATAGGATGCTGGACTTGGGGTTCAAATCTCAGCTTAGCCATGAACTCACTGAGTGGCTTTGGGCAAGTCACTGTCTCTCAGGCTGCTTTCCGACGTAACATGGAAGGGGAAGGAACTTGCACAATCCTGATCACAGCTCTGTAAACACAGGAATTAGCGCCTGTGAGAATGCACTAATTCCCTTTTATCATGTGAGAACACTTGTGCATTACCATCTCCAAATGTAGCCTTTAAAAGGACATGTGTTCTCGTGTGATAAAAGCGGATTAATGCATTCTCACAGGTGCTAGTTTTATGATGGCTCCAGTCCTTCCTAGAAGGTAGATCACAACGGGTGGTTCTGGGAGATTGTACATCCTCTCCCAGGGATCTCCTGAGTGGGGTCCCACAGGGTTCCATTCTGTCCCCCCTCTTGTTCAATGTCTATATGCATGCTGATGACACGTAATTATACCTGTCTTTTTCATTAGACCCAGGTCCTGCAGTCTCGGTGTTTTCCCGGTGTCTGATGACTGTGGCAGACTGGATGAGGGCGAGCCAATTGAAATTGAATCCCAACAAGACAGAGGTGATGCTCACTGGTAGGTCTGGGGTTCTGGATGAGGGAATTTTACCTGTTATTGACAGGGTTCACCCCATGTTGGCATCTCGGGTTAGGAGCCCAGGAGTGCTCCTGAATCCACAGCTGTGTCTGGAATGCCAGGCATTGGCTGTGGCCAGGATTGCATTCTGCCAGTTACATCTGGTGAGGCAGCTCTGCCCCTATATCTTGGATTCTGACCTGACCACTGTCATCCATGCATTTGTCACCTCGAGGTTAGACTATTGTAATGCGCTCTACGTGGTGATAGTTCGGAAGCTGCAGCTAGTGCAGAACGCCACAGCCTGTCTGCTCACTGGGATGGGTCATAGGGAGTACATTATGCCAGTGCTCCAGGCACTGCACTGGCTGCCTATAATCTTCCAGGTCCGAGTCAAGGTGTTAGTGTTGACCTATAAAGCCCTAAACTGTCTGGGCCCTACTTATCTGAGGGTCTGCCTCACTTCCTGGGTCCCTGGGTGACCCCTGCAGTTGTCGGGGGCTGCCCGTCTGGATGTTCCCCACTATAGATGGGTGGGGACCGACAGGCAGGCGTTCTCGGCGACTGCGCTGGTGCTGTGGAACTCTCTCCCGGCAGAAGTCCCCCTTATTCCAAGACTTCTTACATTCCGTCATTAGTGTAAGACCTGGCTCTTCCGCTAGGCGTTTGGTGGAGGGGAGGATTAAAGGGGGACTGGGGTGCGTGTGTGTGTGATGTTTTATTGTACACCTTTTTGTATTTTTAACGTTTTATATTTATTAATAATATATGCGAGACAGGTGTGGCCGCTCTTGATTATCCCCTTCCAAACTAGTCCGATGAGCCAGTGCCTCTGTTCCAGCAGGGCCAAGGTTAGGTGGAGCAGCGCATGGCCAGTGAGAACCGAGATGCCCTGTGCAGGCTCATTTTCTGCATGGCATTGGCTGCTTACCAGGGACAGCTTCCATTGGTCACTGTGGATGATGGGGGAAGTGTTACCTGTGAACACCTATTCTCTGTATAATGGGGCGTATGTCCCCTACAGTGACAGCACAAGCATGTTTCCAACAGGTTCTGCATCCCCTGTACACACAGTCTCCATGTATGCACAGTTGTAGATGACACTTTTGAGAACTACAGGTTGTGCGGCTGCAAGCATTGGATCCACTGCAGCCATGCACCTTGTATTTCTCATGGGTGTCCTCTACAGCTGTGCATACATGGCAAGCCTACCTGTACCCCACAGTGCTGATGCAGACAGCTATCGAGGGGCCCACTGCTGCCACACATTTTGCTGTGATAAGGTTGCTCCACGCATAGCACTCTCTGATATGCCTTGCCCTCACAGCGACGCTCTGTTTCACTGCATTGCCCCTCACGTGCACGGTATTAGCCCCTGTAGCATACCAATGGATGGACGTAACTTCCTTTCCTCCCAGGGGAGCATGCCCCTTTGACCCATGGCCCATCTGTACCACCGCCAAAATCCAGAACAGACTGTTACACTTCCTGCTAGACCAAACAAAGCACAGAGACAGGGAATGTGGTTTAAGTACATTTTATTTTCAATGGAGACAATGATCAGTGCCTCTTGCCCCTCCCGGCTCCTCCACGGCCACAGCCATAGCCATGGCCAGTGCTGACCCAGTGGTCCCTCTTTGCCGATGGTGCATCCACCCTGGCCTGCTGCTGCTGCTGCTGGTCCAGCTACAGCTGGTCTGACTGGCAGGTGCTGTGCTGGCAGTGGCTACTGACCCATGGCCGGTGGGGCAATAGGGCAGCCATGAGGGCGCTCCAGACACCATATTGCCTGGTGGGTGAGGTGGCACAGGGAGGAGGGGGCTCAAGTGGGTTGGGGTGGCAAGGGAGTCTGGTAGGGTAATCATGGCTGAAGGCTGAGATTCCGGGGTGGGCACCTGTGGGGCTTACTGGACTCGGCCCTGGGCAACTACAACAGTGTTCACTTCTGCAATGTGGTGGACAAAGGAGCGCTCTGTTGCAGCAACTGCCTCATGAACTCCCTCATCTCTGCGCTCACCTCTGCCACCACTTTGTGGGAGCATTGTAGCTCCTGCAGGTGCCGGGCCAAGTCCCTCCGCTCCCACAGGTGCTTATTGTGTGCCTGGGCAGCGAGGGCCCTTCTCTCCACCTGGTACTGGTGCTGGGTTCTCTGCTGCTCCTGTACCATCCCCTGGATGGCATCCCTGATCTTGGTCACTGTGTACATGGTTTCCCCAACAAGCTTCCTTGCCATGTCTTCTCTGCACTGTCAGTTACGGGCCCGGAGCTCCCTGTTCTGCTGGGCAGTGGGTGTGGGGGGCTGGCTGTGTCTGGGTCTGTGCTGGATCCTCACCTGTGGAACTGCAAAGGAGTGAGCTGTTACTTCACCATATCAGCATGTACAGGGAGCCTGCCTTGTGTGGTGGAATGGCTGTATTGATGGTGTGACAGGTGATTGATCTGCATCGCTTGCTGGACATGGATGTACACCTACCGTGCTGATCATGGACCTGCCTCGTTGACAGCCAGTTGTGACAGCTTGGGGGCACAGTGTCTTTGTGACATATGGTGGTGGTTTGGGTGTTCAGCGGGTATTCCTGACCTGTTCTCTCTGTTATGTGTGTTCTTGACATCTGGCCTCGTTTTGTGGTGGCATGGAGTGTATTAGTGGATACATGTGACACTGGCATGTCAGAGCAGTCTACATGTGCAGCTGTGTCCCTCCTCCAGAGTTCAGGATTTGGGGTGGTCTTGGCTGTGACCTCTCCACCTGTGTTCTGCCTCTGTGCCGTCCCAGCCACTGTCGCACTTACCTTCCCTCTCTGGGGCTGTTGGCTCCTGGGGCTGCTCTTCCTGGCCACCCTCGCTGTCCTGGACACCTGAAAGCACAGTATAGTGAACTGTTATGATCCCCTTTTGATGCTCCTGGGCAGCCGGTCTTGACCACTTTCCCAGCTTTGGCACCCCTTCCCCCCCATGCTCCAGTTGCAGTAACCTACCAGTGTCCTGCAGTTCCTCAGTGAGGGTGGTGTTGGTGGCCTCTTCCTCCTCGGAAGGCCTATAGCTTGCTCAATAGGCTAGCCCTTGAGTTCGATGGGTCGCAGATGGATGGTGATGCTGTTGGTGGTTGGGTCCATGGATGCCAGCTTCAACTGCAGGACAGCTGAGTCCTGACTCTCTGTCCATGGAACACCTTCATGAGGGGTGGGGGCTGGATCAGATGGGTCTGGGTGGGATGGTGGTGCCCACCTGCTTCCTCCCCCTACCAAAGGTACTGCCACAGATGTGGGAGGCCACAATCTCACCATCCACCTAGAAGAACCTGTCCAGCTCCTTATAGAAGGGCTTTGTACACTGGCCATGGCTGGATTTTTTGTTTGTTTGTTTGTTTTAAATGCTTGTATTGCTTATTTTAATTACATACAAACCAAACATTTACATACAATTTTAACTTCATCCCGTTCCCCCCTCCCTAACCCACAATTCAAACAAGTGGACTGGATTCAGATACAAGTAAATAAAGAGAAAAGTATGTTTAAATGTAGTAGTCAAACAAGAAGGCTTTCTCATCTGAAGGTAGGCCTGTTCTTCACATTGTGCATACACACGGGTACCATTTTGCAGTAAAATCTTCTTTTTTTATCTAGTACGTTCGCTGTAATTTTATCCATGGTCATATGGTACCACATTCTATTTAAGAGTTCACCCTCCTTCAGTTCTTTCGGATCTTTCAAATGGGAAGCTATTACTTTTTTTGCTGCTTGTAAAAAAGCTTCACACAAGTTCACATAAGTTTTTAGGATCTACACCTCTGGGAAAAGACCCAGGAGTGCTATCTCTGGGCGGATTGAGATTGTTATGCGAGTCATTTCTTCCATCTTTGCCCATACCATTCTCCATAGTGGTTGTATTTGGTTGCATCCCCACCAGCAATGTATATGGTCCCCCTCCTCCCCACACTTTCGCCAGCACGTTCCCAAATTCCCTTCACTTATATATTTGAATTGTGATGGAGTCATATAAAATCTTGTCACCATTTTAATTTGACACTTTTTTTCATTAGAGAACGCACATCCGTGCATGTATTCAATTTTTTTTTCGCCATCCCTTTCCGTAATTTCTATGTTCAGATTGTCTATCCATTTTTGAATATATTTTAATTCCTTGGGGTACCATATGTCTTTCAAGACCTTGTAGACTCTATCTGGTGTCCTTTACTCGGGGTTCTTTCAAATTTTATGCTTTCCACTAGTGTTGGTTGTCTAGCATATTGTGTGCTTTTCCCTGGTTGTGCAAATGCGTTTTTGAGCTGTAGGTAGCTAAAGGTATCTATCTGCCTTTCCAATTTGTTCTCTAATTCCTCTTTTGTCAAAAATTGTTCCCCTTCAAATAGTTGTCCTGCTCTTGTGAGACCTTTGATTTTAAGTCTTTCTCACAGTTGTTTCGCCTGGTGTTGGTTGGACAAAGGTTTTACATCAATTGGTGAGTATGGGGATGCCTCTTTGTTTATTTTCAATTTTAAAATTATCTTTAACCATGTTTTCCATGCAGTTTGTGCAAAGGGGTGGTTGTCCCATTTTCTCTTTTCTGGAGTACACATCTGTCAATATATTTTTAAATTGTTCAGATGCTAGGAGAGTTTGTTCAATATCTGCCCATAGCACTGTTTTAGGCTTGTGGTACCAAACATTTAATGCCCCAACTGCCGCTGCCCTATGATATAGGCGGAGATCAGGTAAGTTAATATCCCCTTTTTGTTGGTGCGCATTAAAGTTTATTTACCCTAGGTTTACTTTTGTTCCAGATTAGGTCAGCCATCATCTTTTCATTCTGTTTAAAGAAGGCCTCAGGTAAGCCGATTGGCAGTGCCATTAATTTATATAGGATTTTAGGGAGTATTATCATTTACTGTATAAATTTACTCTACCCAACCACGAGCAGAGCAAATTTCCCCATTCTGCTGTTTCTTTCTGAAGTTCCTGGGACAACCCTTGAAAATTTTCTTTGTCTAGATGTTTAAGTCTGGGTATTCTTACCCCTAGGAATTTTATTGCCTGTTTTTCCTCTGGGAAGGGAAGAGTGTCTCTAATTTGTTGTAATTGGATTTCATTTTGCCCATAGAGGAATGCCTAGGATTTATCATTGTTTATTTTATATCCTGACATTTCACCAAATTCTTTTATCAATTTTAGTAAGGGTGGACATGATTTTATTGGGTTTCCAATAAACAGTGTGGTATCATCTGCGGACATCGCTATTTTGTGTTTCTTTTTTCCAATGTGTATCCCTTCAATTTTCTCCTCCTGGCATATGGCTATTGCTAGCACTTCTAGTACCAAATTGAAGAGGAGGGGGGACAATGGGCAGCCTTGTCTGGTGCCTCTTGAAAGGGAGAATGCCTCCAAGAGATGGTTATTTATTATTCACTTTGACTCTGGTTTTTGGTAAATCACTTGTATCCATCTGAGGAAGGGTTCCCCAAATTGCATTTTCTTTAGAATTGGTATTAAGCATTGTATTTCAGTTCAATCGAAGGCTTTCTCCGCATTGAGCATTATCACTACAGCTTGTCCTCCATTATTATTTAAATGGCGTATTATAGTAATCATTTTTCACACGTTATCCGTGTCCAGTGTCGTTGGAATGAAGTCTACTTGGTCTGGCCTTATCAGTTCTCCTATGATAGCTGCCAATCTATTTGCAAGGTTTTTGAGAATATTTTAAAATCTACACTAAGTAAGGAGATCGGGTGATAATATTTGCATTTATTGGGGGATTTACCTGCTTTTGGTATTAAGGTGATGTGAGCCTCATAGAAGGAATCAGGCATAATTCCCTGTTTCAATATTTCATTATAAGTTGCTGTCAATTGTGGGGCCAACAAGGCATTATTTTTTAAATAAAATTCCGCTGGGAGTCCATCAGGGCCTGCAGCTTTATTATTGGGTAGGTTTTTTATGGTGTCAGCTTCTTCTTCTATAGATATAGGTCTATTTAAAAATTTGAGCTGATACGCGTTTAACTGTGGCAGTTTGTACCTGTCTAAGAATTATTTTATTTTTTCAGGTGTTGGTGATGCTGTGGAGTACAATATTTTGTAATATCGCAAGAAGGCCTGTTGGATGTGTTTGTCTCCTTCGATCTTGGAGCCATCAGCTGTTTTAAGGGCTCCTATGTATGATTTGCTGTGTTGTTTTTTCACTAAATTGGCCAATGTTTTCCCTGCTTTGTTACTATAAGTGAAATAAAATCCTTTGAGGCCTGGCTGGCTGGGCTTTGGGGGTTGATGTTGTGTTTCTCCTGAGCCTGTGAGAGACTGACCTGGGCCTGTAGGTCGGAGGCAGATGAACCGGCAGTCCTAGGGATTGTGGACCCTAGGTCCAATAAAGACTAGGACTTGATACCCACTGGACTGCCTGTGTTGGGCCCTATAGGAAGGTACCCCCTTCCAGAAAAGGGGGATTCAGCTGAGGCCAAGGCTAACCCAGAGCCCCTGTGTGGCCCTGGGAAGACCCCCTGCTACAGCACATGGTGGAAAATGTGGACATAGCACCACCCACAGATGCAGAGTGGAAGTGCACCTAGTTTGGCAGCCATTTTGAAAGGTGCCATCTTGTTGTGGAGTGTGGTTTGAGCTGCATCCGTGTGAGCTCCCTAGAGGAGAGTGAGCCCAGGTGCCAGAAGCAGAGTTGTGCACTTGAACCGTGGAGAGGATTGCTATAGGAGCAGAGTAGCTCATCCAGGATGGGCCTTGAGCTGGACTAGAGCTAGAAGGTTCGCCCAACCCTGACAGGATGTGGATTCCAAGTGGTATGGTGGCAGGAGGTGCATGCTGGAGCCGGAGGTATACCCCGACTGCCCTCTCATTGTGGAACTTTGTGGAACAGAGCTGAGGCGGCATGACCAGTGACCAAGGACTATGACATGCAAGTACTGGGGACCCAAGGTGGGAGGTACTGTGCAGAGGTGTCACAACTGTGGCCAGCATGGACACTATTGGAGGGCCTACCAGGAGAAATATCAAGGCCTCCAAAGCACCTGGACTCTGGGGTGTCAGAGCCAGGGCAAGGAGAAGTATTGCTGGACTTGTGGGATGATGGGGCATGTGAGAAGGCTGTGTCCCTACAGAGGGAAAAGAGTACATGGCCAGAGCCAGAAATGGCATGTAACCCCACAAAGGAACTGGAAAGGAATTCAGAGCAGAGACCTCCTAGGAGGTGTTGGGCTTGCCAAGCCCAGGGACATGTAAGGAGGGACTGTCCCAAAGGAAGTCTGTCACAAGAAGGGTCAGAGGACTGGTAGGCTGAGAAGTAGTCCTAAAGTAAAGGAAAGAGGAAAAAGGTCTATGGGAACCCAGGTAGAAAGGGAGAACTCAGAGGAGGACATAGACACCCTTAAGAGGGAGGTAGTCCAATAGATGTTAGAGGATAATGACTTTCTCTTAAAAGAGTTAGAGGCCCTCAGAGTATGGCTGGTAGTTTCTAGGCCAGAGAGGAAAGATCAAGAGACTATGACAAAGATCTCTAGTGACATGGTGGTCCCAGTAGCAAGAGACCAAACTGAAGCTGTGAAAGAGAATGCAAAGAAAAGGCTGCAAAAATACAATCTCCATTAGCAAATGGTTTGGGGTATGCTTGCAAATCTTAGTTGAACTCGTCTCTCGATTGTGTACTCACTGCTAATTTTATTTCTTTTCTTTTTTCCCCCTGTTTCTGTCCCTACACTCTGGCAGTTTAGTGGGACTCCATCAAGTGTACATTTAGTATTGTATAGAAAGTGCAATTTCAATATTACTTGGGGTTAAGAAATTGGCACTAGTTAGCATTTAAATACTAATGGCAATGCTTATTACAAATATCACAAGTCACTTTACAATGGAAGGTGAGTATCAGTAGCTTCATTTTACAGATGGGAAAAGTGAACTAACTTGCCCACAGTAGGTCCGTGGCACAGCCAGACAAAGATTCACAGCTAACTGCAGTGCTTACTTATTCAGTTATGAATCTGAATGTTATTTTTGTTTAACGTAATTACATTTAAAAAAAATAAAAAATTCGCCTCTCTCCAGTAAGCACGGATCTTGCCAGAGTAATTTATTATTGTAAACAGATAGGCAAATAAAGATGCCCACCAATCGGGGAAAAGCTTAAAGACCTCAGCCAGTAAAAAGTCAATGCCAGGGGCCTTGCTAGTTTTCAAGGCAGATATAGCTTTATAAATATCTTGTGATGTTACTGGTTAGATCCCCCGTCACTTCCCTTTCAACCATACTTCTAGAAGGTAAGGAATTTTTAAATAATTGCTGAAAGTACTCCTCCCAGATAGATGCTGTAATTTTAGGTTCCTTAAATAAAACATCCTTAGGGGAAGCCCTATACACTAATTTCCAAAGCCTCCTACTATCTTGTGTCTCAGATGCTAATAACAACTGTGACCACTGCTCTTTGATATAGAGTGATTTTTTTCTTCCTAAGAATCTACTTATAAGTCCGCCGATGCTCATAATATAATAGATCCTTGTTGTTGTTTTCCAACTTCAGCCCTCTAGCTAGCTGTCGTAAAGCTTGCCTACTCTTCTTACACCCTAGATCACACCATCCATATTTAAATTTTATAACCTTACTGGGTTTAATCCTATCACTTTCCCTCGAAAGAAGAGGGTGTAGTTCTTTAATTAAAAGCTCCCAGTAGAAAAAAAGAGATTCTGGACTATCTGCCTCAAGTAGATTTAAACGAGCCAACAAATATACTTCTGAGACCAAAGCTACCTCTATCCTTCCTTGGAGGGAATTAGTCCATTTAACCCTACTCCTTCCTCTAATTTCTAAGGACCCATCCTCAATAAATGTATCCTGTAACTTAGCCTTCTTCAACCCTTCCAACTGATAGAGTTGTGCACCAGGGGCCCATGTCATTTTTGTTTTTCATTTTCGTTATTTAAATCTGTTGTTTTCGTTTTCATAAATATCAAATGTTCGTTTTTGATTTTGATTTTGTTTTCCATTGGTTTCAATGGAAAACACATTTTTGGCTGTAACCTTTTTGTTTTTCATTATATTTGGCTGGAACATGGAAGGATTGTACCTGCAATGGAAGGCTATGGGTACTTTCAGACGTTACGGGCGGCCGGTTCACCACAGCGAACCACCAGGGGGGGCGAACAGCGCAACCACGCCCGGGGGTTGGAAAACGACCCAAACAGACGTGCCGG
>QEPC01015698.1:5130184-5159398 GCA_003113815.1 Sphenodon punctatus
GGGGGGGGGGAGGAATCACAAACAGAAGAGGAGTCTGTAGTGAAATACATACATACTCAATGAGTCTGTACAGTGAAATGCATAACACAAGGTTTCAGTCTAAGGTTTAAGTTTCATTTCAGTACAAAACTTAAATGAAACTTAAAGCAATCTAAAAATCCTACTCAACGCCTGCTGTTCAGGAACAGTGATTAGCTCAGAAGGTGTTGGGAAGGGGGGGGCAGATAATTAGTTTTGTTTCTTGCAAACCTCTCTCCACCCCTGGTGCCTGGAAGTCTGCTCCTCAGTGACTACACCTCCCTGTCATGTTTGACCTTCCAGTGAACCTTTTTTTGCCACCCGAACTCATCCGAACAAGATCCGAACTTAGCCAACTGTTTGGCCATTTCGCCGTTTGGTGTTCAGTTTGTTCATGTTCATGTTCATGTTCGTGTTCGTGTTTGTGTTCGGTCATTCGAACAGTTAAAGTTTGGGCCGAACTCCGAACTTCCGAACCGCATTCACCCATCCCTAAAGGATAGCAGCCAACCAGAAAGCTGGGCCTGTTCCCCTTCCTATTCCTGTCTATGCTCTGACTCCCTGTGCCTCAACTTGCTCTGAACTCTAGACCTTTCCCCTGCCTCTTCCCTCATGACCTGATCCCTGAATATTTGCCCACTCTCCAGACCCTGAACTTTACAATTAGCTGCTCAATTTGCCAAACTGGTGAAATGTTAATCAGATGGTGCAAATTAAATTTAAATTAATTTAATCCTGAGCACCCTCCTCAAGATCCCCTGAGTTTCTCGGGTGGCAGCGTTGGAGAGGGCATTCTTAGTGGCCACCTCAGTGCTGTGGAACTCTCACCAGACCTTTCCTCTTTCCGTCGGAAGCGTAAGACCTGGCTGTTTCACCAGGCATTTGATGAGGGGATGGGTAGTCGGTGGTAGGGGGTTGGGTGGGAGTTTGTTTTCCTTAAGACTGCCTTGTTTTATATTATTGAGTATGTATTTTACAGTTTTATCTGTTTTAATTTGTAAGCCGCCCCAAGCTGCCAAAGGCAGGATGGTGTGGGATATTAAATACTGGATATAAATAAATTAAATAAAACATCTCATTTATCATTATGAATACAGGCAAGATCAAATTTTTTTACAAACTGACACCACCATAGCAACATGAGGAACAAATTCTATCCCAGACAGAGAAAAAGATCCAAAGCATGTGAAGAGATTCCGCAAGAATCTAGTCCCTGTTGCAATTTAGGAAACAACTGACTGTTGTGGGCATGCAGTATGCATGTGTGGTGGGGAAGGAAGTGGGTAGGGATTTGGCTTCAAATAATCTGTTAATGATGTGCTCGCTATAACTTTTTTTGTCAAGAATGAGTTGCTTGAAAAGAAACATCTGAAATAAATATTAATAAGCAAAGAGATGAAGAGGAAATGTATCCTAATAAAGTATAACTCATGTAGTTACCAGATCTAATTGAAAAAAGAGAGAACAATTTACAAACAGCAAGATTACCCCAGAAATAAAGGACTGGAAACTCAGTCAATATCCTCAGAGTTAGTGCCAGGGTTCCAGTTCACATCATTTGGGCACCAATGGATAGCTCAAGAACTGTTTAGGCCAATACCATCTGTGCTGTGTTCTGTAGCCATGATATACCAAATGCTTACATGATTTGCTGAACTGGAACGTAAGCCACCACACATGACCTGGGCCCTGCACCTTTAGTCTGGTTCCATGGCAGTACAATGACTCTGGGGCGGCTTAATCCTGTGCTTCTGGATATCCATTCGTAGCTTCTCCCCATAACATGGTGTGGAGAAGCACATGGATTAATGCTGACTCAGCATTAGCTTAGGTAGGCTCTTCAACTGAGCTGGCAGAGACTTGAATGCAGGTCGCCACAATCACGCTTCCAACTTGCTCACTGTCATGTATCCCACACCCCACAAAGATTATTCCTTAGTACCAGAAGATGAAAGATTTGCCTTTCAGATTAGAAAGTGTGTGAGATCAGTCCTTGTACGCATTCTATTTTTTAAATAGTTGGTTTACTGAATAGAAACTTATAAATGGTTAGATTCCACCACTCTCATTTTCTGATTTAAAGGACTCCACGTTACTTCTCTTCTGTACATCATCAGTCTCTCCCTCTCTACTGGGTCATTTCCACTAGTTTTCAAATACGCCACTGTATCCCCTATCCTTAAGAAGGTCACTGTTGACCTCTCCGGCCCTTCCAGCTATCACCCCATTTCTCTTCTACAATTCGCTCCCAAACTCCTGAAGCAGGCGGTCTACACACACTATCTTGATTTCCTCTCTTCAAATTCCTTCCTTGACCCCCTTCAGTTGGGCCTCCGTCCACTCCACTCAACTGAGAATGCCCTCTCCAAAATCACCAATGACTCTTACTTAAGTCTAAGGGCCTCTACTCCATTCCTGTGCTCCTCGATGTCTCTGCTGCCTTTGACACTGTTGACCATGGCCGCCTCCTGGATTCACTATGCTCCCTTGGTTTCCAGGACTCTGTTCTCGACTGGTTCTCTTCGTATCTCTCAAACTGCTCCTTCACCATTTCTCTTGCTGGTACCTCTTTTGCGTCACTTCCCCTCTCTGTGGGAGTTCCCCAAGGCTCTGTCCTGGACCCTCGTCTCCCTTTACACTCTTTCTTTGGGTAAATTAATTGAATCTCATGGCTTCCAGTACCACCTGTACACTTATGACACGCAACTCTATCTCTCTACTCCTGTGCTCTCTTAATCCATCCAGTCTCGGATTGCTGACTGTCTCTCTGACATCTCCACTTGGATGTCTTGCTTCCATCTCAAGCTTAATATGGCTGAGGACTAAACTCCTCATCTTCCCCCCAAAATGTTCCCCTGAGTCCTATTTCCCTCCCAGTTTCCACTGAGGGTGTCACCATCCAACTTGTCCCTCAGGCGCGTAGCCTGGGATTCATTTTTGACTCCTCCCTTTCCTTTACGCCTCAGATCTAGGCTGTCGCCAAATCCTGCTGCTTTGCCCTGTATCCTATTGCTAAAATTTGGCCCTGCCTTACTTTTCCCACTGCAAAAACCCTAGTTCACGCTTTAGTTATCTTTCACCTAGACTACTGTAACTTCCTCCTTACTGGTCTCCCCTGGTCTGATCTTGCTCCCCTCATCTCTGTTCAATGCTCTGCTGTCAAAGTTGCGTTGACACAACTTGTTATGGCATTGCTCCCCCATATTTCTCCACTTTTGTATCCTGTCACATTCCTCCCCAGGAGCTTTGTTCCTCCTTTGCCCTTACCTGCTTGCAACTCCCCTGCTCCTCTAAAAATCTTTGCCCCTTCTCTCTTGCTGCTCCCCATGCCTGGAGATCCCTCCCTGGATACATTCATTCTTCTCCCTCCTTCCCAACTTTCAAATCCCTCCTAAAAACCGTCAGGCTTTCCCTGGTCATTAGTCAAAAGGCTTGTCATGAGTGAAATTACATCTTCATCCCTCCCTCTGTCAGAATCTTCCCCAGTGACTAAGTTAAGAACGTGCACCTGCATTTTCTCAACCTCATAAATGTATCCTCATCTCTCCTGATGTTTACCTCTCCCTGGTCTCCCCCTTGTTCCTCTTAGATTGTACACCCTTTGGGGTAGGGACATGTCTATAAATACTGATTGCACACGTGCCAGGCAAAGCACTGGTGCAATAAAAACAATAATAATAATTTAAAAAATAAAAATAAATCCTCAGCAGAAGTCTATTCACTTAGCAGTACTACTCTGCTTCAGATGGGTTCCAACTTAGAAATATCAAAAGCCAAAATTTAGTATATTATGAAAAGTCTGTGACTTATTCCTTTGTGCAGTGGCTTCACTAGAATGTAATATCTCCTATGCTTCATATTCCATACTCAGTATGAAGCATGCCATACTGAGGTCTGAGATAGAGATTGTTTATTTATTTATTTATTTATTTATTTAAAACATTTTTAACCTGCCTATCTTGCCACAGGCAGCTCTGGGTGGCGTACAACAGTACAAATCATAACATTAAAAACAACTTTAAAATATTTAACAAAGGGAGGAGTAAAAAATATCCCCAACCGCCCACCACCCTAACCCATTCCCCCCACCCTACCCATCCTTCCCCTCAAAAGCCAGGTGGAAAAGTCACATCTTACAACGGCGACAAAACAAGGGGAGATCCGGGGCCAAATGGGCCTCCACCCCATCATGGCCCCCAGAAGACTCAGGAAACCTCAAGGAGAGCACCCCCCCATGCCAATCCAGGACCTGGGGGTGAGGCAGTCCCGCAAATAGGTCGGGCCAAGGCTGTTTAGGGCTTTATAGGCAAGCACCAACACCTTGAATCGGGCCCAGAAGACTACTGTCACGGGGGGATGGGAAAGGAGCAAAGGAGGGGAAGGAGAAAGGGGAACCCACGCCCCTTATGCCACCCAGACAAGACACAAATATTGACAGACAGAGGCAACTACAGTCTATGCTGGTCTCTAGCTCGGTAAGGCTAGGGTCCCTCAGGGTGTAGGGTGGGCTTTCCCTCTGTGCTAGAAGGCAACCCTTTTCATCACTGGGACTCAGCAAGATGTAACCTTTTGCGTCAACAACCCTAGATGTACAAACACATAGGGAGCCCACGCACTCTGGGAAATTCTCAAGGCCCAGGGCACCAGTGCAAATCAATGTGGAGGGTGGTGGGGAGGGGAGGGAAGGAGGCCCACAGGGATAGGGAAGGGGAAGGGTCACAGGGGGGTAGGGAAACAGGGATGTGGGGGGACAGGACTAGCTCGCAAAGGTCTTAGCAGTGGGGGTCGTTTGAGGGAAGGAATCGGGGGGGGGTAAGGATCAAGGAACAGGTAACAAACAAATACTATGTATCCAGGTAACAAACAAAACGCCACAAGACACTACTCACAATCAAATCTCACTCTCACGATGGGGGGGGGGGGAAACACCAGGATCAATCTTTCCAGATATCCACAAGTACACCTGACAGGATCACCAAGGCTCAAGGGGAGCCAGTCTCTCACAAATGATTACTGGCGGGGGACTCAGGCCCCGCCGGCTTCTTATATAGTGATGCCCAGTTGTGGGCTATTGTACTCTGGGCGGGGCCTCCTCCCCCTGCCACGGATCCCAACGCCGCTCTGAGGCTAGAGTGGGCGGAGCCAGGGACGCGCCCCAGCGTGAGGTGGCCCCGCCCCCTTCCAGTTTCCCAGCATGGCGCTTCCTTCCCCTATTGAGCCTCCAAAGCAGGGCCGCTGCCGTGCAAACAGGCTCACTGTGCCAAAGCTCATGCAGGGGGAAGCTGCATGCTGACAACTACAGGCAGCCAGTTCAGAGACCGAACAACCAGTGTAATATGTTCATGGCGGCCCAGTCCCACCAGGAGAGGGGCCGCCGCATTCTGGACCAGTTGCAGTCTCCGAACCATCACCAAAGGTAGCCAGTAGTCAAGCCTAGAGGTGATAAAAGCCAGGTCAGAGTCTGAAACATACGGCTGAAGCCGATGCACCAGATGTAATTGGCAGAAGGCACTCCTAGTCACAGACTCCACCTGAGCATCCAAGAGGAGCTGTGAATCAAGGAGCACTCCCAGACTCCATACCTGGGGAACCAGTGGGGGCAGACTCCATCAACGATAGGGGCCATCAACCCCGCTGCCTTACCCACCAGCATCTTGTCTGGATTCAGCTTTAGTCAGTTGACCCTCATCCAGTCCCCCACAGCTGCCAGGCACCCAGTAAGCACCGAGACTGCTGTGCCTGGGGCTGATGAAAACGAGGTAAAGCTGGGTGTCATCTGCATATTGATGGCACCGCACACCAAACCTCCTGACCACCTCGCCGAGTGATTGGATATAAACATTGAACAGGAGAGGGGACAAGACAGAACCCTGCGGGACTCCACATGAGAGGTCTCAGTATGATGAAAAATAGTTCCTGAGCACCACTCGCTGAGTTTTTCCGGCCAGGAAGGAGCAGAACTAGTCAAGAACCTTGCTGCCCACCCCTGCACGGTCCTGCAGGCAGGGCTGGCCCCAGGCATGTGCGACATATGCGGTTGCACATGGCCCCATGGGAGGTGGGGCCTCGCTCCTGGAACCTAGTCTGTTGTGCTGCCGCGCCTGAATTCAAATCCAGGCTGGCCTGGCCCCACTGCGGGAGCTGCTGGTTAAACTTTACTGAATCAGCTCTAGCCCTGCAGCACTGGGAGGGGGGGAGGAAGTCCCTCCCCAGGCCCTTTCCCATGCACAGGCAGTGGCGCTACTGCGCCCCCCCCCCCCCAGAAGTCAAATCAGGAGCCAGGGCCCCGCTGTCGGCGCTGCTAGCCCTAGCCGAATCAGCTTAGCTCAGCTCAGCTGTAGCCCCCCGACCAGTCCCTCCCCTGCCTCACCATGTGCAGTGGCTCCGCTGCGGGGGCCCCACACACAGACAGCAAAATTGGGAGACACATCCCTTCTCCAAAGCCAGGGACAGGAAGCGCCTGAGTGGGGCTGCTGGTGGTGAGAATGTTCGAGCCATCTCGAAGAATCTTACAGGGTAGCAACCTTCTGTTCTTCTTTGAGTGGCTCCTCCCATTCTCACAAATGGGAGAGTACCAAGCCTAGATCAAGGCAGTGGGGGAGTTTTCTTATAGAATAAAAACAACATACCTGCAATCAAAAAGTGTGTAAGTTTATTCTGCTAACTTAGTTTAAAAGTTCCTCTTTTTTAAAAAACCCAACAAAACCATTGTAAGTAAAATAGATTATTAAGTCTTAATTACAGAATTCAATATAGATACTCCCAGAGAGGTGTCAGATTCAGAATTGAGATGTAAAGCATAATGCTTAGTGAATGTATGTGGGGAACTCCAGGTTGCAGCCCTGCAGATCTCGAGAGGAGAGATGTTGCAAAATGCTGCTGTAGAAGCACCCAACAAATGAGCCTTTAAATAAGGTGGGGGTGGACTTCCTACCTGCTCATAGGCAAAGGAGATCAAATGCACTAACCATTTTGAGATAGTTTGAGATGAAACCTTGTGCCCTAATTTGGGAAAGGAAGGGGAGAGGAACAAATTGTCAATCTGTCTGCAGTGCTGGGTCTTGTCTAAGTAGAGCAGGACTGCTCTCTTAACATCCAAAGTGTGAAATCTGGCTACGATTTCTGACTCATGAGGTGGAGGGAGGAATACTGGGAGGACAATTTTTTTGGTGCCATATGAAATCTGGACACCATTTTAGGGATAAATGACGGATGGAGAGAGATCTCTATTCTGCCTGGGAAGACTGAGAAGTAAGGCTCCTTGATAGATATAGCAGCGAGTTCACTCACCCGCCTAAGGGACATGATGGCAACCAAAAAGGCAGTCTTCAGAGACCAGAGGAACAGGTCAGATTGTTCTGCAGGTTTGAAAGGATGTTTTGTCAGTTGATCTAGAACAAGGTTCAGATTCCACTGAGAAACGGGGTGTTTGTGAGGGGGAAACAAATTAATTAGTCCCTTAAGAAACTTTTTTACCAGAGGGTGACCAAAAAGGGATTGGGAATTTGGGAGGGCAACACGCTGGGCTATTGCTGAGAGATGCACTCTTATAGAAGAGTGCGCAAGGCCCTTCTCAGCCAGGTCCAACAAGTATTGAAGGACTAGTGGCACGGTTACCTGATCTACTGAGATGGATCTCCCAGATAACCAATAGGAGAATCTCCTCCATTTGGAATCATATGATCTTTTAGTAGATTGTTTCAAATCACTATCCAGCACCAGATTTAATTTAAGAACAATTTGGGATGGACAATTTAAGAACCCACCTGAAGCAGGGTCAATGGTATGCAGTTATTGATCTAAAAGATGCTTATTTTCATGTTAGATTGCATACCTCCTGTAGAAGATTCTTCCGTTTCACCCATGACTCCATGCATTTTCAGTTTTGTTCATTACCATTTGGACTCTCCTCGGCCCCTAGGGTCTTTACTAAGGTTATGGCCCCAGTCATAGCTTTCCTTCGTAAGCAGGGCATTGCCATTTCCCCCTACCTAAATGACTGGTTACTGGTTGCTAATACTCCAGACACCTTAAATGCCAACCTTTGCGTCACTCTAGATCTATGCGTAAAGCTGGGACTAACTATAAACGTACAGAAATCCCGCCTGTCTCCTAAATGTCTTGTTGAAAAAGACATTTGTTCTGTTATTACTTTATACGAACACTTTTTTTGCTTGATTATTTTCATTTGTTTTGCCTATTACTGCTAAATTCTTGCAAAAAATCAATAATGCCCTTCCCTTCATCTCCTCCTGTTCCCTCCCTGTATTGGCAGGAGGGGAAACTGGGAGAGGGGGCTAGATGAGGGGGTACTTTGGCATGTTGAGGGTGGTTTTAGCAAGGGGGTGGATGGATCTGTGAGACAAGTGGCAAGGGGGTGCTCTGTGTGGGAAACTAAGGGATAAAAAGTGCTGGGACTAAAAAGGGTCCAAGGCATGTGTGCAGATATGATGGACATTTATGCAAAATATGCAAATGTGTGTATTTGCATAAATTGGTGGTGCCTAATTATGCAAATTAGGCCCCGCACGAAGACTTCGCACAAGGCCCCACAAACCCTAGGGCTGGCCCTGCCTGCAGGCACGTCACCAACATCTCATGATCAACGATATCAAATGCCGCCGATAGATCTAATAGAATCAGCAGGGCCAAACGGCCCTGATCTAATTCTCGGTGAAGATCGTCAACCAACGCCACAAGTGCAGTCTCAGTGCCATAGCTTGGGCAAAATCCTGACTGTGATGGATCAAGAAAACCGACACGATTCAGATGCTCTTGCAACTGCCGGGCCACCACCCTCTCTATAACCTTCCGTAAAAAGGGAAGGTTAGAGACCGGCCAATAGCTGGCAAGGGAGTCAACCTCAAGCAATGGTTTCTTGAGCAGGGGTTGCACCACTACCTTTTTAAGGCAGCTCAGCATCCCGTCCTCCCTAAGGGATGCATTGACCACCCCCGGCAGCAATGGCCCCATCGTCTTCCAGCAGGCCTTAACCAGCCAGGATGGGCAAGGGTCCAGTTCACAACAGGTAGCCCTGACAGCCCCAAGAACATCCTCCACATCGGCAGGGGTTACGAACTGAAACTGATTCCACAAACAAGGACAAGGTGGGGTTCCATAACCTCCGTTTGCCCCACTGCAGAAAATGTGGCATCAAAATCATGGTGAATCCGAGCAATTTTATCTGCAAAATAATCCACAAACAAGTCACAGCGGGCACTAGATGACTCCACTCCAAGTTGGAGGGATGCTGGACTGACCAACCCCCACACCACCCGGAACAGCTCCGCTGGACGGGATTTAGTGGATGCTATGAGGGACAGCAAAAAATGCTTTCTTTGCTGCCCACATAGCAATGGCATAGGCTCGTAAACTCGCTCTGTGATGCAACCTGTCGGCCTCAGCACGTGAGCGATGCCACCGCCGCTCCAACCACCTTCCCTCCTGCTTCAGCACCCGCAGCCCCTCCAAAAACCAGGGAGGTCTACGGTGCTGCCACCTGGGAAGCGAATGCCTTGGAGCTATCCAATCAATGGCCTCCGTCAGCACGATGTTATACAGCTTGTTGAGGTCATCAATGGGACAGATTGGGACTGGTTGTGGAAGATACTGACTGGCAGAAGCAGGACCCAGATCCCTCACTGTCACCACGATGTGATCTTGATACACTAGCATAAGACCAGGTAATTGTGCAAAGCACTTTTTCAAAGTCTGTGTTTCATGACATTCTTAGTTATTCTGCTGCACATCAAAGAGGAAGAGGGGTATATGGGAACAGTTGTCTCCTAATCTGCATATTATTGTAAAGTCTGGTTACTTTTTGTCTCTAAAATAGAGGCCCATTTTACACGAGATGCACCCACTCATGCCTACGCAGGTCCACTGCATGGGTATGAGTGGGTGCCACCTGTGTGGCTGCTGCGGTGGGTAGGTGGGAGTCCGTGCGTGCTCCTGTGAAACATGCATGCACACTCACCTCCACCCATCACCCACTCACGGAGCAATTGGCCAAAACGGCGATTGCTCCGTGAGTGAGGATGCGTGGCAATGCAGGGGGGATCGGCATACACTGCCTGTGTACGCCCCACCCACCCACTGCCCATGCTGCCGCGCACACACCCATCCCCCCAGTACCCGCGGCCTGTTTTAAAACGTCCATAGAAGTGAGCAAAATTGGTTTTGAGATATGAATACAGTATTCAAACTACTCCCTAAGAATGCTAGGGAAATTTTGTACAGCAGGCAAGAAAATTGAAAATACCAGTGTACATTCCAAAAACCTGTTCTGGGCAGTTTCAGAAAGACCAGTTTTCACTACCTTTGTGCATAAGGTCTGCCCAAGAGCTTTACATAATGTAAACCCCACTTAAGGCCTATTTTGAGGAATACTGCTGGCTCTTTGCAGAGGAGTGAATATCATCTTTTGTATGCATGTAACTTCTGTGGAACTGTTTTATTTGGATATTTTCCACTATGGTTAATAAACTTCGAATGTAAAAGACTCAGGATTCTGGTATCTCTGTTCAGATTAAATCTCTGCTTTGAGTATTAGATCAAATGATAATAATAATTTATTTACGGCATTCAGCCAAATATAGATCAAATATCACCTGGGGACAAGCCTAAGAATCTGCATATGTGTTAACCATATAACTCCTGCTAGTTACGTACACCACCGCTGTTACTTTGGTTTTATCATGCTTGGTTGAAATATGCACTATCAATTACCAGAACGTTTGAAGTTTTATACTAGGAGTGCAAAAGGAGACTAGGTGATATTAAAATTTTAACTAAAACTTGCTTGAAAATGAGCTTTCCTATAAATTCATTTGTAAGATAAAAATGTCTCAACTGTCCATTTGAAAAGGAAATGATTTACCCTAAAAGCCAGAGGAAAAAGGCCCTGTTTAAAAGTGTTTTATTTTTTAAAAACTGCTCAAAAACTTGTGCAACCACCCCTGCAAAAAACCAAAAACACGACATAAAAAAACTGCACCAAAACCCAAAACCCACCCCCCCAAAGCCCTGAGCAGAATGAAACCTGTTCAGTAAAGTAAATAAAGAAAAAGAAATACTAAAGTCATAGCAGAAAGCTGATTATTGGCAGCAGAAGAATATTGGCCAAGTTAAAATGGAGTGTCAAGCTAAGTTCTTGTTTGCATAACATCCCAAATTCCTTACATTCAGTCAGCATTTAGTCATCTGGGGTGGAGGGGTAAAATGTTTTGTTAAAAGAATAATGTTAAGATTAGTTAAAATTTATGTTTCTATTACAAATGAATAAGAGTTTAAAATAAAAACATACTTTTCTGAGTAAAATATTTGTTTTTATTCTTTACACACAAGTTTGAATGTTTGTAAAATGAGAGATTTCTACTAGTAAACATAAAAATGCATGGATTAAAAGTATGTGATTCAAAACATTTACTATGAAAAGAAGTATTTCATCTACTTAGAGTTCATTTGTTTTTGAGATTTAATTATTATTATTATTTTAAATGGTGGGTGGCAAATGTATACATGTCTTTAGAAACAGGGGCAAAAGAATCTAGCATTACTTGTCAAGAAGACACAAGTGATGCACATGTGTAATCAACAGTTTTGTGTATAATTGGGTGCGCAATTGCATTTTTATATTCTATACCTTAGTTACCTGGATTGCTTTAAAAGTGTTGTATATGTTCCTTCTAAGGACAAAGGCTGAGAGATAAGAAATGAAGTGATCACTCTGGAAAAGCATTCACTCACTGGTGATTGGGTGTCTTTGTCCATAAACTTTTTTCCATGAAAGTTCACTCACTATTGTAAGGAATGTTTAATGTCCCCCAAATACGGTAAAAACAGATGTGTGGCTGATGCAGCAGTTCCCCGGCCTGGGGTGGGAAACTGCAGCCGACAGACCCCAGGTCGGCGGGGAGGACCGAACAAACGTGCCTGCGGTCAGAGAGCCACACCCCTCCCCCCGGTCTGCATGGTCCAGGTAGTGGGGGAACTAAAAAAACATGTGGGTAGCTGCCTCCCCATCTCCCAGTGGCCCCCCCACCATGACAGACAGCCATCACAACCAGTCATGGTGGCTCCTACCCGGAGGTGGATATGGTGGGGCTAAACACACGTGCTAGCCCGTGTTGGCCTGTGTGTACAGTCCTGACTGCAAGGCTATGTCCTTGCAGATGTTCCAAGGAAACAACCTGGGCTAGCTGCCTACCCACCCTGGGGTAGTCCTGGGCTAAAATCTGGTGGTGCCTAAACAGATGTCACAGGCCACAGTGGGTCAAAGCCGGTCACTGTCACATCTGGTTTGACCCATAGTTCCGAATAGAGCATTTAGTGCTTTAGAAGAAACTCACCACTTTCTGTCATTGGCATGTGTCCTCATATTTTAAATAGGGCTGAAACTCAGTCCTGGATTTTACTCAGAATTTACCAAGGATCGCAGTGCTCAACTCAGTTTTACCGAGGAACCAAGTAATCGTCATGATACTTGGTTTCCTTGGCAACTCCTCAATAGAGCAATCCAGCATGGTGGGAAAGAAAGGGGGGTAGGCATGAGTCCCCATATGTGGTGGGCAGGAAGGGGGGCAGGCGTGGTGGGAAGGAAGGGGACGTGAAGGGATAGGGACAGCAAGGTAAACTCACCAAGTAGACGTGGCCTGTGGCCTGTGGCATCTGCCATTGCCACTACTGCTGGTCACGTCCCCTCAGCGCTGCGACCCAGGTGAGGTCCCGCACCACTGAATGTCTCCTAGGAGATTGGGCTGCCATATTTTCTCTCGAAGCATGCTGGGACATGTTCCCATAAAGCTACTCCCAGAGAAAAGATGGTGGCCCAATCTCCCAGCCTGCAGCCAGGAGATGTGCAGCACTGGGGGATCTCAGCATGGTTTGCAGGGCTGGTGGGACTTGGCTGGCGGTGGCAGGCAATAAACCGACTCCACGGGGTGCGTCCTTTTGGTAAGTTTGTTTTATTGTCCTTTCCTGTCCCCCTTCCTGCCCACCACTTAGGGGACTTGGTAAAATACTTGGCAAAATACTCAGGATTTTACTGAGTAATTATTATTTTACTGAGTACCGAGTGGTACCTAGTATTAAACAGTATTACCGAGCATCTCCGGAAAACTCAGACCCAGTACTCAGCTACTCAGAAATACTCATTAATACCTTTTCTTCTACTCAGTTTTAACTGACTCCTAGTATTAACCCTGTTCTTCTGGCATGGTCTTATTCCTTCCTCGGTGCTGTATACACAAGTCCCATGAACACTGATGTATCACCGTATATGTATCTAAAAAAAGAGTTTGGAAACTTATCAACACATTTGCACTTGAAAGTAATTATGATTCGTTTAGTGCTCCAGTCATTTATTCATTCATGGTAAATCCCAAAAGAGATGTCGTAGCGAGGCTGGAGCTTACCTATTTATTTATTTATTTATTTATTATTTTATTTTATAAATTTGTACCCCGCCCCTCCTGCAAGCAGCCCAGGGTGGCTTCCAACAATAAAATAGCATACATAAAAACAATTTAAAACCATCAATAACCATACAGTTATTAAAACAGGGCTCAGGACCTTCATTTAAACAATAATAAATAAACAATAAATAAATAAGGTGGGGGAGCTAAAAAAACCAAACCCTTACCCCACCCTCCCAAAAGGCCTGGACGAACAGCCAGGTTTTACAACTTCGCCGGAATGTCAACAGGCTGGGGGCCAGGCAAGCTTCCTCCGGAAGGGAGTTCCAAAAGCGCGGCGCGGTCACCGAGAATGCCCTCTCTATTGTGGCCCCCCACTTAACATGGGGGACCTCCAGGAAGGCATCCCCAGCAGACTGAAGGAGCCATTCTGGGGCGCGGGGGGCGAGGCGGTCCCTGAGGTATGTGGGGCCCAGACCGTGAAGGGCTTTATAGATCAATACCAAAACCTTGAACCTGGCTCTGCACACTATCAGCAACCAGTGCAGAGCTCGGAGCACAGGTGTAAAATGCTCCCGACGGCCTGCCCCTGTCAGGAGATGAGCCGCTGCATTCTGCACTAGCTGCAGCCTCCAAATCAGGAACAAGAGAAGCCCCACGTAGAGCACGTTACAGTAGTCCAGCCTTGAGGTGATGAAAGCATGGATGAGGGAGACCAGGTCCGGGCCAGAGACGAACCGATGCAGCCTACGCACCAGATACAACTGGCGGAAGGCAGCCTTAGCGACTGCCTCCACCTGCTGCTCCAGGCGGAGGTCTGCGTCCAGTATCACCCCCAGACTCTGGACCTGCTGAGCTATAGGAGGGCGAACCCCCCCAAACAGGGGAGCCACTAACTCCCTCGCTCTCCCCACCAACATCACCTCCGTCTTATCGGGGTTGAGCTTCAGTCTGCTCTGCCGCATCCATTCCGCCACGGCCTCCAAACATTGGAATAGCAACAAGACAGCAGGGTCTGGGCCAGTTGAAAAAGAGAGGTACAGCTGAGTATCATCAGCATACTAGTGACACCGCACCCTGAACCCTCTCATGACCTCCCCCAGGGGCTGCATATATACATTAAATAATAACGGAGACAGAATAGAACCCTACGGAACGCCGCATGTTAAGGCGCGGGGACATGATGTCTCATCCCCCAACACCACCCGCTGGCTTCGCCCCGAGAGGAATGAACGGAACCATTCAAGAACAGTCCCATCCAGACCCCCCAGGTCACGCAGCTGTCTCAATAGCAGCCCATGGTCCATGGTGTCAAAAGCGGCCAAGAGATCTAGCAGGATGAGAAATGTTGAACATCCTGCGTCCATCTCCTGGCGGAGGTTGTCTACCAAGGCCACCAACGCCATCTCAGTGCCATAGCCGGGACGGAACCCCGATTGAAAAGGGTCTAGGAAACCGATGCTATCCAGATGCAACTGGAGCTGGAGTGCCACCACCCGCTCAATAACCTTCCCTAAAAAGGGAAGGTTAGAGACAGGTCGGTAACTGGCGAGCGCATTCATGTCCAAAGATGGTTTCTTCAGCAGGGGGCGCACCACGGCCTCCTTGAGGCAAGGTGACAGTCTCCCCTGCTGCAAGGACGTGTTCACTACCCTCACCAGCACCGTCGCCAATGTCTCCCTGGAGGCTTTCACCAACCAGGACGGGCATGGATCAAGTTCGCAACAAGTGGCCCTCACAGACCCCAAGACATCTGCAGCATCGGCCGGCGTCACTTCCTGAAACTCCCCCCCACAAAGCTGGACCAGACGGGACTTCCGTCACCTCGCGCTCTTCCCCTACTGCCCCTAATCCAACGTCAAAGTTCGTCTGAATCCGAGCAATCTTGTCTGCGAAGTGGTTGACAAACTCCTCACAGCGGGCCTGGGACAAGTCCCCATCCAGGCGGAAGGAGCCCGGACTGACAAGCCCCCGCACCACCTGAAACAGCTCCGCTGGGTGTGACTTCGCAGACACTATGAGGACAGGAAGGAACTCCTTCCTTGTCGTCCTCATAGCCTCAACATTGGACTGCAAATGGGCCCTATGAAGAAGACGATCGGAGTCAGATTGAGTCTGACACCACGTCGCTCCAGCCTCCTGCCTACTCACTTCATACACCGCAGCCCCTCAGTAAACCAAGGGGCCCTGCGGTGATGAGACCAAGGCAGAGGGCGTCTCGGAGCCACCCTGTCAATGGCCTCCTCCAGCAAGCTGTTCCAACGCTGGACTAGCTCATCCACAGAGTGACCATCCAAGTCCAAGGTTAACTCCCTCAGAACCTCCTGGAACCGCTGGGGTTCCATCAGCCTCCGAGGGCGGACCATCCTAACTGGTCCTTTCCCCTTCTGGAGGGAGTGCGCTAGAAGATTAGCCTGAAGGAGATAATGGTCTGTCCATGACAAGGGCACCTACCTACCTAGATATTGACAATGAGTTAGCTTGATGTTCAATTTATGTTGGATCTTCAGAAATGGATGGGACTACCAGAGTAATGGTAAGGATACCTTTGCATTACAGTACATGTAATGCATGCATGTAATAAATTTATTTAGTAGTTTAGTTAAACTTATACCCCTCCCCCTTTCCAAAAGGCTCAGTGTGGCTTACAAAGTAAAAACATAATAACATTAAAAAACATTAAAATACAATTTTAAAAAACCCTACACTCATCCCAGAACCACCCACTCCAACCTCTCAAAAAAAAACCTCCCACCCAATCCTTATCTCACCCCAATCTCTTCCCACTAAATGCTTTTTATATACAAAACAGTCTTGCACCACCTCCAGAAGACACTCGGGCTCAAACGAACCTCTGGGGGAAGGGAGTTCTGCAGCAACCGAGAAAGCCCCCCTGCGAACCCTTGTCTTAGGAACAAGACTAACAGATGGTCCCCACAGGGAGGTGCTCCCAGCTGGCACAGGGACCGTAATGGGCATGGAAGGAAAGGCGTTTCTTCGGGTATGTGGGGCCCAGACTGTTTAGGGCTTTAAAGGTCAAAACCAGCACCTGGTTTAAAGTCTGGGGCTTTAAACGTACAGTTGTCATACTTGACATAATTTCTACCTTTTTCAAAGTTTTTACCAGACCAACCAGATTTCTACAATTATGTATGGAAAATGTTCACCAACTCTATACAAATATAATCAAATCATACAGTTTGTTCTAAAGCCCATTAAAGTTTGTGGAACAATTTAAAAGAGTACTAACGTCTTTGTTATGTAATCAAAATGGAATTGTCAATAAAACCTAAATATAGGTTGAAAAACTATTTTGAAACCTACCTTTAACTTAAGATATTGTAGCAGTACCACATGTATGAAAAAACAAAAAGAAAGAAAGTACAGTAATAGCTGTAGTAATAAAGAGTCTCTTAAGCCATACACTTTGTGGGACACCCAAGGTGTCAAGAGGAGCAGGTGTTAAGGTGAATGGGTCTCCTGCCTCTCTCTCTCCCCCTGCACAAGTCCTAGGTGGCTTCAGGGAACAGGGGGAGAAAGCAGGACAGATGACCCATTTCACTCTGGGTGTTGTTTTTATATAAGTGCCTCCCCACCCATTACCCCCAAGTCACCCACCCATCATGCATGTTGCAGGGCTGCATGGGTACCAACGCAGCCTTGCCACATTTGTGATAGGTGGGGAGGTGCTTGTCTAAAAACACTCTCTGTCCCCTATAGCTGCCTCAGTGCCCTTCTTTCCATGGCTCACAGGAGCCGAATGGCTGCATGGAGAGAGCAGAGTAGCCTACTGTGTCCAAACTTGCAACTGCACTCTCTCCACCTGCACTGTTACACAGGGGCATAGCTAGATTGGAATGGGCCCTCCCAACCCTCTCCCAGTGGTATTAAATGCATCTGCACTAGTTAAGGAGCATGGGTCTTTCAGGCTTGTGGCCTCAGAGCAACTGCACTGCCTGTCTGTATTATAGCTACACCCTTGCGCATGTCTCATACTCTTTTCTTTCCATCCCTCCTTGAGTTTCCTGCTCCGAAATGGTAAACCCAAGGAGGATAGGGCAGGGGACTGAGTTGCCTGGAGAGCAAAAGGAGCGGAGGAGGGCAGAGTGTCTGGTTCTCCTGCTCTGCTGTCTCTCCCAGCCTCTTGAGCTGCCTCCGCTTATCCAGAAGCAAGCTGTACTCTTCCCGCAGACAAAGGGTGTCTCTTTATGACTAAGGTCCTTTTCACGTGAGACGCCCCCACCCATCTCCACACAGTTTGTGCGTGGAGATGGGTGGAGGTGCCCATGTGAATGCCACTGGGGATGAGTGGGGTGCTCTTGCGCTACACTCATCTCCACCCATCACACACCCACAAAGCAATGGGCTCCAATGCCTGATGCTCTGTGGGTCACCTCCACTGACCACCACTCCACACCCATCCCCCCACCCACTGCAGTACGTTTAAAAAGGGCCTTACATTTGGATACCTGGCTGTCCACTGTATACACTTCTGTAATTCAGTGCTCCAGTGCACTGTATTTCAACATGTGGTTTGGTTTCAATTTTTTGTCTTAGGTATTAATTTGAAAAATGTGAGAGTCATGAAGAGGTCAAGGAAATCAGTGGTCCCTTAGCATGCACATATTTCACAGCTGGAATTATGGACCACTTCTACTTAGTAGGATGAAAAATCTTTCTATTTCTCTCTTGATTGCCTGTCTGTGAAAATGTTTTGTCCTGCTTCCCTGTTCCTTCTCACATCCCTCCATGTGAAATAGTTACCTTAAAATCAGAAAAGTTAATGACTAACCTCTTGGGTTATGATCCTCAAAATGCTCTGCTGCTACAAGCCCGATTGAGGTGAGTAAGGTTTATGCCAGCAGAGCACTTTGAAGATCATGCTGCCTGTGATCTCCAATAGACTGTACGTTTGGCAAGAGCCCAAGCACTTCTTATCTAGGGAGAACTGCCCAGTATGTTTCTTGGCAACATACATACAAATCAGCTCTCACCTGACATTCTAGATATGAATGTCAAACTGCGGCCAGCTACATTCTCTGCCAGGGAAAGGAAAAGAATACAGCTTGGATGAGAGCAAGAAAAATCTAGAAATAGAAAGTAAATTGGCTCAATTTTGATCTCTACTTCAGCAGTGATATTTATATCGTTAACTGGACTCTTAGTGAAAATAAAGCTTTTTCAGGTTTAACAGGGCAGAGTGTATATAAAATATAAAGTATATAAAATAAAATTTAAATCTCTCTACTCCTGGTAATTTTTGCTTTCCTGAAGAAAATCCAAATGGTTGACTTTCTCATGTGTATTATGTTGTTTCAGGAAATTAGGAATGTGGGCAGGAATTTTGTAGTGCCTGTGGTCGAAGAGAATTGTCATTCAGTGTATGCTGTCAGGTAGGCATATGATGTAAAGCACGCAATACTGGATTTGAATTGACTTGGGTTTTGGTCTTATGTTGATTTGGGTACCTAATTTGAGAGGTTTAGGATATCTATTCTGCATTAGTGAAAGTGCTGTGTGATGCAAATATAAAACACTATAAAATGTGGAATTCACCCACATACAGAAAGTCAATACATTGCCAAGTCCTGCTTAAGCTCTCAAAATAAAGCTTGACTAGCATTTAAAGTGAAATCAATGATAGAGAAATGAATGGTTATTTTTAATTATGATCATTATTTAAAGAAGAGATTTTGCTTGTATTTTGGGGCCATAGGTCTCTGCGATCCCTACAAAGAATGAATAGCCTCTTTAGCAGGGGTGATAGCTTCCAGAGAAACAGACTAAGAATGTAATCCTCATTCATCCAGGTGTGCAAGGAAGTTGTGTGCACATAAATAACATGCAAAACTATTATTATTATTATTATTTTATTCTTCTTCTTATTATTATTATTTTATCATATCCTGCCTTATCCCCAAAATGACTCTGGACAGCTTACAACAGTTACAAAATACAATCACAAATCATGTAAAACAGAATCCCGCCCTACCAACCCAATTCCACCCCCCTCCTTTGTCTCTCACCCAGAAGAGCCCCCCCATGCCAAACGTCCCCATCAGAGAGGCCGTGGCCAACTCACAGAACGTCCTGCCCATTCCCCTGTCTCTCACCTGAGGGAAAGTGCTTAGTAAGGCTGAACAAGCAGCCCAATTTTTTTCCTTGTGCATAAAACTCGTGATTTTGGGTACCAGGACTGAGATGTCCTGGTATGAGTTCTCAACGAGGAAAAAAAAAATCATTTCATATGTGCAAAATGGCTAACGCCTTAGCCAAATTGATTAAATGGGATTTTGACAAGATAACTCACGAATGTGGGATCTCATTTCAGCTCTAGTGCTTAGACTTCTCACAGAAACATCAACCTCTCTCCAAACACAACAAAATTTTGGTATTTATTTATTTAAATTTCTTACCCCATCCTTCCTGCCAAAGGTGGCTCAGGGAGGCTTACAACATTGAAATAGAGTACAAGATAAAACATAACCCATCAATACAAAAATGTAACATTCCCCAACCCCGCCCCTCAGCATCCTAACTCACCCTTATCTCCCATGGCTCCCCCACCCTACCCTAGCCCCCACTGCCAAATGATCTTGCAAATAATGTTGTTTTGCACTGCCTTCTGAAGGCGCTCAAGCCCAGACATGAACGTAACTCCTGTGGGAGGGAGTTCCACAGTTGTGGAGTAGTGGCTGAGAGCACTCTCCTTGTTCCCACACAGGGGAAGTAGCAATCCCATCCCATACCTCAGGGTAATTTCCCATTGGGGCAATATGCACAGCATTTCCCTCTGCGATAAACTCCGGGAGGCAAATGCTGCGCAGCCTGTGACTTGTGGGAAAACAAAGCTGCACAACTTTGTCTCTGATCATGTGGAGGATGCAACACTAGCTCCCAGGGGCTGGGGTTGGTGTGGAGTCTGGGGAGGACATCATTGAAGCCACCTGTCTCCCTGATTGGAGCCTTCCTCTCCTCCTCCCCCCACCCCCAGATAAAAAACGGATGCCTGCAAGGAGCCCTAGCTCCCAGGGGCATCAACCCTTCGGCAGCTGACCAAAGGGCTGCGACCAAAGGGCGCAGGCCGTTTGGTGACCGTTCGGTGGCCAGGAGGTGTAGGGAGGCCCCCCTTCCAGGAGCCCCCTCAGATGTGTTGCAGCAGCTGGTGGCAACTTGGACGTGGAGCCTGGAATGAAGTCCTTGAAAGAGCAGCTTTTTCATCATCATCATCATCATCATCATCATCATCATCATTATTATTATTATTATTATTATTATTAATTATTGTAATTTTAGTTTTTTATTTGCTTAAGGGACTGAACCTCAGTCCATTAGATTAAGGGGAACAGTGGGGTGGTTGGGGGATGGCCTTTGGGATTGGGACCTCAACCCCAGTAGGGGAGAGGGGGAATTGGGTTAGGGAGGGGGGAGGTTCTGAGGTGGGGCACCCTGGAGTGAGGGGGGGCACTTGGAGGCAGTAGGTGCTGGGGATTGGGGGTCAGTTTTATTGGGGGAGAGATGGGGGCAGGGTTCCCCTGGGGCTTGGACAGGGCAGCCAGCGGTTGGGGTTGGGCTAGAGTTTGGGGAGGGTGAAGCAGCCGTGGGAATTGTTCTGGGGTGGGGGAGGTATGGTCATGGGGGGCAAAGGGTATGGGTGGCCTGGGGACCAATGTGCTTGGTGCCTATTCCCAGAGCCTGCCCCACCCCCCCAGATGGGAAGATGGATCAAAGTCTGAGGTCCCTCTGTTCAGAGCTGCTGCTGTTGAACGCGAAGTCTGTGGCTAACAAAGCACCAGTGATCCGGGACTTAATCGTGGATCAGGCTGCAGACCTTGCATGCTTCATGGAGACCTTCCTGGACGGGGAGGCTGGCCCGATTTTGGCGGACCTCATTACAGCAGGGTACTCTGTGCAGCACCAGCCTCAACTTGAGGGCACAGGGAGGGGGAGGGCGGGCGGAATAGGTATGGTTTTTAAGGAGTCCTGAACTGCTAGGAGGTATCCAGGACAGTCTATTCCAGGAATTGAGGCTCTCCACATGGTGTTTGATTTGGCGGGGGACAAAATTGGGGTGTTGCTGGTGTACCGGGCTCCTTCCTGCCCAGTGGCATCCCTCTCTGCTCTAGCAGAACTGGTGTTGGAGGTGGTGTTGCGCTCCCCAAGAGCCTTGGTCCTGGGGGATCTCAACATCCACACTGGCACCGGTCTTGCAGGGGCAGACCGTGAGTTCATGGCTGCCATGGCAACCATGGGCATGTCCCAAATGGTCAACAGCCTGACGCACGAGGGGGGGGGGGCATGTGCTCGACTCTGGTATTCTGCTCTGGCCTTGAGGTGAGTGATCTGGTGTTGGGGGAGGTTAGTTTTATGCCCTTGTGATGGTCGGATCATTACCTCCTGCAGGCCAGACTCCTAGTGCAAAATAGCCCCTGGAAAGGAGTGGGATCTATTAGAATGGTCCGTCCGCGGAGGCTGATGGAACCTCAATGGTTCCAAGATGCACTGGGGGAGGTGTCCTTGAATCTTGATGGCCGATTGGCTGATGATCTCATCCAAGCATGGAACATCTTGCTGGAGGGGGCCATTGACCTGGTGGCTCCGAGGTGTCCGCTGCCACTGCTTCATCATCATAGGGCTCCTTGGTTTACTGAGGAGCTGTGGTGTATGAAGCAGGAGGGAAGGTGGTTAGAGTGACACTGGCATTGTTCTCGCGATCAACAAGATCAGTCCGATCAACTACAGCATCTGGCCCATTTGCAGTCCTATGCTGTGGCCATGAGGGCGGCAAAGAAGGAATTCTTTGCCTCCCTCATAGCTGCTGCAAAGTTGCGCCTGGTGGAGCTCTTCTGGGTAGTGAGGGGGCTGGTCACTCTGGCCTTCCTCCACCTGGAGGGAGAGATATCCCAGGCCCGCTGTGAGGTGTTTGTCACCTACTTTGCAGAGAAGATCGCTTGGATTCAGTGCGATTTCGGAGCCGGGATTGATGCAGAGGAAGGAGAGCTTGGGGTTATGGATGCCTCATCTGATCCATCTTTATGGGATCAGTTTCAGGAAGTGATGCCGGCTGATACCATGAGTGTCCTGGGGTCTGTTAGGACCACCTTTTGCGAATTAGATCCATGCCCATCCTGGTTGGTGAAAGCCTCCAGGGAGACCTTGGGGCCCGTGCTGGTGGGGGTGATCAATGCCTTCCTTTGGGAGGGTAGGGTGCTGGACTGCCTCAAGGAGGTGGTGCTTTGGCCCCTGTTTAAGAAACCATCTTTGGATGTTGACGCACTGGCCAGCTACCAGTCTGTCTCTAACCTTCTCTTTTAAGGGAAGGTTATTTAATGGGTTGTGGCCCAACAACTCCGGGGTCACCTGGATGGCATCAGTTTTCTAGACCCTTTTCAATCGGGGTTTTGCCCAGGGTATGGCACCAAGACTGCGTTGGTGGACAACCTCCGCCGAGAAATGAATTCAGGGCATTCAACACTACTCATCTTGTTAGATCTCTCGGCTGCTTTTGATACAGTGGACCATGGTTTATTGCTGAGATGATTGTGGTTCCTGGGGTGTGTGTGGATGGAACGGTCCTTGGATGGTTCCGCTCATTCCTCTCAGGAAGGAGCCAGCAGGTCGTGTTGGGGGCTGAAACATCTAGCCCCCGGGACCTCTCTTGCAGCGTACCGCAAGGTTCTATTTTGTCTCTGTTATTGTTTAACATCTATATGCAACCCCTGGGGGAGGTTGTGAGACGGTTTGGTGTGCGTTGCCACCAATATGCCGATGACACCCAGCTATACCTCTCTTTTTCAACTGACCCAGGCCCTGCAGTCTTGGTGCTCTCCCAGTGCCTGGAGGCAGTGACTGACTGGATGCGGCAGAGCAGACTGAGGCTGAATCCCGATAAGATGGAGGTGATGTTGGTGGGTCAGGTGGCAGGGGTGATGGCTCCTCTTGTTGAGGGGGTCCGCCTCCCGCTGGCTCCCCAGGTCCAGAGCTTGGGAGTTCTGTTGGACCCCAGCCTTCGGCTGGATTGCCATGGAGAGGTGTTATGTATTGACTAGGCAGTTTGGCCATGATCAGAGACACAAGCAGGATGAGACCTGAACAACTTAGCTCACCTAATCTGAAGCATGTAAGTCTCAGGCTGACTCAAACAAAACAGGCCCATAGAAATAAAACTGTAAATTTACACTGGAGCAGATCTCCAAGGACACAAGATCTCTAACAAAGAAGGAAAGGAAGGGGGGTAGCAGCCCAGACCAGCAATTAAGCAGTAGAGAAGGAAAAACTCCCCCTAAAGTAAAAGTAACTTTAATGACCATGCTCCAAGTGAGAAAGAGGTGAGGTCAGTTATTTCTGCACCTGGCATGATCAAAGAGGGAACCCTGCAACATGTATTCATAATAAATAAAGTTATAAAAAGAAACGCCCAGACCCCTATCTCTTGTCACTGGCGCTTGCAGCTATTAGCATTGCAGTAAGCCTGTGTGGGCCTCTGACCCTAGTAACCGTCACTCTCAAAGATCCAGAGACTCCTGCCCAGCTATCTCCTGGGTCCCCTCCCCTTCTCCTCTGAACCAGCTTGCGTCTTGGATCGTGGCCTCTGACATGTAAGATATCCTAGGTTACTGGGGTTTGTAACTGGTAACACACACACACACTGCCATGTCCAGATGTTATGTGTCTATTCAATAAAATTGAGTTGTACCCACATACTTTGGCTTGTTAATTGGCAACCTTCGATCCCATTTGGGGTAAACTGAGGCAGCAACCTCATTTATTTCCTAACAGAGGCAGTGGCAAAGGAAGCCTTTCACCAGCCACATCTTGTGTGGAGGCTCCAGCCATATGTTTCAGACTCCGACCTGGCTACCTCATCCATGCGTTTATCACCTTGAAGCTGGATTACTGCAATGCATGCTATGTGGGGCTGCCCCTGGTGACAGTTCAGAAGCTGCAACTGGTGCAGAATGCAGTGGCCTATCTTCTGACAGGGACGGGCTGTAGGGAGCACATAACACCAGTGCTCCGAGCTCTGCACTGGTTGCCTATAGCATTCTGAGCCCGATTCAAGGTGCTGGTTTTAACCTTTAAAGCCCTATACGGCTTGGGCCCCTCCTATTTGAGAGACCGCCTCACTCCTCGGGTCCTGGGGCAATCCTTGCGTTCCGCCGGGGTGCCTTCTTGGAGGTCCCCCAGGTTAGCTGGGGGGCCACAATGGAGAGGGTGTTCTCGGTGGTCGCACTGTGGCTATGAAACTCCCTCCTGGAGGAAGATTGACTGGCCTTGAGTCTGCTGGCCTTCCGCTGGGCCTGTAAGACCTGGCTGTTCATCCAGGCCTTTGGGGAAGGGAATGGGGAAGGGTGGGGGAGATGGGTAGTGGGCAGGGGGTTGGGTTGGGTTAGGGAAGGCTTGGGTATGGGTTATTTTAATCTGGGGGTTTAAGGTTGTATTTTAGTCATGTGTTTTAAAATGTTGTTAGCCGCCCCGAGATGCTTGTAGCAGGAGGGGGCGGCATATAAATTTTAATAATAAATAAGAATAAATAATAAAATTGAACTCTGCATCCTCCTCATGATGGCATCCTCCTTGGAGGCAAAGCTGTATGGCTTTGTTTGCTCATGAGACAGAAGCTGCGCAGCATTTACCTCCCAGAGGCAAATGCTGCACATATTGCCCTGTGGGAAAGCACCCTCACTTTACAAGCATTACAAAGATATCATTATAAAAACAAACTAAACCAGCCCTCCAGTCCTAAATGGCTGACAGCCTTTGGTGACTGCTTTTGGTAGCTGTCTGCAACAGCCAAAGCTATATGTAGAAGCCAGAGGGATTGAGGCCATCCTCAGGTGTTTCAAGTCAGCTCCCACAGCAGCTCCAGCAATGTGGAGTATGTGCCAAATCCTTATTCACAGCGAAAGGCATTGTTGTTGTTGTTATTATTATTATTATTATTGACATTTATATAGTGCCAGTCGTGTGGCCTGGTGCTGTACAGAACATAGAATTAGATGCGGTCCCTGCCTGTGGCTTACAATCTAGAAGACAAAGGGGGGGAGACAGGGAGAGGGGACAGTGGGAGAGACAGGGGAGAAGACAAACAAACATTCAAGCGGATGCGAAGTCTCAGGTGCGTGTGCTTGACTTGGTTACAAAGAAGTTGGTAGCAGCAGTCAGCAAAGGAGGGCCGACAGTAGGAGTAAGGGGAAAGACTAGCGGGCATTGGGAAAGGCAGCGAGGAAAAGGTGGGTCTTGAGGAGGGATTTGAAGGAGTGGAGGGAGGAGGCAAGGCAGATGTGGGCAGGGAGGGAGTTCCAGGCATGGGGGGCAGCGAGAGGGGGTAGAGAGAGAGAGTTGGGTGTCATCAGCGTAGAGATGGTATTGGAATCCGTGGGAGGCAATAATTTTGCCAAGGGACAGGGTGTAGATAGAGAAGAGGAGAGGGCCAAGGACAGAGCCTTGGGGGACCCCCACTGAAAGGGGAAGGGAGGGGGNGGGCCAAGGACAGAACCTTGGGGGACCCCAACCGAAAGGGGAAGGGAGGGGGAGGTCGACTCAGGGAGGGAGACATTAAAGGAGCGGTCAGAGAGGTAGGAGGAGAACCAGTCAAGGACAGAGCCGTGGAAGCCCAAAGAGTAAAGCGAGTCCAAGAGGAGCGAGTGATCGACAGTGTCAAAGGCAGCAGAGAGGTCAAGGAGGACAAGAATGGAGTATTGGCATTTAGATTTAGTGACAAGTAGATCATTGGTGATCTTGGCCAGGGCAGTTTCAGTAGAGTGGAGGGGGCGGAAGCTGGATTGGAGAGGGTCAAGGGACGAGTTGACGGAGAGGAGGTCTAGGCAGCGGGAGTAGACAGCATGTTCCAGAAGCTTCGAGGCAAAGGGAAGGAGGGAGACTGGCCGGTAACTAGAGGAGTCAGATGGGTCCAGGATGGGCTTTTTGAGGATGGGGGAGACAGTGGCATGCTTGAAGGCAGAGGGGAAGGAGCCTGTGGAAAGGGAGAGAGTGATGACATGTAGAAGTGGGGGAGTGACAGTGGGAGCAACAGAGGTCAGGAGGCGGGAGGGGATTGGTGGTTTCTTCCCAGGGGCACTGGGATGCTGACCCACCAAATGCCTGGTGCACCTGCTGCCACTACTGCAGGCCAGCACTGTAAAAGCAGTGTTGCTCTTTGGTGGTGCTCGATGGCAGCTGCCCCCTCCCTTGCATCAGCACTGCAAGAGCAGCACTGGAACTGCAGCTGCTGCCGCCAATTCACTGATGTGAAGGAGGGGGTGATGCACCCAGATGGTGGAGCTTGGCTACTACTGGGACATGAGCTAGTGCTGGCAGTGGACAAAGGACCTGTGGAGGGCCTGCAAGGAGGTTAATGAGAATAACTTCAGGTCCAGCTGCGGCCACCAAATACAGTGGTATATGGAGCTCCTGGACTCCATCCTGTGCAGGAACAGGTCCATAGTTGTTCTGCACCTCACTAGCACTGGCCTCACTGAGGGCCACTGTCAGGTGGACACCCCTCCCCTGCTGCCAGTCCATACTGTACCTGCTCGAGCTGCAAGCATTCCCCTCCTTGTCCCAGGAGCCCAGGCCCTCAGGGAGAAAAATAACCCAACTTTCTCATCTTTCCCTTTCTTTACATGGCAAGAGTGAATCTTGTCCATTCTTGTGGTGTGATGTCACTGGTTGTCCCATGATAATTTTACAGCATATTTTATTCTTTTAGCATATCTCTTACTTCTATTTCCTATTTCACCATCAGTTTAACGATGGCATTATTTACAGGTTAGTTTTTGAACAGCTGTTTCAGTAGCTGTAATGGTCCAATGTGCACTCTATCTCTGTGGAGGCACGCTCGCATCCATAGAAAACAGAAATACTTTGTATAACAGAAATTGGCAGAACATGTTAGTGGATCTGTTTATTGAAACCTAAAACTTGATGCTGTCTATAATAAAGTATTACAAATGATAATTAGCACCATAAAAATAACCAACTAATTGTTCAGGCTTTGTCAAATTATGGTTTATGAACCTAGAGCAATGGAAATCAGTGAGGCAGAACAAGACAGAGGTTGGTCCCAAAATGATTTTTCACATAGGAACTGGGGCAAAAAAATCATACCACAGTAAGTGTTTTCAAGGCTTGCTTTAGAAAATTTCCTACCCCACATTCCCTATATTTATTTTATATTTATTTATTTTACATATTTCTAACTCGCCCATCCTGCCACAGGCAGCTCTGGGTGGTGCACAACATTAGATATTAAAACAACTTTAAAATAAGCAACAAAGGGAGGAATAAAAATCCCTAACCACCCACCACCCTAACCTATTCCCCCCACGCAACCCATCCTTCCCCCCCCAAAAGCCAGGTGGAACAGCCATGTCTTACAACAGCGCAGGGGCAGCCACCAAGAAGGCCCTCTCCATCATGGCCCCCCACCAGACTCAGGGGACCTCCAGAAGAGCACCCCCCAATGACCACAAGGGCCAATCCAGAACCCCTGGGGGGTGAGGTGGTCCTGCAAATAGGTTGGGCTGAAGCCGTTTAGGGCTTTATAGGTGAGCACCAACACCTTGAATTGGGCCCGGAAGACTACAGGCAGGCAGTGCAGAGACCGACAACTGGTGTTCCCCGCAGCCCAATCCCACCAGGAGACGGGTCGCCGCGTTCTGCACCAGCTGCAGTCTCCATACAATCACCAAGGGTAGCCCCGCATAGAGCATGTTACAATAGTCAAGTCTAGAGGTGATGAAGGCGTGGATGACAGTGGCCAGGTCAGAGTCTGAAACATACGGCCAAAGCCGATGCACCAGATGTTATTGGTGGAAGGCACTCCTTGCCACAGCCTCCACCTGAGCATCCAGGCGGAGTTGCGAATCAAGGAGCACCCCCGGACTCCCTACCTGGGGAGCCAGCAGAGGGCAGATCCCATCAATGATGGGGGCTATTACCCCCGCTGTCTGACCCACCAACATCACCTCCATCTTGTTGGGATTCAGCTTCAGTCGGTTTACCCTCATCCAATCCCCCACAGCCACAAGGCACCCGTTAAGCACTGAGACTGCCAGGCCTGGGTCTGATGAAAAAGAGAAGTAGACCTGGGTGTCATCAGCATACTGATGACACTGCAGCCCAAACCATTGGACCACCTCGCCAAACAGCTGCATATACACGTTGAACAGGAGAGGGGACAAAACAGAACCCTGCTGGACTCCACACAAGAGGTCTCGGTGTGATGAAAAATAATCACCGAGTACCACTCGCTGAGTTCAGTTCCAGACAGGAAGGAGCGGAACCAGTCAAGAACTGTACCGACCACCCCTGCACTGTCCCGCAGGTGTGTCACCAACATCTCATAATCAACGGTGTCAAACATGTTGGAGAAACAGCTCCAGATAACGTCAACCTTTTGCACCAACAAACCCTAATGACCACTAGGGGCATTGGGAGTAGAGATAGTGAGTTAATGTGTGTGTCACTTTAACCTTTCTGATCTCTGCTTCTAAGCCTCCCTTCCCCCTCTCAGGTGGGATGTGCCCAGGAAGCTCCTACTGGACTTCCGCCTTCTTCCTGACCTTTCTCTTTTCCTCTTTTCTCTCTCTGACCTTCAACATGACTGGCCACCATGCTGGTGGCAGCTAGCGAGTAAGATCTAGGGATAGGCCTTTCTTATCACAATGTATTTCTCAATAAAGTAGATTATTTTAATCTAGAAACAATCTCCAAGGTGTTGATTACTTCTAAGCTGTTGCTACTGAGAATTCGAGCTATTTTCTTTTGTTGTGTGTAA
>QEPC01015698.1:5161366-5190312 GCA_003113815.1 Sphenodon punctatus
ATGCAACAATTGACTTAAAATATCTCTCCAGTAGACTCAATGAGCATTTTATCAGAGAGACAAAGCAAACTTCTACAGACCAGATTGCAGCTTTTAGCTCAAAGAAAGGGGACAAGAAGAGGTGCTTTATCTGTGACAGTGAGAGACATTTACATGTTAATTGTCCAAAGGGCAAAACAATGGGGAAGCCTAAAGCACCCATTACTGCTGAGACAGAGTGTCTGCAGAAAACTGCCAGCTCTGAAGGAAAGAAACAGAAGGCAAAAGGAAAAATCAAAAGTTTTAATGCAATGTCAGAAGTCAATGAAAATGTATTTTTATATTGATTCGCTGCTCCTATTTGGGGGCTGTGTTCCAGGGATAAGTTGGAGAGCATCCAAAATGGCTTTCTCACATCAATCCTGGGCATTCCTAGGGTTTCCCCCCAGGTTATTGCAAGAATAGAGACTGGAATGGTCCCAGTAGAAGCCTTGGTGGTTCAGCAAGTGATCAATTACTGGTTGAAACTGACAACAGCTCTCATAGGGAATGACTCCTTGCTTTTACGGGCCCTGAAGACGGGACTGCTGGACTCATGGGTGTCTCAAGCCCGGTTGATAATTCAGCACCTGCGGTTTTGCCCAGAAGATTGGATGAGAGTAGGGCAGAAAGCTTTTAAGAAGCTGTTGCACCAAAGGCTCCTGGATCAAGTGGGTCAAATGGAGCAAGCTCTGCTGGCCACTCAAAAGGTAGCCCCGGGATAGAAATATATAGACGTTTATCTTCAGGTCTTAATTATCTTTTTACTTGGCAGGAACCTGAGAGGAGGGTAGCATTCACAAAAATGAGGTGCAATGTGTTCCCCTGCGCATTAGTGGAGGGTAGATACAAGGGTACTCCCTGTACCCAGAGACAGTGTGAACTCTGTGACTCAGGGGAAGTGGATTCAGTGGAACATATTATCTTACACTGGTCAGGCTCTGGCTTAAGTACTTTAAGGGTGATCTCCTTGACCTGCTCTCATGTCCAGATACTTGGACACTACGGAGGCTGTTGAGCCCGTGTGATTCTCCTCTCACCTGGGCGGTGGCCAGTTTTGCTCATGCTGCTGTGTTAGTAAGAAAATCCATCTTAAGGAATAGGTAAACTCTCCCCAGGGTCCCAGGAGACCAAGGCAGTAGTCCCTATGGGCAATAAACCACCTATAGGCCTTACAGTATTCAAACTCATGGCCGGTTAAGTTATTAGGTTTTGACATATAGATTGATGATATATTTAGGTTTGCTAATTTTGTCTGTGCTTTTATTTCTGTAAAGTGGCAGTGGGACTGTATGACCAGTCACTCAAGCTTTGTATTGTTGTTGTAATGTTTTATTTAATTATATTGTAATAGCCAAAGGGCTTCACAATAAATCGTATTCATTCATTCATATTGATTCTGGTGCTTCTGAAAATCTCTTCAAAGATGTAGAATTATTCTCAGAAATTGATATGGGCTGCTCAGTTCCTATTTCCTTAGCAGATGGCAGAGAAGTGTGTTTGAAAGGGAAAGGCACTGCAAAAATCTTTTGCAAACTCCCTAATGGAGAAACTGTGACAGTGATCATAGAAGATGCTCTCTATGTTCCTTCATTAAAGAATAACTTAATGTCTGTAAAGTATGGAGTTACGAAAAGATGCAAGTTTGAATTCATGGAGGAACATTGCTATGTCACAAAAGAAGGTGATTTAATGATGTCTGGATCTCTAAGAGGCGGTGGACTCTTTGAAGTGGATTGTGTAAATGAGCAAGCAAATTTAGCAAGCAGCTGCAAGTGCACGCATAGATTGTGTGATATGATTTGGCACCAACGGCTCGGGCACCATGATATTAATGTTATTTGCCAGCTTGAAAAAGGGAAATTAATTAAAGACTTTAAGGGGCAGCCATGTAAAGAGACTACAAGCAGATGTGTGTGTTGTGTCACTGCGAAAGGTGTGAAGCCAACATTTCACAAGCTAGAGAAGAGTCTCAGTGCCCTCTAGCGTTGATTCACAGTGATGTTTCAGGTCCTCTGGAAAGGAGTTTTGGAGGAAATCTTTACATAGTTTCATTTATTGATGATATCTCAAGATTTGCCTATGTTTACACCTTGAGAGAGAAAAGCCAAGTATTTGAGAAGTTTAAAGAATATGTTGCACTGGTCAGCAACAAGTTTGGAAGAAAGCCTCAGAGACTAAGGTCAGACAATGGAGGTGAATACATCTCAAATGACATGAAAGCCTTTCTGAGAGAACAGGGAATTGAACATGAGACTACAGCCCCATATTCTCCTGAGCAGAATGGTGTTGCAGAAAGGAAAAATAGAACCCTAATGGAGATGGCAAGATGTATGTTGAAAGATGCAAGTTTGCCAAGCAAGTTCTGGGGAGAAGCAGTGATGACTGCCAGCTATCTGCAGAACAGATTGCCAACTAAAGCCATAGAGAAAACTCCATTTGAACTGTGGTTTGGACACAAGCCTAGCCTAAATCACATCAGAGTTTTTGGTTGTGATGTGTATGCATATATACCAAAGGCAAAGAGAAACAAGTTGAATTGCAGAAGCAAGAAAGGAGTTTTATGTGGATATGTTTTAGGAGGCAAAGGATACAGAATTCTTGATGTTGAAACTGGTAATATTGAAATTTGCAATGTTGTGTACTTTGATGAAAGACACAGACCAACCAAAGGTGAATTACCAGACCTGGAGCCAAGGATCCAGATGCAAGAGGAACCAAGTGAGCAGGCCTTCAGCTACCAAATGCCAATCTGTGAACCAGAACCAGCTGCAGATTCAGAAGGGGTTACAGAAGCTGCAGATTCAGAAGGGGTCACAGAAGCTGAGCCAGAACCCAGGCGCTCACAGAGGTCCAACAAAGGAGTTCCACCCTTGAAATACTCCTACCTCACCACAAGTGCAGAGCTGCAAGAACCCAGCACATGGAAGGATGTTGACAGGATGCCAACCCATGAAGCTGAAAAATGGAGGAAAGCAGCAAAGGAAGAGATTGAATCTCTACACAAGAACAAAACCTGGACACTTATGGAACTACCTGCTGGAAGAAAACCTGTAGGTTGCAAATGGGTCTTCAAAATCAAGCAAGATGCAGAAGGGGATGTACAGCGCTACAAAGCCAGACTAGTAGCCAAGGGATACTCCCAAATATATGGAGAAGACTATGATGAAACATTTGCACCAGTTGTCAAGCACACTTCCATCAGAACACTACTTAGCATAGCAGCTTCCAGAAAGATGCATGTTAACCATTTAGATGTCAAAACTGCATTCCTGAATGGAGAACTTGAGGAAGACATCTATATGCAGCAGCCACCAGGCTTCGAGCAACCTGGAAGGGAGAAGCTTGTATGCAAACTCCAGAAGAGCATTTATGGCTTGAAGCAAGCAGCTAGAGCATGGAATGAGAAACTGAATCAGCTACTGCTTAAGGAAGGGTTCACGCAAGGAAAAGCTGACCCCTGCCTGTACTCAAGATTCAGAGACAATAAGTGGACTTATATCCTGACTTATGTTGATGATCTGATCATCTGTTGTGAACAGGAGCAAGACAGTCACGAGATTGTTGAGCACCTAAACAAGGAAGTAGAGGTGAAGGAACTTGGAAGCATCTCACACTACCTTGGCATTCAAATAGAAAAAGAAGAAGATGGAAGTTATCTTCTCAACCAGAAAGCAAAGATCAAGGATCTTTTAGAATGTCTGGGACTGACAGATGCCAATGAGGTCAGAACACCAATGGATGTCAATTTCCTGAAACAAAGGGAAGATGATGAGCCTCTGGCAGGCAACAACCAGTACAGAAAAGCGATTGGCAAGCTTTTGTACATAGCCACAGTGACAAGGCCAGATATTGCCACAGCGGTGGGAATCTTAAGCAGGAAAGTAAGTGCCCCAACCAAGAATGACTGGACTGCAGTCAAGAGACTGGGGAGATACCTGAAGGGTACCGCGCACTACGCATTGAAGATTCCAGTAAGCAGCAACCCTAGACTGGTGGGATACATGGATGCAGATTGGGCTGAAGACATAGCTGATCGCAAGTCCACCAGTGGACACCTGTTTCTCTATGGAGATGGAGCCATAAGTTGGACTAGCAGGAAGCAGTCACTTGTTACACTCTCATCAACAGAAGCAGAATACATATCAGCTAGTGAAGCATGCAGGGAAGTTGTGTGGATACACAAGCTGCTGTTGGACTTTGGAACTGAAGAGCCAAAGCCTACCATGATGTTTGAGGACAACCAGAGTTGCATTAAGCTCTCACAAATGGAAAAGGCCAAGTCTCGAACGAAGCACATTGACATAAAGTACCACTATGTTTAAGAGGCACAGGAAGAAGGGCTAATTGGATTGAAGTATTGCCCAACTGAAGAAATGGTGGCAGATGAACTGACCAAGCCACTACCAAGGGATCAATTCCAGATGCTACATGAGCAAATGGGAGTCGTGAGCCGGTGTGACAGGCGATGAGAAGGGGTGTTGGAGAAACAGCTCCAGATGACATCCTTGTTTTGCACCAACAAACCCTAATGACCACTAGGGGCATTGGGAGTAGAGATAGTGTGTGCTTAGTGTGTGTGTCACTTTAACCTTTCTGATCTCTGCTTCTAAGCCCCCCTTCCCCCTCTCAGGTGGGATGTGCCCAGGAAGCTCCTACTGGACTTCCTCCTTCTTCCTGACCTTTCTCTTTTCCTCTCTTCTCTCTCTGACCTTCAACATGACTGGCCACCATGCTGGTGGTAGCTAGTGAGTAAGATCGAGGGACAGGCCTTTCCTATCACAATGTATTTCTCAATAAAGTAGATTATTTTAATTTAGAAACAATCTCCAAGGTGTTGATTACTTCTAAGCTGTTGCTACTGAGAATTTGAGCTACTTTCTTTTGTTGTGTGTAAACTCTGCTGATGCCTAGCCAGAGCTCTAACAGGTCCTGGCACAGTAGGCAGTGAAACTTTGGTTTTTTGGTTTTTGACCACTAATAAAATCCCAACAAAACACCACTGACAGATCTAATAGAATCAACAGGGCCAAATGGCCCTGATCTAATTTTTGGCAAAAATCGTCAACCAATGCCCAAGTGCAGTGTCAGTGCCATATACCGGGAGAAATCCTGACTGTGAGGAATCAAGAAAACCGACATGATCCAGATGCTCCTGCAACTGTCAGACCACCCGCTCAATAACCTTCCCTAAAAAGGGAAGTTTAGAGACCGGTTGATAACTGGCAAAGGAAGTCAACGTCAAGCAATGGTTTCTTGATCAGGGGTCGCACTACCACCTCTTTAAGGCAGCCCGGTACCCTGCCCTCCCTAAGGGAGGCATTGACCACCCCTGCCAGCAACAGCCCCATCGTCTCCCAGCAGGCTTTAACCACCCAGGATGGGCAAGGGTCCAGTTCACAACAGGTGGCCCTGACAGCCCCAAGAACATCCTCTGCATCGGCAGGGGTCACCAACTGAAACTGATCCCACAAACAAGGACAAGGCAGGGCCTCCATAACCTCCAATTGCCCTACTGCAGAAAATGCAGCATCAAAACCATGGTGAATCTGAGCGATTTTATCCACAAAATAATCCACAAACAAGTCACAGTAAGCACTAGATGACTCCACTCCAAGGTGGAGAGAGGCTGGACTGACCTGCCCCCGCACCACCTGGAACAGCTCCGCTGGACAGGATTTAGCGGACACTATAAGGGCAGCAAAGAACTCTTTCTTTGCTGTCTGCATAGCAACGGCATAGGCTCGTAAACTCGCTCTGTGCCACAATCTGTCAGTTTCAGCACGTAAGTGACACCACCATCACTGCAATCACCTTCCCTCCTGCTTCAGCACCCACAGCTCCTCCAAAATCTAGGGAGGCCTGGTATCCATACTTACATCTTGCACATAGGCCAGTTGGGTGTATAGATGCGGGGGTGCCAAGGGTTTCCAGAAGTTTGCTTTAACTAGAGTCAATTATATTTGTTTTATTGAATGTGACATTGACCCAGTGTCTACCGTGTTCCCTGTAGTGTTGTTATTTTAAACATGGAATTCTGCTTTGTACTTGCTACACCGATGAGTAGGCTGGAAAGTGTCAGTGTGAGATTACTACAGCTTCAAACATGAGTTGTGCTGAGGTGTAAATTGATTGTACATTACCCTGAGGAAATAGTTTATATTCCCTATTTCTCTTTCATATGAAAGGGATGTTTCCTCTGACTTCCTGGGCTTAGATTTGAGACTGATGTTAGGGAAGGGAAAGACAGAGAGGAACACAATAAAAACTATCTAGGCTGATTAAATTCTTTATTCTTCAAGAAATTCTGTCAGAGGCAGGAAATGAGATTTCAATCTTTTTTTGGAGGTCAGAGTGAGGGGGAAAGTTGGATGTACTTGTGACAGCAAGAAAAAAAAGACAAAGTCTCAGCAAAAACATCTATGACTCTGTTTGGAAAAAAACCAGAAGTTGGAGACCGCTTTGAAAAATGGGGAATGTCTAGTCTGCTAGGCAACTGTAGAAAGATGTTCCTGTGGCTGCATGGGAAACCTGAAATTGGAGGATTTGAATTTCTTTTTTATGTCAAATAATACTTGGAAGCTATTTTCCTATTTGAGCCATCCTAGGATTGAAAAGCGCATATTTCTGTCCGATAGAGTGCTATTTAATCTACTTTGCAATGTATCGATTAAAAACAACAGTATATGCCCAATGTTGCTCCTGTCTGATGGCTGTTCCCAGGGCATATGCAAAATGCATTGAGTGGTTTGTTGCAGTTGCAGTTATTCTCTATGTGACAAGCCATATTTTTCACATTTAATTGTGTGCAGTGTTTCTTGTTTTCTTTGTTTCTTTTCACTTCCTCTCTACTGATTTATAAATGATTATTCTCAGTATATAGCAACTGTCAAGCAGTAAAACACAATGCTTGGGCAAGTTACTGAGGCTGTTGAAGCCTATATTTCCACATGTAAATAAGTCGCTGGGTGAATCACAGGTGCTGAGCAACCATAGCTCACACGGACTTCAGTGGGACTTGGAGGAACTCAACTACTCTGAGGATGAATGCTTATGTTAGGGTTTCCACGTGTTCCTTTTTTTGGGTGGGAATTATCATTTTGGAAAAGGGGTCTGAGGAAGTGTTTCTCTCCCAGTCTGGTTGGGACGCTTGAAACTCCACCCCCACCCGCAGATGGTTCTGGCTGTCACTGCTGTTCTGGAGTGATTTCCCCTGCAGTTCAGGCCAGCCCGTGCTAGGGGGCAGCAGAGAGCAGCCAGGGTTATGCACTTGCTGAGGTGCATAAGGTCCACTCCTTTCCCCCAAAAGCATATGGCTGCACGTCTGAAGAAAAGGAGGGGTAAACCCTCCTGGAGTCTTTCTCTCCCCCACCCCCCATACACACTTCCTCAGGATTCAGCAGCAGTGCCTGAGCTAGAGCTGGGCAGCAACAACTACCACTGGAGAAACTCCCCAGAGCTGGGCATCAGGATGGCAGCAGTGAGCACGGGGGGGTGGATGGGTGGGTGGGGAGCCAAGGAAATCAGTTTCAGGTAGAGAGCTTTGTGTGGGGATGCAGTCGGGGTTTGGGAGATTTCAAAGCCTCATAGGCTTACTAGACAAACAGATCAAAAAGAAGAGGCACAACAGTGCTTTAGAATGGGGAATGATATCTGGGAACCCTGCTTTCAAATGTTCAACGGTGCTGGGATACAAACATCCCAGAATCAAGGAGCACACTAGCTCCCAGGCCTCTTCTACACATGAAGTTATCAGATCTTGCAATTTTGTCACAAGTGTCAGGGTTTTAGTGGTTAATTAAACCGATAATTGGAATACTTGTGATAAAACAGTGGGGAAAAAATAGATAAGGTCCTTTACAATAGTCCAGAAGTGGGGAACGATTTCCCTTCCGGGGGCCACTTTGAAAATTAGTACAAGCTGCGAGTGCTACACAGAAATTAGTGATGGGTGTGCTTGAGGGTTGTGCTCAGTAAGTGGAGAGTCCAGATCATGGGCCTGCGTGCCATGGATCTGTCCCCTCCCTGTGTGTGCATGCCCTTATCTCTGCTCACTTACCTTGAGCTCAATTTTTCAGTGTTTGGTCATAGGAACTGGATCCAGGGGCCAGATCTAGGAACTGGAAAGGGTCCACATAAAAACTAGCTGTGAGACACATTTAGCTCCCAGGCCTCAACCACCTTTGTAATAGTCTATTGTAGAAGAAAGAGAAAATGAGTTCATCATAGCCAGGACTGGATTTTGAGAAAATGTTCACACTTCTGATATTGGTTCCCCCTAGGAATGGGGACCTATGGGTTGCATGCAGGTGGGAAGAGGCCTCCCCACCCCTCTCAGGAAAAACTGAGCACAGAAGTTCCCAGGCTCAGCTGTGCAGCTTACAGGGGAGGAGCAGTGAGCAGCCAGCAGTAACTGGGACAGTAGGAGCCCTCGCCCAGTGGTGAGGTGAGTCAGCCTGGCAAGTGCAGAGGGCAGAGGTTTGAGGGCACTCACACCATCCACTCCAGCGCTTCTCAGCTGAGAGGCACTGGGGGAGGGGGGACAACCTGTGGGGTAGTGTTCAAAGGGTGTTTACTAGAGGTGGGACCCCGGGCCCATTACCGGCTACCGGATTTACCGGTTACCGGTTCTGCAAAAACCGGATTCCCGGATTAAATCCGGTATACCGGTACCGGATTTATTTCATTGAGTTCAATGGGGCGCTGTGTCCCCATTGAACTCAATGAAATAAATGAATTCCTTCCCCCTCCCCCTCCCAGGCTGCGCGGGTGGAAGGGGGGACACCCCCCACCCACCCTGCCCAGCCTGGATTTTTGTTTAAAAACAGACTGAGAGGCGAGCCCACCCCCCAGCACCAGCGGCCGCGGCGTCCCCGCAGCCGCCGGTAAGTATGACCCGATCCCTGGGGGGGGGGTTTAACACCCCCCCAACCCCCCAGGGATCACCCCTACTAAAGTTCAGTGCGCTTACCTTGCGGAGCTCCGGCGGCGGCGGGGGGTCCGGCGGCCTCAGCGCCGGCTGTGGCTGCCGGCGTCAGAGACGCTCTAGGCCTTCCGGGGAAACCCGGAAGTTCCCCGGAAGGCCTAGAGCGTCTCTGACGCCGGCAGCCACAGCCGGCGCTGAGGCCGCCGGACCGCCCGCCGCCGCCGGAGCTCCGCAAGGTAAGCGCACTGAACTTTAGTAGGGGTGATCCCTGGGGGGTTGGGGGGGTGTTAAACACCCCCCCCAGGGATCGGGTCATACTTACCGGCGGCTGCGGGGACGCCGCGGCCGCTGGTGCTGGGGGGTGGGCTCGCCTCTCAGTCTTTTTTTAAACAAAAATCCAGGCTGGGCAGGGTGGGTGGGGGGTGTCCCCCCTTCCACCCGCGCAGCCTGGAATCGGGGAGGGTTTGTTTTTTTTAACTTTTTTGGTGGGGCTTTAAGTTTTTACATTGCAGCCATTTTTAAATGGCTGCAATGTAAAAAAATCCGGTACCCGGAATCCGGTACCCGGACCGGATTTACCGGGTCGAATCCGATAATGCCGGTACGCCCGGTACCGGCATTATCGGATACCGGATTTTACCGGTTTCCCGCCCCTAGTGTTTACCCCTCCCCCCACCAAACAGCTGTTTGGCGGAGTGCACAGCCAGCCTTTGAAACTTAGAAGTGCTCCCTTTCCCCATTCTCTCCCCCCTACCCCCCGGTCATTTTAAAAAACTGCTCACTGAGAAATAGCACCAGGGCTGAGATCCCCGTGATATCTCCGTCCCCATGCTCGTAAGTGTGAGCATTTTCGCAAGCAGCAAAATTTCTGCTCATTTCAGCCCTAACTGGATCATTAAGAGGTGACATGAGGTATAGAGCTTCATAGTAGCTTCCCCTTGTTATGCCATGAGGTAATGAGGAGAGCAACTCTGTCTGACCACGGGTGTAAAAAGAGAAAGATGGGCAGCCCAGCCCATGTAAAGGCACCCTGCCAGGTGTTGAAGTGGAGCTGGAACAGGTGTTGCATGCTCCACTCCAGCCCCATGTGCAGTGCTCTGGAACATCCCAGAGCACCACCAGCAAAGCGGATTGGCCAAACCTGTGGCAACAGCTCGAGGTGGAGCTAAGGTCTGTCTCCTCGGTGAAGTCATGCTCCAGCTTCACTTCTGGCCATAGATCTGCCGACAGCAGCCTAGAGAATCAGCTGATCCGCCCACAACTCTATGGTACAGGAGTGGGGGAGGTGTCGCATGGGCAGATCACAGGCTGGGGAACCCACCGGGTTGGTTTAAACCTGACTGAGGCAGGGCTGGACGTGGGGGTGCAATCCCAGAAAGACTCCAGGGGTGGCCAGTGTCATCTAAAATTACACTGTGTGAACAAAAGAACTAGCAGTGGCAGGACCCCACTGAAGTCAACAATAGGTCTCTGCTGGCACAAGTCCTTTGGGTATTGCAGCCTCAGGTGCCTAGATCAAGAACTTATCTTTTGGGATCTTAATATCTTTCACATCAAAAGTGCATAAAATGAATGAAATTCAGTAATGTTTATGAAGTTGTCTGAGGCCTAAAGAACTTGCAACTCTACAGTAAAAGCGCAGTCTTGAAAACTGTACTCCATCTTTAATGAGGCAACATTCCCATTGGATTCTTATCAAATATGCTTTGGCCAGAACAAGGGTTAAGTACAAACTGAATTTGTATTTATCCCTATATCCCCTACTTCTTGAATTTACAGAACTCTTCTGAGCTTACCTCAAGCACTAGTAATTAATCATCCACTGAAAGGAAAAGAGGGAAGAATATTAGTTTCATATTTTTGGGTTCCCTAAAAAGTTCCATAACAGGGTTATTGTTTCTGAAAGATTATGTTGAAACAGAGAAAGAGTTCATTTCAGCATACTCATTTCTTTACAGTCACTGCCAGTAAAACACACTGTTCTTGTGCAAGAATGTTCTGGATCTCCTTCAGCCTTTGTCACAATGATTTTATTTATTTTATTTATTTCAGATATTTTTAACCCATTCATCCTGCCATAGGCAGCTCTGGGCGGCACACAATATCAAATATTAAAAAAATTAAAACAACTTCAGAATACACAAGAAAGGGAGGAATAAAAATCTGTAACCACCCACCACCCTAACCCATTCCCTCCACCCTACCCATCCTCCCCCACCCAAAAACCAGATGGAACAGCCATGTCTTGCAACATCATAGAAACAAGCGGAGATCCGGGGCAAAACGGGCCTCCACTGGCAGGGAGTTCCACAGCCGTGGGGCGGCCACCGAGAAGGCCCTCCCCATTGTGGCTCCCCAGCAGACTCAGGGGACCTCCAGGAGGGCACCCCACCCCGATGACCACAGGGGCTGATCCAGAACTCGGGGGGTGAGGCGGTCCCGCAAATAGGTTGGGCCGAGGCATTTAGGGCTTTATAGGTAAGCACCAACATCTTGAATCGGGCCCGGAAGTCTACAGGCAGCCAGTGCAGAGACCAAAGAACCGGTGTAATATGTTCCCGGTGGCCCAATCCCACCAGGAGACGAGCCGTCGCGTTCTGCACCAACTGCAGTCTCCGTGCTGTCACCAAAGGTAGCCCCACATAGAGCACATTGCAGTAGTCAAGCCTAGAGGTGATGAAGGCATGAATGACGGTGGCCAGGTCAGAGTCTGAGACGTATGACCGAAGCCAACGCACCAGATGTAATTGGCGGAAGGCACTCCTTGCCACAGCCTCCACCTGTGGCATATGAAAAATGTAGCTCTAAATGCTAATTTTGAGTTCTGGTCACCTTTCATATGGGTTATAACTTTAGAAGCAGGCCCTAAAACTGCACCCACAGTAACCTCTTTTTACGCATAAAAATGGCACTCGATTACACCAATGTGCTAGTCTGATGTGTATACACAGTTGGTATACTAAAGATCCAGTTCCAGGTCAAATGCAAAGTATTGTGCCACAGAACTGAAGGAGCAGTTTCAGAAGCTGTAATTTGAGAAAATAAGGCTTTCGTCAAGGTCTTTCTGTAGCAAGTATGGGGAACCTTTTCCTTCTCAGGGGCAACTTTGAAAATTAGTACCAAGGGCTACATAGAATTTGGGGACGAGGGTGCTTAAGGAGTGTGCTTAGGAAGAAGAGCGTCCAGATCATGGATCTGTAAGATGGATCTGTTCCCTAATCCGTGTGTGCATGCCCTTTACTTGAACTCAGTTTTTCAGTGCTTGGGGATAGAAACTGGTTCCAGAGGCCAGACTTAGGAACTGGAAAGGTGTCACATAAAACTAGCCTTGGGCTGCATTCGCCAATGGATCTGAGGTTCCCCAAGCTTCTGGTTTGTTTGGGGATTTTTTTAATACAAGATGTGGTTAAATTCCATAAATCTCTGGGAAGTATCTTCGATGTAGAATTACATGTCATGTCACAATTTTGTTTTTATTCCCTGCATAATCTGGCCTTTTAATGATATTTTGCCAGCAAAGCAGATGAAAAATTTCTGATAATTCCTTCACTTCATGCTTGTGAACTTTTATTTCAAAGAAGATATTGTTAATTTGTGGAATAGCATGTTGACCTTAGCCAATGATATGGTTGCACCCAAGCATCTGTTTCCATCACTAGGAGAGCATAGGTTCTCCTGGTACATGGGGGACGAAGGTGACTGAAGTGGAAGGATAGATGGTTTGAGCACAAATGGGGCTGGAATCTTGCAGAAAGTGACCAATTATAGCATCGATCTTTTAAAGAGATCTATGGTGGTCTAGAGTGGTGGAGAAGAAAGCTTTATTCTCTGCTATCAGAACTTTTGTAAAGTCGCCTTCAGTGGTGCTTTTCTGGGTTCACGAACAGCCTGGGTATCCCAGGCTGTCTATGCGCACAGTGTGACCCATCTACTGCCCTCTGTGACAAGGTTGCCGCGTACTTTGCAGGCAAAATTATTTGTATTACCATGGCTTGGGGGCTGCTAGTTTGACTCTAGAGTAGGGCTGAAATGAGAATAGATTTTATTCTTGCAAAAATCTTGCAAGAATTGATAATCAGGATTGAGATCTCGAAGACATCTCAACCCTGATTCAGATTCTCATGAGATTTCTCACTCCCCCCCCTCCCAAAATACCCTGTGCACCCAATTGGTCTCCCATCCTGGAGAAATTAAAGGGGGGAGGGAATAGGAAGCCACACTGTTCCCTGTCCATCTTCTTACCTTCTTTGGGGCTGACAGCTGTCTCAGTTGGGAATGCTTCCCAATCTAAAATTCTCAGGCATGGGAGAGAGGGGCAGGCTCAGCTGATATCTTAACGTTCTGTTGGCTAGCAGGAATCAGCAGCCAACAGAATGCTGAAAAACTGTGCTGAGTCTGCCTCTTCCCTTCAGGTGCCATCTGGTAGTCCTTTCCAGATGGGAGGGGGGATAACAGGATGGAGGGACCAATCATCAGCCGATCTTCAACATATACCACTTCAATATACCACTTGTTGTATCCCTGGGGGACATTAGTAAACATTGCCATCCCAGAAGAATTGTGCACGTTCCATTATTCCTCCTTTGACCAGGTGCTGGAGTTCGTGATGTTGTGAGGGAAAGGGGCCCTAATAGCAAAGAGTGATGTAAAATCTGCTTTTCATCTCCTCCCTGTGCACCCATGAGATTTTTACGTATTAGGGTTCATTTTCTACAGGAAGTTTTACTTTGACAAAGTGATGCCAATGAGTTGTTCGATTTTTTGGTGCCACTTTCAAAAAGTTCAGCTTTGCCCTGGAGTGGGTGGTATGGACCCAGATGGACAGTACTTGTGTGACATATTATCTGAATGATTATTTATTCTTGGGAAGGACGGGGATTCAAAAAGCTTGAGGCTCTTATGGGCATTCAGGGACATCACAGGCTATTTGGGTGTCCTGCCTGCCGAGGAAAAGACCGTAATGCAATCAGGGGCGTAGCTAGGTTGGAATGGGCCCAGGGACAAGAAATGGACTTTGCCCCCCCCCTCCTGCCCATCACCGTAGACTCCCCTGTCACTCTCCCTCCCCTCTTTCCTCACCTCAATGTCCTTATTGCATTTTATCACAAGGATCACATTTTTAACATTTTGAAAACACCTACAAATCACAGGGGGCACCGAGTTTGGGGGGTAAGGCTGGAAGCACTGGGTTTTGGGCTGGAATTGGGGAAACAGGCTGGGGCACTGCGGGATTTGAGGGGAACAGACTAGGGCACTCCGGGATTTGGGGGGAACAAACTGGGGCACTGTGGGATTTGGGGGGGAGGGAAACAGGCTGGGGCACTGTGGGATTTGGGGGGAACAGACTGGGGCACTGTGGGATAGGGGGGGAGGGAAACAGACTGAGACACTGTGGGATTTGGGGGGAACAGACTGGGACACTATGGGATTTGGGGGGGCTGGTGGTTATGGGGGCCAAGCGCTGGGCAGTCTTACCTGTTGGACTGGGCTGCTGCAGTGCTGCTCCTCCTCAGCTCCGCTCCTCCCTACTCAGTCCAGAGTGACTCCTGGCCAGACGCTGCATGGGGGGGGGCTCCGGGGCTGGAGGGTCAGCCTGGGGGCTGCAAATACCAGCCTGGGACCCACCACCACTCCTCCTCCTCTGTCCTGCATGGAGCGGCAAGCCCCCCCCACCCGTAGCCTCTGTTTAACCCCCCCCACAAGCGGTGCTGTAGGGGATGGGGGCTAAGGGGCTTGCCACTCACGCGCAGGCCAGAGGAGGAGGTGGGTGTGGTGGAGCCCAGGCGGCAGCCGGCTGGTACTTGCAGCCCCCAGGCCCAGGCTACCCCCCCAGCCCGGAGCCCCCCCATGCTGCAGTGAGCGTCCGTGGACGCTGACACAAGGCACTGAGCTGAGCCCTTCAGGTGGTGGCAGAGACCTGGGGTTACTTCCCGGTCTCTGCCACCACGTGGAGTGCTTGCAAGCATGATGTCAGCCCGGCGGGGGAGGGGGCAGGGCCAGGGGCCCAGGCAGCAGTGCCAGCGGGTGGTGGCCAGGCAAACCGGCGACTTGGGACTTGGAGAGGAGAAGAGCAGCTAGCAAGCAGCGAGCGAGCAAGCCCTCCACATGGTGGCAGAGACCCGGAAGTAACTCCGGGTCTCTGCCACCATGTGGAGGGCTCTCACACTTGACCTGCCCCCCATAGCCCATACATGGCTATGGGGGGCGGGTCAAGCCAGTGTGATGTCACAACCCAGTGGCGGAAGCCTGGGAAGGGGTAGGGGGCCCATTTATAGGCGCGGCGGAGGCGGGCGAACTGGTGGGAGCCAGGGAGGCTGTGGCATAGGGTGGCTAAGTTGGGTTTAGCTAGCATAGTGATGGGCCGGGCCCGGCCCGGGCCATGGGCCCCCAGCCACGGTGGGCCCCGGGACAAATGTCCCACCTGTCCCTATGATAGCTATGCCCCTGAATGCAATGCAGATACATAATCACAATGTTGATTACGTATCTGAGCACTGAGCTTGACTCAGAGCGGTAGTGTTCCCGGTTCCCTGTGGACAAGCTGTCTTCTCTCCAAGGGAATGTCAGAAATTATATAGTGGTGAGGAGGAATTAGAACAAACAGGCTTCCAGGAAGGGCGTTCTATGTTGGACCACATTTTTGTTCTGGCAACCTTATTTTGATATTTTCAAAATATGTCACTGGTGGGAGGAAACTCTATCTCTGCTTTATTGACTTAGAGAAGGTGTTCGACTTGTTATCTAGAGAATGCCTGTGGATGAAATTGAGTTCGTCAGCCATTGAGCCTAGACTACTGTTTCTACTAATTAAGTTACATACTGGGAACACTCTCCAAGTTCAATTTGATCCAAAACGAGCACCCACCAAGCAGGTACGGGTTAACTCGGGGGTTAAACAGGGTTGCTTGTTAGCATCTGCCCTCTTTAACCTCTTTCTAAATGATACAGTGGCATACATGAAAGCTGGAGATACACACGTCCCTAAAATCGGTGAGCGGCGAGTACCCCTTCTCCTATATGCAGATGATACCATTTTAATCTCCCAGTCGTTGGTTGGTCTACGCCGGGAGATGCAATGATTTGGGGATTACTGCCAGGCCAAAAAGCTCGCAATTAATTTTACTAAGACCAAGGTTTTGATTGTGGGCCCAAGGGGTGCCCAGCAAACCCATGTCTGGTCGATTAAGGGTAACCACATCGACCAGGTTCGATCCTTCTGATATTTGGGGGTGATTATCTCAGTCATAGGAAGTTGGAACCCACACTTTGAGGCGATTAAAGGGCTGGCGGGGAAATCCTCAATGACTATAGCCAAGTTTTATATCGGACAAGGAGGAAAACTGGTCTTACCCGCCCTATGCCTCTTTAGAGCAAAAACTCTTAGCCAGATCCTTTATGCCTTTCCGGTCTGGGGCCTCACCTTCCTTGGTAAATTGCAGTGTATTCAAAACAGATTTCTTCAAACAATTTTGGGAGTGCCTAGGGGTATGCCCCAGGTGATATTAAGACTTGAGCTACTTGCCCTCCCTCTTAGATTATATGCCCTCCAGTCCCTGGTGATCTTCTGGAGTAAGTTAGTACTTTTCCCTACCAATCATAATACTCTCATGGCTCTGACCCTGAAAAGTGGGTTTGGGGATTTCTGGGTTAAAGCCGTGGAAAACAAAGTATTCAGGATGGGATTTTCACCTGCAGGGTTGAAGGGTTTAGGTTTTGGAGCTGTTAAAAGTCTTATTAAAAAAAGAATACTGGACCAGACTTGAAGCTTGAGAGTGCGCTTCTTAGGGAGCAGAAGGCCGCCCCTGATTTCCTGCCATTCAATCCCTGGTATTTGAGGGTATGCTATCAGTTTGAGTGGCAGGATTTTGGGAGGAGATCAGCCTTTGCTAAAATGAGATGTAATGGCTTTCCCTCAGCCTTCTTAGAGGGCAGATACAGGGGGGGCCCCTATGACTAGCGTCTTTGTACATTTTGCGATATGGGGGAGGTTGATTCCCCTGCTCATATTCTTTTTGATTGTCCCTTACTCACGGGACCCAGACTTAAATTTCTGGGTGGGTTTTTGAAAACCAGGGGTTTATCCGTTATCCAAAGTAACTTGTTGAAATGTCTGAGCCCAAACGACTCTGAATTGACTCGGGCAGTGGCAACTTTCTGTTTAACAGCTCTTCGAATTAGAGAGTCACACCTGGAGGGCCAATGATGTGGAAGGATTTTGGGTGGAATCTAATAGATTCGGATGTTGGTTATTAGTATTCAGTAATAGATGTTTATAGTTGTTATTTTATATACCGACCAAGGCCTTCAGCCTATGGGTATTTTATGTATGTTATGGATCCCTGGCTCTGGCTTGGTACTGTGTGCCGTTGACTGCACTAGGTTTGTAGATATTGTGATGGTCATGACCCAACAATAAAACTTAATTCATTCATTCATAGTAGTGAGGAAGGTTCCCCTGCAGGAACTGCAATCCCTTCTGGGTAGTTTGAACTTTTCTTGCAGAGTGGTTGCTCCAGCGAGAACTTTTTTGTCCTGCTTTTACAGTAAGACAGTAGGAATAACAGCACTGCATCAACATGTAAGGATCACATGGGAGAGAAGGGAAGACTTGGAGGTATTTGGTTTACATTTCTCATGGATTTTAATGGGGTTAGTCTATGGAGGTAGACTATGAATGAATATATTTTATTGTGCGTAGCCAAAGGTTATTGCAACAGAAATATAACAATGAAATTACAGTAGTCTTCTACTACACACAAAATACCTAATACCTAATAATCAAACAACATTAAACTAAAAATTCCAATACTCATAAACACTAAGACAATAATAAACAATCATAAACTCTAAAATTTAAAAACAGTACACAATCACAGCACCAAGACCTATCCCAAATCCGACAAGACAATCCAAACAGTATAATTAAGTAAACTGACTGAAATAGGTGAATATAGTAAAAAAACTGGGTAAACCCAGTGAATTCATAAGATAAACACAAATGGGCTAATTGCCATGGCTCACCCCTTCATCTTATAACTGGAACTTGGATTGCAAGAAAAGCTGGCAACAACTCAAAGCCCGTATCAAAAATTTAGATACCTGGTGAGTGATTTCTGGAATTACATCTGATAGAGCCAAAGACACCAAATTGATGTCAGTCCTACCAGGATATTGCAGCAGAAATGATGATAAAAATTCCTCATGCAATTTATCATACAGGTGACAGGCAAACAGCATACGGTCCACTGTTTCTACTGCAAGATGATCAAAAGGACAGAGTCTATCCAAGAATTTGGTAGCATGGAAACGGCCCTCCAAACTCATAGAAGGCAAGGCATTAAAGCGAGCACAGAGAAATAGGTATTTGCCCCTAGACAAAAGAGGGGAGATTAAATAGGGAGCCACGCATCCCCGTTGCGGCATCAGAGACAGGTAGCCAGCCATATGGGGGGAGGCCATGATCCTGGCAATCTCTTCCTGTCAGGCCACATCCGCATGCCTAAGGAGGATTTCTAATCTGGTAACACAGAGATCTTTCACCTCCAGATAATTATGGGAAAAGCCCAACTTAGACAAACATACCTCAATGGCCATAGTCCATGGGCTTTTGAAGGGATCGTCCAACCAGAATTTGACATGTCCTAGCTCTCGGGATCTCATCAATCGCAGCCAGAACTGTAAGGCATACCCCCATGCCTCCTCCGACAGTTATCTCTGTCTGAGGCCCAGGCTATGGAAGCTAGGACAGCTATTATGAATGGGACATTGGACCCAGAAGTTGTGTGAGTTTTCTCACACTTGAGTTCCAGTTTCCATTGATTATGCTCCCTAAATTCCAAGTGCACAGCAGTCAAGGGCCGGTAAGTCGGAACCACCAAGTGTGGTTCGATTTGGATTGTCAGAAAGCTAAGAAGAAAGTGGCACTGTTGTATAACCAATATCGTAAGGGAGATGGCCTTATTATTCCTCCTCAATATTTTGAGGCTAAACTGGAATATAGGAAACTCATCCAACTTAAGAAACGCATTTACTGGGAAAGGTACTGGTCCAATCTCTTGTCTGCAGCTGAGATCAAGGATAATAATAAGTTTTGGTTACTGGCGAACAGAGTAGTCAAAAATGATTCGACTAGCTCATTAACAGTAGTGCCTAACCAGCTTTGGATCCGACACTTTAAATTTTTATATGCAGGAGACCCAGGAGACAGTAGTTCTCTAGCTCAAGTTGCAGGACCTGTCATTTTGTAGCCTGGCCCCCAGTGTCCAACTCGGAGGTGGAAGTGCTTATTGACACCTTTAAAAATGGTAAAGCGCCAGGCCCTGATCTTATTCCTATAGAGTTTGTCAAACAGTTTAAGGATTAGTGGGTCCCACTGCTGTCATCTCTTTTTACAGAAATGAATAACTCTGGGAAAATTTTGTCGAATTGGGAGAAAACCGTAGTTGTGCCTATCTATAAAAAAGGTAACCGAGCCGACCCATCCAACTATAGACCTATTAGCTTACTCTGTATTATTAGTAAAATTTATGGCAAATGGCTACTGGGTAAACTAAATGCCTGGGTGGTAGAAAACTAAATTTTGTTCCCTGAATAGGCTGGTTTCCAGAAAGGTCGCTCTACCGTCGAACAATGTCTGATTCTGTATCATTTAATTGGAAAGTATGTAAAGCCTTCCTCAATCTTAAATCAGCATTCGACTTAGTCAATAGAAACATTCTCTGGGATAAACTTGGTCGCCTATCGACAGAAGACTCTTGTTCCTTTTGCAAAGATTGCATACCGATACTTCTTTGGTAGTTAAGACAAGCAGACAGGGCCATCTAACTGACAAAATTCCTACACTTTCAGGGGTTAGACAGGGTTGTGTCCTGGCCCCTTTGTTATTTAATTTATTAATGTTGATTACGTATCTGAGCATTGAGCTTGACTCATAGTGGTAGCGGTCCCCGTTCCCTGTGGACAGGCTGTCTTCTCTCCTGTGTGGGCCTTAATAGACAACTTAATTATTTTTCAGAGTATTGCAAGCTTAACAAAGTTTTCATCAATTATATGAAATCCAAAGTAATAGTTTTTTCATCAACTAGTAAGTCATTCACATGGGTTATGAATGGCAATCAAATTCAACAAGTGAAGGTTTTTAGGTATTAGGGTCTATACCCTCAGGCTGTGGGTAGATGGAAGGAACAGTATGAGAGGGCATTATCCACCACAAAGGGATCCTCTTTGGTCATTCAGAGATTATTTGGGAATATGGGATGGAATGCTTTGGACTTAGCACTTACGATTTTTAACAGCAAAACCTGGGCCCAGTTTTTGTATGGTGCTGAACTTTGGGCACCCCTCTCCAATTATAATCTGAATAGTGTGCAGTCCAAATTTTTGCAAGGTTTAACGAGGGTCCCAAAGGGTACTCCCCATGCAGCTATTAGGGTTGAGGTGGGGCAACATAGCTGGTCGGAGGAGTAGACTATGAAAATGGTAGGGGTGCCTTCACCCAATTGCTCCTTCCACCAGGATGGTGTATGAACAAGAATACAGAGACAAAAAGATAATGTTTCCATGCAACAACATGACCCCCTGTGATTAATTAATTCCTTGTCATTCGAAATTCCTGAGAGCCTTTTTAAACGTGCGGGATTTCTCCCACAGTTTAAAACTGTGGCTCTAGGTGGACTTTAGACGTGCCTCTGTAAACTAGAAGTCACCTGTACACCATTAGAAACAGCGACGCTGTGTGACTCACAGGTGTTTTGAGATGTGGCATAGATAAGATCCCGATAATTGACGTCTTATGTACACTGTGTCCCAAAACACCTGGGAATCTCACGGCACTGCTGTCTCTAATGGCACCTGAGCGACTTCTGGTTTACAGAGGCACGTCTAAAAGGCCCTCCACGGAGATTTCCCAGCGCCGCAGTTTTAAACTGTGGGAGAAATTCCACTCGTTTAAAAAGGCCCGCAGTGTCATGAGATTGGTGTGGGCATTTGTGCCTCTTACTCGAAGCTGAGCTTCAGGTGTACTCTGATGCAGTGGGAGGTATCGGTATGGGAATCTATTTTAGCAGGCAATGGTGTGCCAGGAGATGGCCCCAAGATTGGTCTGTAACAGACATGGTGAAAGACCTGACATTTCTGGAATTATTCCCGATTGTAGTAGTAGTTAGGGGTGTGAATTCATAATGTTTTCTATTAGTTGCAAAAATGAACTGAGCTTCATTCATGTTTGTACTCAGCGTTACAAAAATAGATGAGAAAGCAAATTATTATTGTTTGCTTTCATCCATTTTCATTTAAAAATATAATTTAAAAAATCCCTTTGCATGTGCAAAATGGCTACTGAGAGGACCATTCTGCACATGTGTACCCTTTTCCAAAATGATGCATGCACTGTGGTTTTTTAATCTGTTAAAATTAAATAAACACTTTAAAAAATCACAGTGCATGCACAAAATGGCGACCGGACCATTCTGCACATACACACCCTTTTCTAGAATGGCGCTAGTGCCATTTTGGAAAAGGGCTTCACATGCACAGAACAGCCCAGCAGCCATTTTGTGTATCTGCCGTGGTTATTTAAAAAAAAAAAGTAATTAAGTTTTAATTGAAAATTGAAAAAAAAAAAAACGAAAACAAAAACGGTAGTTGTTTATGAAAACCCCCAAATGAAGGGGTTTTTGTAAATGAAAACAAAAACAGTAGGGGTGCCCTAGTAGAAGTCCATATTTGGAGTGGGGAATTTAGGGACAAAAGGATAATGTTTTGGTGCAACAACATGGTGGTGGTCCACATGATTAATATCTTGTCATTGAATTCTTGTCATTGAAATCTCCACATATTCGTGCTGGATTGCTTGAAGAATAACATTCTTTTAGTTGCGAGGCACATTCCTGGAACCAGCAGATGCCCTTTCTTGGTTACAGATGAAGCGATTTTGTGCCCTTGCTCCTCGGTCCAGCCATACACCTGAGTTCGTCCCAGTGGTGCTGTGGAGCCTTGAGTTGTAGAATTGTACAGTATATATATATATACTTTATGTTTGTGTGTGACGGCAAGTCTATACACTAATAAACTCTCTCTCTCTCTCTCTCTCTCTCTCTCTCTCTCTCTCTCTCTCTCTCTCTATATATATATATATAGAGAGAGAGAGAGAGAGAGAGTTTATTAGTGTATAGACTTGCCGTCACACACAAACATAAAACAGGAAGACCAAACAAACAAAAATACAAAAAGTCAGCAGGCAATGGGTGGCCCAAAACATCCCAATTTGGCCCATAGCAGAATCGAAATCAAATCCCAAGTCCCACAACCGGGGTCCCCCATTTAGGTTACAACTTGGGCCTCCCTATCACCTCTAAGTGCAAGCACCTTGAGGAGGAAGTAGGCCACCTTCCTCGTAGTCATCTCATCCTATTGTACAGTATGGTCCAGGGCTCAATTGCACCTTCCACCAAGGTGGCATATGAGCGGGCATAAAGAGAATTTAAGGTTTTTAGGGAGCAGAGCAGATTTTTATTTATTTATTTTTTATTTATTTATTAAAATCTTGATACCTGGCCCCTCCTGACACAGCAGCTCAGGGCGGCTTACAACAAGTAATAAAGATTAAAACACATAAAAAGAACTCAGAGGAGGAGGATTAAAATCCCCCTCCCCCTTCACACATCTCCCATGTGAAATGCCTGGCGGAACAGCCAGGTCTTACAACTACGTCAAAAAGAGGGGAGATCTGGGGCCAAACAGGCCTCCACCAGGAGGGAGTTCCACAGCCGCGGTGCAGCAACTGAGAATACCCTCCCCATTGTGGCCCCCCAGAAGACTTGGGGGACCTTGAGAAGAGCACTCCTGGATGACCGCAGGGGACAATCCCAGGATCGGAGGGGTGAGGTGATCCCGCAGGTAGGTAGGGCTGAGGCCATTTAGGGCTTTATTAGACAAGTACCAACATCTTGAATCAGACCTGGAAGACTACAGGTAGCCAGTGCAAAGATTGGAGAACCAGTGTAATATGCTCCCAGCGGCCCAATCCCACCAGATGGGGCACCACATTCTGCACCAGCTGCAGTCTCTGAACCGTCACCATGGGTAGCCCCATGTAGAGCACATTACAATAGTCCAGCCTAGAGGTGATGAAAGCATGGATGACAGTGGCAAGGTCAGAGTCCAAAACGTATGGCCGAAGTCATTGCACCAGATGTAATTGGCTACAGCCTCTACCTGAGCATCCAGGTGGAGTTGTGATTCAAGGAGCGCTCCCAGACTCCATACTTGGGAGGTCAGCGGAGGGCAGACCCCATCTCTAATAGGGGCCGTCATCTCCACTGCCTTACCGACCAGCATCACCTCCGTCCTGTCAGGATTCAGCCTCAGTTGATTAGCCCTCATCCAGTCCCCCCCACAGCTGCCAGACACTGGGTAAGCACCGAGGCTGCTGGACCTGGGTCTGATGAAAAGGAGAGGTAAAGCTGGGTGTCATCAGCATACTGGTGACACCGCACACCAAACCCCCTGACCACCTCGCCCTGTCAGATGGAGGGGGGCACACATTTCCCCTCCCCCTCCCACAGCTTATCCATACGGTCTCCACCTGCACTGTAGGGGGTTAGCACTGGGAACCATATTGTTAAGGTGGGATGCACTCTCATATTCTAGGTTAGCAGGGTATCTGGAGCCTCTTCTTTTCCCTCTTCTCAGGGCTGTGCTCAAATCATGGCAGCGTCAGGTACGTACGTCAGCAGATGGAAGGTTACCTCTGTCCTCCCAGCTGTTAGCAGACATGGCGGTCAGGTTTATTTATTTATTTAAACTTATGTGCTGCCCTTCCCATAAAGGCTCAGCATGGCTCACAATCAGTAATTCCCCCCCCTCCCAAAACTTCCCTAACCCCTCCTCACAACGCTCATAACCTCCAAACCAACCCGAATCCCTATCCCCACGTGCCAAATGCCTTACCAAATAGACATGTTTTACACTGCCTCCGGAACATGTCCAGACTCGGACTCAATCGAACCTCTGGGGAAACGGAGTTCCATAGAATGGGGGCAGTGACCGAGAATGCCCTGCTGTGCACCCCCATCCCACAGACAACAGTAACAGGTAGAACCCACGAGAGGGTGCTCCCAGCCGACCGCAAGGGCTGCAACGGAGCATGGTGGGACAGGCAATCTTTCAGATATGTGGGGCCCAGGCCAGTTAGGGCTTTAAATGTCAAAACCAGCACCTTGAATTGTGCCCAGAAAGCTATAGGGAGCCAGTGCAGACCCTGAAGCACTGGTGTGTAATGCTCTCGGCGACCCATCCCCCTCACGTTCGGGATCAGCTTAAGCTTCCAAATCATCATCAAGGGCGGCCCCACATAGACTGCATTGCAGTAGTCTAGCGTTGAAGGTTGGAGTTCAGCTGCACATCAGGCAGTGAGGAAAGGTTGACGGGGATCAACAGGGATCGTACATCACCCTCCAAAAAGCTGGTGACCGGCACACCTGGCCTGTGATAGCTATGACAGCATATTTGGATTCCTACCCTCAAGTTGATGGCCCATTATTTATGTATGATTCTGGACTGCCTTTGACCCATTGTCAACTAGTGGCAGTGATGCAACACTGTTTGAATAGTTTTGACTTTCCTGAAGGTGTGTTTGGGTCGCATTTCTTTTGCAGGAGGGTTCCATGAAAGGAACATTTGAGCAATCTGCAGGTGGCGCTCAGGAACGTTTCACTCCTATTTACACACCCCTGTTTGTTAACATTGGTTGTTTGTTTTAAGTGTTTCAGGACCCGGATTGAGATTATCCATGAAGCTACATGGAAACTGGGACACTGTATCGTCTTCTACTGGGTGGCAGAAGTGGCTAGATGTACCAACTGGGGTTCAAAACTTGGGTTGAGCACCAGGGCGGAATTATTATTTTTTAAAGGAAAGAGCGGCATGTCATGGGCACAGTTTATGCCCATCATATTGGGGTTGTAGGCGAAGGCCCAGTCAGACATCATTATTATTCATTTGGGTGAGAACGATTTTGTGAGTTGTCTGGGCTTGGACTTATCCATAATGATACACCAGGATTGGGTGTGGTTGAGGGAGTTGTTTCCCAGGGCAATCTTAGTTTTTACAAAGCTCCTACAGAGAAGGGTATGGAGGAGCTTGCTAAAACCACAGAGAATAAATAGGGCTTGGAAGAGAGTCAACCAAGAGATCAAGCAGTTCATCTCACAAAATGGGGGATTCTAGCTGGAACACAATGCCATTAAGTGGCTGAAGTTCGAGTTATTTTGGGATGATGGGGTACATTTGTTACCGCTACAAATTATTTTTATCAGGGGGCCTTGGAAGACTTGTTAAATAGATTAATTTGACAGCAGTCTGGGGTGAGCAAACCAAACAGAAGCTGGCTGCTCTGTTGGCGGATGTCCAGTGCCAGGGAAAAGAAGTTCATGGTAAAAGAATGGAACAGTAATGATGGAAGCCGAGACATTTCTTTACAAGGTGAGGGTTTGGGTGTTGCTGATGAGGGGATAAGCAAACAACCCACAGCTTCGCCTAACCTTTAGGGTTGGCGCAGCACTGCTAAGCAGGGCGTAACAGAGAAATGGTTTGTGGAATCCATTGGGGAGGAAGAGCTTGGGCACTGGACACAGGCTGGAAAAGTGGGATTGTTATGCTGGTTTGGTTATGACAGTTTGGTTGTTACCTCCACTTTTCCCCAGGCTGCTGTTAGCAATAAAGAGTTGTGGCCTGTTTTTACCCAAAGCCTTGAGTCTGTAGCCTAATTCTGCTTTGTGGGGACAAGTATATAATTTAGGGTACTGTCTGGTCATCAGATCATACTGTGAAGCAAAGTTTTATAGACACATTTTAAAGGGTTCTCTTAGCTGCAGAAATTCTCCACATGACCTAATTTAAGAGTTATTTTTTGAACAGTAGGCTTGGAGTCCAGGATATCTCAAGCTGTCTATTCCAAATAACTGGAATAACAATGAATTGTTTTGCCTTTAAAAAAAATAAAAATAAAGAAAAAGAGAGGTAAAACAATCCAAAAATATTCTGACCTTTTGGTCACCATGCAATGCATGCATTAACTATGTCTGGTCTAAAAATTATAACCAGAAAGGAACTGAATCCATTTCTTTCCTAGTCTTAAATCTATAAAATTGTGGTATAGTATTTTTTAGTATTTTATGACCAAACATCTTAATCTAATTTATTAAGTTGTACATTATCCAGTTTTGACTGATGATTGGAGCATGTTTGCCCTTTACCATATGATTTAGCAGAAAAGAAACAGAGATAACTACAATATCATCTACATTATTATTAGCTTTGTAATGGCATGTTGGCTTGTAGTAGTTACAATAAGCTTAATTTCTCCAGATGTCTGAGCAACCATAACATTTAAGAGGTAACTATCCCATTCTATAGCCTTTTTATACCACTGATTAATCTAAATTATTTCTCATGGTAAATAAAAGGAATTTTGTTTGCAGATTGATTCAGAGTAACCTAATATTATGGCATATGCCCACTTTTCTATTCAGAGGGGCTATTGGGCTACACACAGAACTTGATTGCACTGCCATTAACATCAAGAATAATCCTACTTATGGAAAATTGATAAAGTACTGCAGGAATGTTTAGATAGAATAAAAGTATTTAGCAGATAATGCTGAAGCATAAGACATAGTTACAACAATCAAAATAATTTAAATTGAAGTTTTGTTTAAGCAAAAGCTGGATACGAGGCCAAAAATCAGAGGCCTATGTTGTGTTTTGCCTTTTTCCTGGAGATCATGTTCCTGTGCAATATGATAACTAAATCCAGCAACAAGAATAAATATTTTAGGAAAAAGTGTATGGATCTGTAAGTTGTGTAGGGACTAAAAGAATCTTGGTGGCCTCAAGGTTTAATGTTTTCTAAGAACAATTTTTTTCCATACAAACTTGTAATTTTGCATAACTAACCAAGGTTCCAGTACGTTTTCCCATTTTGATTTCTATTTTTGATGAGAAGAGAGTTTGTGCCGGTGTGGAGCACTATAAGGACTGGACTGTGTCACTCACTACTGTTAAGTACAAATATTTGGAGAAGCTTGGGGTGAAAATAGGGACTTGCCAAGAAAGAGCTAGGATTAGATATCCTGATTTTATATTTTTTTAAAAAGGTTATGTGAATAGTGGTGCTGACTGGGGATATGAAAGTGGTGAGTAGAAGCTTTGTGACATGGTTTGTTCTTCACCCAACTCTCCACTCTCATGGTGGAAACAGTTCTGTGGTTGTTTTGCAAAACTGGATATTCAACTTCCGCTGAGATGGGAAGGGGCAGCTAGTGAGGAAGGAAGGAGAGAGTAGAATATCCACTGTATTATCTATCACCTCAGCCCTGGATGGAAATGCTTAAGTTAAGTCTGAGCAAATCACTATTAGATTATTGAGTTTCTCACACCACAACGGAAAGCCCTCTTGCCTCTTTACTAAGGCCCTTTCCACACAGGGCATTTTTACATGGACCCCCCTCCCCCCCCCCGACTCGGTGTTTCAGTGGGTGTTTGGAGGGGGCGTCTGTGTAAAGGGGGGGTTGGGTGTGTGCCCGTGTAAACACCACGGGTAATGGGTGTTTGTGCGTGAGCACTCCTGACGCACACCCACCTACACCCATCATCCATCCATCTCCACCCATGGGGCCCTCCGGAAAACTGGAGGAGGCCCCGTGGGTGGAGATGGGTGGAGGTGGGGAGGTGTTACCAGTCACACACCCACCTCCACCCACTGTGACCAAACACCCATCCCCCCACCCATCTCCATCCATGTAAAAACGGCCACAGACACTCTAACACTGATAAAATATGTGTTACATTTTATTATACACGTTTCAGGGCTCTAGGTGTGCTCTGTGGGTGCCCTGCAACATGTATAATAAAATGTAACACCCATTTTATCAGTGTTAGAGTATCTGTGTGAAAAGGGCCTAAGTGTGTGTAAGATCTGATCACTAAGTGGATAATTGGGACCATTAATCAGAAAACCTAAACTGAAAATTTCTGCTAAATTTTTCAGATGGTGAATGCTGGTACTGCCTGTTGCTTAGGTGAGAATTGGAGAATGTTCTTGTAGACATGTGAAAATGGTACATACATTTGCCAGCTTGGTTGTTGATGAGATCAGTGAAACTGTGGTCTCTGCTCAGAAGAGGCAATTATAGGCTGATGTGAGTGTACAGAAGAGATGGGCAGCTAAAGGACCCAAAAGTAACAGATACTGAGGCCACCTTCAAATGAGGCGCTTAGAAGTGCCTCCTGAGCCCCACGCAGGGACGGCTGGTGGGTTCTGGGGTTGGAGGGGCAGTAAGGCCAGCAAGCCTAGGAGCAGAGCCAGGGCAATGGTGGGCCAATGGCGTGGCATAACCCAGCAGCAAGGAGTTCCCAGGGTTAACATTGGATGGACATTACATCCATCCCAGCATTCCTTAATGCTGGGAATGCTGCTGTGTGAAGCACTGCCACCAGGGGATAGAGAACCCTCTTACTGGTGGTCCTGTACACTCTCTTTCCCACCGGGTCCAAATTAGCCATAGTAGGTTAAAAAAAATAGATCACGTTGCCATCGCCTTCCTTTATCCTGAACCCTCGAATCCTCCATTTTCATGGCACGCTTGGCCACCTGTAGTCTTCTGAAGGTGTAGGCTTTGGAACAAGCCTTCCTTCTGGCTTGGAGAACTTGGGAGGACTGAGTTAGCTCCCTGTTCTGCAACAAGCCAAATCAGAAGAGAATGAAAGGGAAGAGAAAAACAGGACAGAGGAGAAGTAGGAGGGAAAGGGTTTGGATCTGGAGCATGAGAAGAGGAAGGGGGAAGAGATGGGTTCAGTGGAGAACAGTCATGCCACAGTCTCTCCTATTCTCAAAAAGTCCACTCTTGACCCCTCTGACCCTTCTAGCTATCGTCCTGTCTCACTCCTTCCTTTTGCTTCCAAGCTGCTTGAACGTGTTGTCTACTCCCGCTGCCTTGACTTC
>QEPC01015698.1:5193049-5212916 GCA_003113815.1 Sphenodon punctatus
GGGGGGTGGGAGTCAAGCACGCCCCAGCAGCTGGGGAGGGCAAGCCCCGGCAGCTGGGGAGGGGAGGCCCTGAGGGTTTACCAGTGCGGGGGGAGGAGGAGGCAAACCAAGCCCCCCCCCCGCATGGTAAATCGCGCCGAGGCGCAGAATTGGCCCCTGACTCCCGCGGAATTTTTAAAAAAATTCCGCGGAAGAATCAAAGATCATGATTTTTTCCTCCAAATCTAAGATTCAGTTTTGGTCGAGGGATTCCCTATCCAATAGGTTTCTGCCTTTCGCTATTTAGGCGTTCTTTTCCACAGGTCTGGTAGCTGGCGTGAGCACGTTAATAGGGTGCTAAGAGCGGTACAAGGCTCAGCTCAATCCATCAGTGGTCTTTTCTGTAGACAAGGAAGATCGGCAGTCCTCCCAGCCCTTCAGGTCTATACTCGTAAGATCCAGTCCCAACTTCTTTATGGGGCCGAACTGTGGACTCCTTTCTGTTCTTCTCTGGTGGATGGAACCCAATCCAAGTTCCTTTGGAAGCTGGTGGGTGCCCTGCGGGACACCCCCCTGGCAGCAATTTGAGACTGCTTTGAAATTTTGGCTAAAGATTTGATCTAGCCAGGGATCCCAACTTCTGAAGGACTTGGGGAAGGACTTGTGCGTGTTTCCCCATATCCGGGATTATTTTATATGGATCCCGGAGATGGGGCAGGTTGCTGATTATCTCGTTGCTCCCATCTCTGGAAGGGCAAAGCAGTTGATTTGCTGTGCAGGACTAAATGCTTTTCTGTCTCGCGTTTATGTGGGTCGGGTTGATGTTATACCTTATGCTGATCGCTTATGCCCATTTGATAACTTAGAAGTGGAGTCTGTAGGCCATATTATTCTTCGCTGCCACTTATATGACAATTTGCGGACGGAGTATTTGGGGCCCATTATAGAGGCCCACCCAGGCAGGTCAGATCATACTTTGCTGGCCTTGATTCTTGACAACTCAAAAGTTGATGTCATCAAGAATCTTGTGGCTTTTTTAATGCAGGCTTTTCAGTATAGGAAATCCTTTATTGGACATCTCCCTTTGCCTTCTTAATGAATGTTGTGAATCTGGGGGATCCCCCTAGCTTATATTATGTAACTTATTTATGGTTTTGAGTATGCTATATTTTGTTTATGTTTAAATGTTAGCTATGTGCTGTACTTTTAGGGTTTTTACAATAGCCTACGGCCACGTAATAAAGTTTCTCTCTCTCTCTCTCTCAATGTTACAAAATGCCTGCCCAAGAACAATTATTTTTTTTAAAGTTTGGCCCCCTTCCGGGCTCCATGCCACCAAACCAGGCCCCTCCAGCAGACCAGCATCATCAGCGCCAACAAAATGCCTGTTGTCCAAGCTCACACAGGCCCCTCCAGTCCATGTCCAGCAAGACTCCACGAGTCCACCCCCCTCCCTTCCAATGTGTCTTCCAGTGCACCCACTCCCCCCACTTAGGGTTGCCATAGACATTGTTTAGAAGGCACTTATGAGATATACAAGTTGCAGGATTGCATTGGAACCAATACAGCCCTGCATCTTGCATATCTCATAATTGATCATTAAATTAATAATAAATTCACAATTAATTAAAATCACAATTCATAATAAAAAAATGCTGATCACTGACATCCCCGCTCCTGGCCTCCTCCCAAGACAAGTCCCCTCCCAGCCCAGCCCGGGTCCCCAGTGTAGCATACTCACCACCAGCAGGACTGAGCCCAGAGCTTGGCAGCGTCTCTCTTCTTCCCACTCGAGCAAGGACAAGATGATAGGCTTCAAGTTTGATGATGGACCCACTTGGCACTGCCAAGTGGGTGGCACCCACTACACTACCTAGTTTCCTTCCTTGAGATAATTATTATTAAAAATAATAAAATACTATATCTATCTTCTCTAAGACCAATCTAACAAACAGGGTCCGGGAATTGATCCTAGAACATGGAATTGAAATTCAACTGGATGGCCAACTGAACCAAACAAAGTAGCAAGCTCACTCTCATTCAAGAAGAACCAACTTGGTCAGACTCTCAAGAGAAATAAAATGGCACTTAGTAGTTTGAATCACCTTATATGCTCTCAGTCTCTCTGCAGCAGCCGGCACCACCCTCTTACACCACGTGGGAAAAAGCCAGCGCTCAGAGACTCACTCTCTGAGTATGCAATTTAAAAAGACAATACAACACATCACACAAGCACTCTGCACACTCCCCACCCCCTGCTGTTCCACCAGCCAGTCAGTCACACTGCACACACACACATGATGCTCCCGAGTCACCACCCCTCCCCCCTCAGGGCAGAAAGGGCTACAGTCCATATTACAAATCACGCTGCCACTTCTACCTCCAATAGAAGAGTGCCCCCACTGGCTGGCATGCTGTTCAATGCACACGTGCTAGATGGCACCTTGAGCCGCCCTACATGTGTTCAGATGAATTTTGCCCCTTACAGGGCTCCATGGACTCAGTCTCACCCTCCCCAAGTCCCCCCTCCCTCTTGCATTGCAGACAGAGCAGGGACAGGGAGGAATTAGAGTGGTGGCGCTCTATGCGCCCTTTTCGCATGCGTGAGCAGAAGACCAAGCTCACGCATGCGCAGCACCATTAGAACCCAGAAGTTAGGTGCAAGCACTGCAGCGTGCCGCTTAACGCTGGTCGGGGAGTCCCAGGAGTTGGGACACCGCCGGCAGACAGAATTCAGGGTTTTTAAAAAAAATGTTAAATTGTTTTGGGAATTTGGGGGCAGAGAGAGGCCGTGGGGGCAGCGCCCCATGTTTCCTGGTGGTGAAGCTGCCACTGGCCCCACATTCAGAGAAAAGCCGTGCGAGGAGTGTTTACATGCTCCCCACACTGCCGGAAGTGACGTGCTGCCCGTTCTCGGCGGCGGCGGCGGCGGCGGCGGCTGGAGATGTGGGGCTTTGAAGAGGCGTGTTCTTAAGGCTTTCAGAACGCGCCTCTTCAAAGACTCGCATCTCCAGTTGCCGCCGCTGCCGCCAACAAAAAACACATCACTTCCAGCAGCGCGAGGAGCATGTAAACACTCCCCGTGCAGCTTTTCTCTGAATGCGGGGCTCCGGAGGTATTTTTAAGCACCTTGTTTGAAAGCGGCTTCAGTGTATAAAATGCAGCATTAGGATAGTATGAGGTTTTAGATTTTATAAACAAACTTTATGAAATTAAAGAAATCTAAGCAAAACATCTCACCACAAATTTAATCATATAGTATAATATAATGCCTAATTGTCTTATATCATTGTTGTCGTCATCATCATCTTTATATTGTGCCAGCAATGTGCCTGGTGCTGAACAGTTGTGATAAGAGACAGGCTTAAGCAGACACTTAAAAGTAAGGATAAACTAAAGTGTTTTGCTGGACAGAAATGGGATTAATCTCATCCTTAAAACTAATCATGTGCATAGGAGTTTGAGGACCACAGCAATCAGGATACAATAGGCAGAAGTATTAAAATCAGTGAGTCTAGAGAAATGTTGGATAGTACTAAAAGAAACCGGAATTAAGGTGCAAAAGATTAAAATTCCTCTCAAAAATATGTAAGGAACAAGAAAAGGCCAATGTGGCTTCACAAGGGACTGTTCAAAAATCTGAGGTTAGCAAATGAACTGTTTTGGAAATGAAAAACAGAGAAGGCAACTAAACTGGAACATTCAGTCAGTTAAAGCTTGAGGGGAAAATGAAAATAAAAAAACCATAATTTATTAAAGCTAGTCAAGCCAATTAAAGGGAGTATGTAGAGATTTTCATAAGTATATCAGGAGAAATAAATATTTGACAGAAAGGGACACCCCCCCCGCCCCCACCCTAAGCAGGGGGGTGAGTTTGTGCCTGTCCTCCCCTGAACAGGGTGCCAGGCAGGGGTTGGGCAAGGAGCTCCTTTGCCCTCTCCTCTGCCTGCCCATGAGCAGCAGCACTGGTGGACCAATGCAGCGAGAGGAGGGACACCTGGTGGGTGGGGGCATAGGCAGGTATATTTATCTGAAGCGGCCAGGTGTCTCTTCCTCTCTCCTCCATTGCGGGACTGCACACAGAGATAAAAGATTTTTTGGAAAGTCTGAGGTAGAGATAAGACATTGGGTAATTACCCAATGTCTTATCTCTACCTCAGACTTTCCAGAAAATATTTTTTAGACGTTACACACTCCCGGGTCACTACAGTGGATTCCCAACTGTGGCGAGCCAGCTAACCCCCTCCCGTGGTCCAGGACAGCCCCGAACAGACGTGATGGGAGAGGGACCACGGCAAGGAAATGGACGGCCGGACCACGACCCGGGGCAGCGCAACAGACGTTACGCCGATTCTGGACCATGGTGAGAACACCCAGAAGCCACCAGGTTGGGGCGGGAGGCAGCGGTGGCCGACTGAGGGCAAACAAAGCCAAAACCGCCAAAAGGCAACACCAACGCAAGGGAAACGGGAAGGGAGGGGGAGGAGGCATGGAGAAGAACCGCAGAGGCAGCACACGCAGCAGGGACAGGGACGCCAAGGACACAGCAGAACACAAACCACACACACATGCTCGGGTGCGAACACACCCAAATGGGAACGGAAGGAAGGGGGGAGCACACCGGGGCACACAGGGAAACAACAACACAGGACAGGGAACGGACAGACACTCAGGAAGGGACAGACACACCAGGCACTGCGTACAGCCAGGAGCAATGGCACGGAGGAGGGGGACGGGGGTCAGCACCCCGGGAAGGCCAACACACACAGCACCACGGACATGGGGGGAAGGGGGGGAGCCACAGGAGGGAAGGGGACCAGCCTGGGAACAGGCCGGGACATGGGGAAAGGCACCCAGAACCCCACTGACATCACATGTGGCACGGGCCAACCAACAGCAACACAGGCAGCCCAAGTCATGGGGGTCCCCACGGGGACAGAGCAGGGTCACAGGAGCAGGGCAACCAAACAAAGGAAGGCACCGGAGCAGTCCAAGGCAGGTCCATACGTCAAGGATCCCCCTCGCAGGTTGGGGATGAATGCCAGCTGGATCCTGCGTGCAGCACATGCATCCCCCCCCCAGGAAGCTCCATAATGGGACCACAGGTGCACCCAGGGGAGGGGGCGCTGTCTGTAGGGACACACTCTCTGGCAGGCGAGTGCAACCAGCACGAGGAGCCCAGGGAACGCCCCACCGGCACAGCTGAGAAGCCCCTGGTCAGCTGGCAGCAGAGTGGACAGGCGAGGGCAGCTAATAAGGGTGCGCTGGGGCCTGCCCCACAGGTGCTTGGGTGGGGCACAGAGCTGTGGTGGGCCAGGGACACGGGCAGGGTAGCCGTGTGCTGGACCGCACCACAGGCACCCACCACCATGGACGCGGGCCAGAGGGCTGCATGTTGCCTGTTCCTGGACCTAAGTGTGGAGTGGCACCGGCAGCACACCGACCTCCAGCAGCTCGCCACGGAACTACACCACCGGAGCGCCCACATCCAGGGGTGCTATGCAAGGACTGCTGTGGCCGCCCGGCANTGCAGCTGCTGCCCACACACACCCGCCAGAGGGCAGGAACCGACTGCGATGCCCCCCGTTGGGAAGGCAAGTGTGGACAGTAGGCAGCCCATGGCCTCCCCGGACCACTGGCCCTGCAGGAAGTGGGCCTGCTGGTCTGGGGGGTGTCTAGGGCAACCCAGGGTCCTGAGGCCAGTTGGCAGGGTGCGACCAGGGGGCAGGGCTACAGTGGTCCCAACCTACAACAGGTGCAGCCCCAACTCACCCGGTTCACCCGTCACCATGGATCTGGGATGGTTGGGTGCCTGTGGGATACACCTAGCCATGTGTGCAGAGTGGTACCACTCCCACGCAGACCTCCTGCGCATCCAGACCGCAGAGGTGCACCTGGCCTCCCGGCTGTGCGTGTGCATGGACAGGAACACTGCAAGGGCTTGGAGAGCCCACCATGGGTGCAGGCGCTCCCAGGCCAGGCTTAGGGCCCTCAGCGCTTCAGGGGCGTACCAACGGGCCCTGCGCCTCGCCCAAGGGTGCTCTGCTGTCCTCCGAGAGGCAGCCGGCCGACACGACTGGTGCCGGGGGGCCATGCGGAGCACGGTAATGCTCACCATGCCCATGCACAGGCGACTCTGGGTCACAGATTGGGCACAGGAATGGTGGGCTGGGGCCCTGGCATGGTGGAATGATGCAGTGTGAAGGGCACACTTCAGCATGGACAGGCCGTGGCTCCTGCGGATCACTGAGCTGTTGGCGCCCTGGCTGGAGTGTCTGCGTACCCCCATGCGTTCCCCCATACCCATGGTCCAGCACATGGCTATAGCGGTCTGGGCACTGGAAACACCGGATTCCTGCCGGTCCATGGCGCAGCACTTTGGTGTGGGACTGAGTACCATCACTGGCATCCTCCGGGATTTCTGCAAGGCCATGGAGGGTGTGCTACTGGATTGAGTGATCCAACTGGTGGACCAGGAGGCCGTGGTGGCCGGCTTTGAGGCTGGCGGGTTCCCCAACTGTCTGGGCACTGTGGATGGTACCCACATCGCGATCCTCCGCCCCCCCAATGGGGATGCTACTGAGTACATCAACAGGCTAGTTCATGGACATCTTCACCAGCCATTCCGGTTGCAGCCATGATGCCCGGATCCTTGCCATGTAACCCCTCTATGCCTGGATGTACTGGGGGGACTTTGCCAACATGGGGATGACCAGGATAGAGGGGGGTGGTGATGCCCCCCCTGAATCCTGGGGGACCCAGCCTACCTGCTCCTCCGCTGGCTCATGAAGGCATACCTGGTCCCCAGGACCCCTGTGGAGGCACTGTTCAACTCCCGGCTATGCGTCTCACGGACCGTGGTCGAGAGGGCCTTTGGTGCCCTCAAGCAGCAGTGGAGGTGCCTTGCAGGTCACCTGGACTTCACTGTGGAGACCTCAGACCTCGTGATCGGTGCCTGCTGTGTCCCGCCCAATATATGCGAGACTGATGGGGCCGCCTTGGTGTTCCCCATGCCCCAGTGGCCACCAGAACCCGTGCCATTCTATGTGAACATTGAGAACCCATGGGAATACCGCTATGCCAAGTGGATCTGTGCTGCCCTGGTGAGGCATATAGCCAGTGAGTCCGGGGCCTGAGCATGCTGGGCCAGCCCTGGGCCCCCCATGGGCTGCCCGGAACACCTCCGAGTCCCCACCCCGTCCGCACAGGTGGGTCACAGCACCAGCCGTTCCATCACCTGTGCTCACCCACAGACGTATGGGGACCTCCCCACGGCAGGTCCCACCTGTCATCAAGCCTCAGCCGAGGTGATCCCCTGCCCCCTTCCTGTTACCATACAGCACACAATAAAGCTGTTGTAGTTGCACACCCATTTGTTCATTGTCCATACAGTGCCCCATGTGCCCCCCCTCCCCCTTCCCCCCTTCCTGATCCCTGGCCCACCCTACCTCCCCTATCCTCTGTCCCCCAACCCTGCTGCTTCCTGGGCTGCCCCCTCGGCCGCCTAGTGGGTGCCATGGAGCTCTGGGAGCTCTCCTCATCCCTGCTGTCCCCGATCGTGTCCTGGCCATCCTCTGGGTATCACCTGCCCTGTGCAGAGGGTCTGGGGGCGGGGCCGGTGCTGGAGGGGCCTCCCTCGGTGGCTGTTGTCTCCGGAGGTCAGGAGGGACTGGGAGGCAGATGCGTGGGCCCAGAGGCCTTGCTGGCAGCTGGGGCGGTGGTGGGTGCGCAGCGGGAGACTACTGAGCCGGTATGGTGCCAGGCGGAGTGGCTGCCATGATGTAGGCACTCATGGTCCCTGCATGCAGTAGCAGTGAGGTGCCAATGTTCAGGGATCTGTCCATCATCCGGGAGTGCTCCTTGCCCAGCTGCTCGATAGTCTGGTTTATCTGCTCCGATGCCTCCATCTGGCTCGTGTGTTCCCTTCACTCCCGCCTCCATTCCTGGTGCATTTCTGCTGCCAACTGCCTGTCCTTGGCCTCTGCATGCTTCAGGGCCCTGTCCGTGGCCGTCTCCATGTGGTTGATGGCAGCGATCATCCGCTCCCCCTGCTCCATGCTGGTGCAGATGATCTCCTCTGCCAGATCCTCCCTCCAGTGCCATACCTGTGCCCTGTGCTCCCGCATTCGCCATGCCGGGGGCATGGGCTCGGCTGGTGGGGGCGCTGCCTGTTGTCCTGTTGGGGAAATGATTGGTGATGGTTAGTCGACTTTGGTCACATACCAACTGTCCCACAGCGGTGCTGGGGGTGGCCATGGTGCCCCCCCCAGCATGTGAGCTGGTGCGGTCCTCCCCCTGGGGAAACCTCTGTGCCCCGCAATCCCCCTATCCCACCCCGAGCCATGGGGCACACCGTACTGGGGTGGGGCGGGGGTCAGTGCCTCACCCGGCCAGCCGCGCCCTTGGTGCACCCCCATTGGGTGACCCCCCCTGCCCTGGTAGCTCACCTTGGTCCACCTGCTGCAGCTGCGGCTGTTCCCCGCGTTCCCTCGCCTGGCTCACCCATGTGCTGGGGCATCGGTGCACCTGTTGGGAAATGGATGGGGGGGTGCATTACCCTTGCACGGTCCAGGTCCCCATCCCACCATAGCCCCCACTCACCAGCACCAGGGGCCGGTGCCCCCCGGTCAGCTGTGCCTGTCCCACCTGTTGTGTGCCTGGGTGGGCCGCCCTGCACCCCGACCCCCTTCCCACATTCCCTGGTGCCTGGGGGCTGTGGAGATGGGCCCGCACCCTGTGGGGGCCCCCACACCCTGGGCACGCCCCTGATGGCCCGTGTGCCCTCCCAACTGTTTGCCTACCTTCTATGTCCAGCTTGGAGTCCTTTGAGGCTGGCTCCTCCATGGGGCTGTGCTCCCCCTGGGTCCACTGGCTCAGGATGACCAGTGTGCCAGCCTCAGATCAGCCTGAGTCAGACTGCGGCTGTGGGCTCCAGGTGCTGGTTCGTGAGGGGGGCCTGCTGCTCTCTGAGGTCCTGGGGCATTCCTCTGAAGGGACTGGGTCCCCGGGGTGGGCGCCTGCATGCGGGGCTGCCAAGGATGGGGATACATCAGCCCATTCCGTGGAACATGGCGCTCCCCACAAGCCATGGGGTGACTATGGAGCCCTTCATGTGTAGTATGCGGTCCAGGGCATCATAGTAGGGGGCGGGCCGTGCTCCATGTCTGGACCGCTGGTTGTTGTCTTTTATGGCCTTGTACCCCCTCTTGAGCTCCTTGGCCTTGGAGAGACATTGGACTGTGGTCCTGCAGTGCCTCGCCACCTCCATGTCCTGCACGATCTCCATGTACATGTGTTCATTCCTCTTGTTCACGGCAAGCTCCACCTGGTGCTCCAGGGACCCCCAGATCCGAATGAAGTCCTGGGTCTCCTTGTGCCCCCATTGTCCCCCTTGCTGGTACCGGCATCTCCTGCATGTGCCTTCCTTCTGTGGTTCCTCCTCCTCCTTCTCCTCCTCCCCCCTGCCTCGCTCGACCTCTGCTCTCCTTTCCCTTCCACCTTGCTCCGTCCCGCCACAGTCCCCTGCTGCTGTGTGCCCTTTAAATATCCCTCCCCGGTCTGTGTGTTGCTTGTTGCCTGGCAGTGAGGCTGTGTGCTCTTGCCACAGCTGGGGATCATTCTTTTTGATCCCAGCTAGTGGTTGCTGTTCAGTCATTACATTCGGCAGTTTCCCAGTGGGAATCGCTTTGACCATGATTCTGGGGATGGTCCCATCCCGACCTCTGGAACCGTGGTTGGATTTGGCCCCTATGGGTGATTGACTGTAGTGAACATCTGGATGCCACTGATCAGACGTTCACGACTCTTTGGCTATGCCGTGGGATTGTCTGTGGTTCACTGTGGTTGACTGTGATCCGTAATGTCTGAAATTACCCATTGTCTGCATCAGCTAATAGACATTTCTACAGCGTATAGAGAATTAGCTAATGACCTCACAGTGAACCTTTTACAATTGGTTTTGAACAATGAACTGAAAGGAAGGTATGTGAATACTTGGGGGAAAGACTAATAAAGTGTTATAATATATTTTTAAAAATAAATAAATAAATAAAACAACCCACCAAAACCAAGCATAATCATGGCAGTTTCCATCCACTAAAATATGGACCATATTTTAATATAAATGCCCCGATAATCATCTGTATCTAGGAGTGGAGAGTGCACTTGTTTGAGGAGGTGGGGGTGGGGAATGCAAAGATAGCTTCTCCAGTCCTAGTGGTCTGTGTGCCATGCTAGGGTCCAGGTATTTTTTATTTTATTTACTTCCATTTGTATGCCGCCCTCTATGCCTACGGCATCTCGGGGCGCCTTCCAACATGAAATAAACAATTTATCACAATATATATAAAATATAAAAATCTACACAAATATTTAAAACAATTTTAAAATACCCCCATACAAAAATTTAGCCCACCCTCCCCTCCCTGCCTCTGAAGGCCTGGGAGAACAGCCATATCTTGCAGGCACGACAGAAGGCCAGCAGACTTGGGGCCAGTCGTGCTTCCTCTGGGAGGGAGTTCTACAGCCAGGGCCCAGCCACCGAGAATGCCCTCTCCATTGTAGCCCCCCGTTTTATGTGAGGAACCTCTAAGAAGGTGCCCCTGGTGGACCAGAGAGTCTGTCCTGAGTCATGGAGGGTGAGGCGGTCCCTGAGGTATCCAGGTCCAAGACCATACAGGGCCTTATAGATCAACATCAACACCTTGAACCTGGTTCAGCAAATTACAGACAGCCAGTGCAGCGCATGGAGCACCAGTGTTATGTGCTCTCGTCGGCCCATTCCTGTTAGGAGATGGGCCACTGCATTCTGCACTAACTGCAATCTCCGGGCCAGCATCAAGGGAAGTCCTACGTAGAGTGCGTTACAGTAGTCCAGCCTCAAGGTGATGAAGGCATGGATCAAAGTGGCCAGGTCGGGTCTGAAGATATACGGGTGCAGCCTCCGCACCAGATACAGCTGGTGGAAAGCTGCCTTCATCACCACATCCACCTGCTGATCTAGACGGAGACCCACATCCAATAATACCCCCAGACTCTGAACCTGCTGAGCCATGGAGGGGCGCACCCCCTCTACAAGAGGGGGCACCACCTCCCCTGCCAGGCCCACCATCATCACCTCCGGCTTATCAGGATTGAGCCTCAGTCTGCTCTGCCATAGCCAACTCGCCACGGCCTCCAAACACTGAGATAGCATGGAGATGGCCGGGCCTGGGTCAGCTGAAAAAGAGAGGTAAAACTGGGTATCATCAGCGTATTGGTGGTAACGCACACCAAACCCTCTCATGATCTCCCCCAAGGGCTGCATATATACATTAAATAATAAAGGAGACACGATTGAACCTTGTGGAATGCCACAGTCCAGGGCCCGGGGGCTAGATGTTTCTGCTCCCAAGACAAGCTGCTGGGTCCTCCCCGAAAGGAATGACTGGAACCAACCAAGGGTGGTCCCATCCAGACCCCCCAGGTCACACAACCGTCTCAACAGCAGCCCATGGTCCACTGTATCAAACGCAGCCGAGAGATCTAGCAGGACCAGTAATGTTGAACGTCCTGCGTCCATCTCCCGGTGGAGATCATCTACCAAGGCCACCAATGCCGTCTCTGTACCATGGCTGGGCCAAAACCCTGATTGAAAGCGGTCGAGAAAACCGATGCTGTCCAGGTGAACCTGGAGCTGCAGGGCCACTGCCCGTTCAATAACCTTCCCTAAAAAGGGAAGGTTAGAGACGGGTCAGTAACTGGTGAGTGTGTCCACATCCAAAGATGACTTCTTCAACAGGGGTCGTACCACCGCCTCCTGGAGACCGGGGGGAAAACTCCCCTGCCAAAGGGACGCGTTGATAATCCCCACCAGCACCGACCCCAGTATCTCCCTGGAGGCTTTCACCAACCAGGATGGGCAAGGATCTAATTCACAACTAGTGGCCCTCACTGACCCCAGGATCTCCACACCATCAGCTGGCGTCACTTCCTGAAACTCATCCCAGAAATATGGACCAGACGGCGCCTCCATCACCTCACGCTCTATTCCTACTCTCTCTAATCCAGTGTGAAAGTTGCTCTGGATCCAAGCGATCCAGAGTTAGCAATATAAGTTAATTGCAATAGCAATATCCGAGCAATATCTGAGCGATTATAAGTTAGCAATAGCTCCAAAGGTATTCCATGGCGAAGCTCAAGCTCAAGGTCCGCTTCCCAGTGGATACATTACCTATATCATATTTTATCTTCTTCCCTATCTCTGTGTTCACAGTATACAAACCCAGATCTCTATAATTGTCTTGAGGACAGTGGAGTAAATAAGCACCACAGACTTATAATGAAAAAAATTGTAGCTGAAGTTTGCTAGAATAACAAAATTTGAGGATGAGGTGAATAAATTTGATGTACTTTAACACAGTGCCTTATAAATGATTACTTGTATAAGTCATTCAAATCTGCTTGTGCATGGGATCTGGACTAAATGGTAATGAGCCAAATCATTGCTGGTGTATTCTGACGGCACTAAGGATGAATTTGGGCCAATGTACCAAAGTGAGGAGAGGATTCCAGTGAAGTACCACAAGACTGGTGTTCAGACCATTCTCTAGCATTTAAAATCTTCATTTTTACTAAATGGAAAGAAAGCGATTTCTGATAATTATGAATTATACTTATGAAAGATATTAAATTTGAAAGGGTGGTGAACAGCAATTATGAACAGTAACATAATAACAAAGAATTTAGAGCAATTAGGCATATGAGGCTATTTGTTTTTATAGATAAGATAGAGAGAGAGAGAGGGGGGGGGGCGGGATTTGGACCATGGGCAGAAATAAAATGACAGCATAGAAAATGACAAACTAATAGGGACATGCTTGTTCTGGAGGAAACAATGAACCTATAGATAATCAGTGTTAAAGAAAATATAAAAGATCTAGGGTACAATCCTCTGCCACTGAAGCTGATGGCTCAGCTCCCATTGAGGATACAATCGGCAGACCATATTCAAATCAGTAAGTGCGAAGAAACGGAGAATTCTAGGAGAAACAGATGGTGGATAGTTGCATCTCTAAAGGTTATAACGCACAGCAAATTAGATATACTGTATTATAGTGGGAAAGCAATGAAATTAACTGCTGAAGTAATCAAAGATGTGAGGGGATATTATTCCCCTGTTAACTCTGATAAGGCTTCCCATGAAATATTGGGTGCATCTCTGAGTACTTTTGTTTATTGCTAATGAAATATTGACAAGTTGGAAGGACTTCAGAAGAACAACACAAATGATTTAGGAACCTAGAGAGATTAATTTGCAAGGGAAGTTTGAAAAGATACTTATGCATATCTTACATGAAGGGTGACTGAAAATATGCATGCTAACAATCCTTGATTAACAATCATAATTGTCTGATGACTGGAAAAATTCCAGTTAACTGAGATGTGATGATCCAGCAGCTCCATTTCTAAAGAAATTAATTTTGAAGAGCCTGCATTTTAAAATGATGTGCCACCAAAACTTTATTAAGAAATTCAAATAATTTCTGTACAATAGAAGTCTTTTTAATAGGACACCTTAGGGAGATATAAAATATACTGAATAAGCTACTGTCCCAGTTAAAGGAGTGATTGCCATTAATTGCATAATTACATTATTGGGAAGAGCCATTCATAGAGTTCTATCCTGTTTAAGCAGCTATTTGAGCCATCAATGCCCCAGTTATGGAGAACCAACTATGTAGGGTATTCCCTGGGTAAAATATTAGCTCTTTTCCTCCAAAAATAAATCCAGCAGTTTCATGCATTCACATCCTTTCTCACAACCCTTGGTACAGGGTCTCCCAGCAATGCAACACAGAATTGGACAACTTTCCCTCTATATATCATCATTACCAGTTCCAGCTCAAATTATTGTACTGTTGTTTTTAGAGGACCTGGACTAAAGTCTATTTAATCCTAAAAATATGTCCTGAAATTTAGTTGAGACCCATGAAGTTCTGAAACCACTTTATTCCCTTGATCCTTTACAGTTCTGGAAGTCCCAAGGGCCTGACACAATCAGGAAAGAATATTCTTCTGATGACAAAGACAGTGAGTTAATGAATCACAATTCAGAATGGTAAGATATTTTGTTTTCTTATATTTTGGGTATTTTGTGGATTGCTGCATGCTTTAACAAAAATGGAGACATTCTTTATTTTATACTCACTAAGCCTTCTGATCTTTCTTGAGAGATCCTGCAGCGAATTTGGCAATGATCTCGTAATACACAATTATTTGGCAATACACGGGAGGCCCTGCTTCATTTCACATGGTCAGAGCTGAGAGCATCTCCCAGATTTCATAAATGGGAAGGTCACCTAAGACTGTAGGAGAAAAAACAGGGATGCATGTATCAAAACCACAAGTTAGCCACAAGACCGAATTCCTCCTCAAATTCCTCCACCTTCTACATATTCCTCCTCAAATTCCCTTGTAATCTTAAAGGGGTATTCAATTGCAATAACACACACATATAAAATGTATAGTAGGATGGAGTGTAATTGAATGCTGTCATGACTTTGTGTCTTTAAAGAAAATTTCCCTAGTAAAATAGTGAGATCATGAGAATAATTCTGTAAAGACAAGAGTTCTGGAGTGTGGTATTCCATACAAGTTGCATCTGAGCCTTAGGTAACTGTTATGCCTGCTGGACTTGGTGTACCAGTCCCACTGCAAGTTCCCTACATAGCTTCAGTCCTGAAGTTCACAGCAAATCCCCAAATGAAAGTGATTGTTGACCACAGCTTTGGTTCAATAATTTAAATTAACTTAATTTACTCTTTTAGGGTGCAGTCCAGCTCCCATTAAAGTAAATGAGTAAACTCCTATTGACGTCAGTGGGAGCTGGATTGTGCCTTTAATCTTTAATTGAATCTTTTCTGACTAATTGGTGGGTTCAAACTGATGGTTACCAGTTAAATTATGATAGGAAACAAAGCCTCTCTTGAGCATATGAGTTAATTTTCTTTATTAAAAACAAATATTCCCTACAAATATATATAAACAAATGTGTATGGCCAAACAAATTAGATTAAAACAAAATAGTTGAAGTATGCAAAGAGATTGTCCTTTGCCTCAGTTATGAGAGAGACACTAACTCCCTTGGTGTCCGGACAGGACAGGTTCAGGGGGTGAGAATGAAGGAAAGAGAAGAAGAAGAAGAAGAAGAAGGAGAAAGGAAGCATGAATTTCCTAGGTGACACTAGATTTTAAGGCCTAAATGCCACCTCACTGGAGATGTTGAAGATGCTTATGCTTTCCAATTAAAATTTGACAAGTCTCCAGGTGACCAACTGGGGATCTTCCTGCCAAACCTGTATCCAGTCACTTATACCGGAGGTCTCAACAAATGGTCAGAGCTACTAGTCATTGTGGTTGAGACTGATACCCCCAAAATAGAAGATCTTGCAGTCTTTTGGCGCGATACCGTCTTGATTTACTAACAATTTCCTGCTCGTCTCGTAACATATTTAATTTTATCTCATTTTATCATTTTTAATCAAAAATTCCGTTTGCAACTTCCCCAAACCTAAACAAAATGTTTAGCTGAGTCGATGTTGACTTCATCTACTGTGTTAAATTGCTATTGTCTGCATTTTAGAAAAACATGCCATGACTTTTAACCTGGTAAAAGCTCTGACCCTTAGCCTAGTAAAAGCTATCTCACTGGTTTACTAAATATATAAGTAAATTGATATATAAGTAAATTAGGTATATGTATAGTGATTAAGTTAGAGCTGGGCCTCTGTCATGGGCAACAGTGATACTTTGTAGAGAAAAGATATGAGGCTCTCACCAGAGGAGTGCACTTAAGTCACTACTTGAATATTTATTTATTTGTAGAGTTAATTCCACTTTGAAGAGATGGAGGTTTCCAAACAGGAATAAGAGAATGGACAGGTTAAAATATTGTTTGTGACATTAACATTTTCTTTTAGAAGGACATTTGCAAGACTTGAGGTAAACACAATAAGTTGGATGTAATGGGCAGCAACCTTTTAATTAAACAAAACAATAGATATCCAAGGCTAACAAGGTCCAGTGCCAACAGAGGCAAGCCTCTACTAGGTTCACCTGGGTATCCCTCCCCAGCCCAGAGCATCATAGAGGCCAAGCCTGACCTGTCTGGTGTTGCATCCACCCCACTGAACCACCCCTTTGCCCCTAGCAGGCATGAGGGGAAGCAGGAGGTGAGAGCACCTGACCTAGGCCACCCAGCCTAAGGAAAGATGCAACCCCTCTATCCCCTGCAGGGGAGCTGGGACTCTGGGCTGATAAACCCACTAGGCCCCCACAAACACCTTCCCACTCAAGTCACAAGGGATGTGTTCTATCTGCTCTGGGCTCAATTAACTTCTTCAAGCACTGGACCTACTGCTAATAGGGCTCTTACTACTAACTATTACTCTAAAACAGAAAGCAGACTCTACCTGATGAGTGCCAACCAGCACACATTATAGAGCTGCGATCGTGGCACTATTAGTTAAGGCAAGAGAGCGATCTCGTTATTTCTCTCCCGATACTTAATCTGGCTATTTTTAGCCACTGCACTTCCAGGTTGCGACTCCAAAACTTTGCGAGTAGATTGTGCATTTGTTAAGGACTCTTGCACAATACTATCATGCTTGAAAATTCAAGCACAGTGCATACTAATTACTTGTGCATTTTGGGAACTGCTGTGCCACTGCCCCACTCACTAGCTAACCTGCTAAGCAGTACGCAGGGGGGAGGAGGGGAGAATTCCCTCACGCATCCCTGCTGACTCCCTAGTAAACCACTCACTCGGGGCCCTGGAAACAGAAAAGGAGAGGGAAGGAACTACCGCTGCCCCCTTTTTGGGGGGTTCAGGTTAGCTGGGAGGGGGAGTATGGCTGGTAGGGGAGACAATATAAAAAAAGTGGAGCCCTGAGGTGGTGGTACAGTAGAACAGCTACAGACGGATCTTAGCCCCTGCCTGCCTGAGCACCCAGGGGGGAAAAACTGCCATGCTGCTACCCTCCCCCCTCCACTAGCTAGGTCCACAGCCCGCAGATCCTCCTGCAGAACATCCCAGCCATGGCCCACCTGGGGGTGGGGGGGGAGCAGGAGACTGGTCTGGACGGGGAGCCCCGAAAACGTTTCTCTCTCAGATCCCAGTCTGTGATGAAGCCGGTCATCCGTTAGACATGCCGGCTCCATCACGCTGGGGGAATCTTGGAGGGGGCAGGGCTGCACGGCGTGACGTGCGGCTGCACAGCCCTGCCCCCCACGCTCCCTTGGCCGGCCGCCCTTGGGGAGACAGGCAGGTGCAGTAGCCAATGTGGCTGCTGCACCTGATCCCGTACTGTGGTTGGGGCCATGATCCGGGATGGGCCAAAGGTAACAGACGTTACTTTTGGCCCATCCTGGATCGTGGTCAATCTAACCACGGTTCTGGACCTAAGGCCGGCCTCAGGCCCAGAACTGTGTTTAGCTTTGACCCCCACCAGAGATTCACGGTGGTGAACATCTGGCGGGGGTCAAACAGACATTCACAGACTTGCCGCCACCACATGGGATCCACTGTGATCCACTGTGGTGAACGGCGATTTCGTAATGTCTGAAATTACCCTGTGTGTGAAAGAGAAGGAAATGTGTGAGCTTTTGTGTGTATATGTTTGATTGAGTGTGTGTCTGTGTGAGAGGGAGGAGATGAAAGCATGTGTGTGTGAAAGAGGTGAGTGTGTGAGTTTGTGTGTGGCTGTGTGTTTGGATGAGTTTGTGCATGTGTCAGAGGTGTGTGAGAGAGAGACTGAGAGAGAAAGAAGTGTGAGCGTTTGTGTGTGTGTGTCTGTGTGAGAGGGAGGGAGGTGAGCGCATGTGTGTGAAAGAGGTGAGTGTGAGTTTGTGTCGGTGTGTGTTTGTACATGTGTTTGTGTGTCTGTGTGTCAGAGAGGTGTGTGTGTGTGTGTGTGACAGACTGTGTGTGAGAGAAAGAAGTGAGAGAGTTTGGCAATTTTTACACGAATGGAGGTGGGTGGGGGGATGGGTGTTTGGCCGTGGTGGGTGTGTGGCTGTTTACACAGACACCCCCCCCCACACCTCCACCCATCTTCATCCACGGGGCCTCCTCCGGTTTTCCAGAGGGCCCCACGGGTGGAGATGGGCCGGTGATGGGTGTAGGTGGGTGTGAGCCAGGAGCGCACACGCACAAACACCCACCATCCATGGTGTTTACACAGGTTCACACCCATCCCCCCACCCACTGCCGGCTGTTTACATGGACGGTCCCCCCAGGGAACACCGAGCGGGGAGTGCATTTGTGTAAAAACGGCCTCTGTGTGTGTGTGTGTAAGAGGTGAGTGTGCCAGTCTTGAGTGTGTGTGTGTCTGACTGTATCTATGTGTGAGAGAGAAGTGAGTGTGTGAGTCTGTGAGAGAGGGGGAGAGAAAGAGATATGTGTGTGTGCAGGGCATGAAATTTCAGATCAAACTCCAGGAGTCAAAAAATAAAATAAAATTCAGTCACCAGACTTTATTCTGACATTAAAACGTTCTTGTCCCACCACACCCCTTAGCCAGTCACCAGTCTCAGTTTTCTGGCCGCCAATGACTCCTAGGTGTCTGCAAATTTTGTGCCGTGTGTGTGTGTGAGAGAGAGAGGGGATGGTGATTTTGGGGCTGCATGGGGGCAGCGGTGGAGTCAGCTGGGGCTGCTGGGCAGCCTGAGGTAGCCTCATCTAGGGCACCCTGGAAGAGTGTGTATTTCCCCTAGTAACCTCCAAACACCCTTCCCTTCCCTATGCACCCCAAATACTCTTCCCCTCTCAAGGCAACATTTCAAAAACCTCATTAAATTCCAACATAGGTTTTAAATTCATAGTTAAGACAAATTAATCAAAACTAACAATTTCAACTATACTCCAACTAATAATCTCTTCCCATCACAACTCCTATTGTTACCATGTAACCCTTCTTCTATTTGTGAACATGGAGGTCCAGGGGTGGGCGTGGGGGTTGGTCCCAGTACTCAGGCAAGAGCTCAAATTTTGGAGAATTAGTCTTCTCAGTCGCCTTGGGTCCACGCGTGCTAGGGATTCAGTCTGAGCTCATGGTGCTCTACAACCCATTGGCCTACCCTCTTCTCCCCCTAAAAGACGTGACAGAAACAAGGAATATTTCAAAGAAAGAGGGGATGTTTATTTATCTGGGCTAACAAGACACAGACACACACAAACAACGCTGCCTAGTCTGGACTGGTGCTTATAGAGTTAAACTAAGCAGTGTAGAGGGGAGTTCCAGGTTGTGGAAAACAGAAAGTAGGTTAGTCTGCCCAAGGTCAGAGACAAAGAGGGAGAGAGAGCAAGAGTGGTTAGGCAGGCGGCAATGAAATCTTCAAGGGAGGGGGGTGAAATTCCAAGCCTGGGTTCGAAGCAGGGAGAGAGAGAGAGAGGATGCAAGGACAGTAGAAGATGGGTTACTTCTCCTTTGCTCATTGTGGAGGGGATGGGTGAGCCCCAGTGATCCTGCGATGAGTCAGGAGTGGGAGGCGGACAGACCTAAGCCTGGGAGACCCTTGGGGCAGATTCGCACAGGCGATCCATGCTCATCCACATCCAAAAGCAGCTCATCTCTCAGGGGCGGCTGGTGGGTTTTGAGGTTGGAGGGGCAGTAAGGCCGGCAGGCAATGGTGGGCGGAGCCAGGGTGACATAACCCAGCAGCAAGGAGTTCCAAGGGTTAATGTTGGATGGACATTACATTACTTAATCAAGTAATTTCAGTTAGGTTAGGCAGGTTATAATCACCTCATTTGCCAGGTTTAAAAGCAGGCAGACAACCTTAAACCTCACTTACAAGCAGTTTTAGCAAAGAGACACACACACACACACACACACACACACACACACAC
>QEPC01015698.1:5252362-5268319 GCA_003113815.1 Sphenodon punctatus
CTGTGTACTTATTAGATAATCCATTTAGTTCATAGCATTTAGAATAGTTAATAGCAGTTAGATTTAGTGTAGATAGATAGATATAATATTAGATAAAAAAATTAAATAAAAAAACCCATATAAAAACAAAAAAACCAAATAAAAAACAAAAAAAACATATAAAAGTTTAATAAAACCAAATAAAAAAACATATAAAAAACAACAAAAACACCCATAACAAAACATTTCCCGAACTGAACGGCCGAACCTGAACCCGGCGAACTAACCGAACGGACTAACCGAATGCAGCCGAACCGAACGGCCGAACCCGAACCTGTTCGCCCATCCCTACCGCTCACTGAAAATGCGTGAGCGCTCCACGTGATGCACATGGACCTGCCCCCCAGCCTTGCCTGTTTAAAAATGGGCTGTGATAGAAATACTCTCTTTATGAAGTTCATGATTGGCTGCCCGTTTTGTTAAGCTGATTCCCCACTCGCTCAGTGTTCTAGCAGGTCTGGCTATGTCGAGGTGTGTGGTGTATTTTGCGGTAGGTCATAATTTATCACATTCCTAATTTTGACAGAATGGGATAACTATCTTTGAGTTTGCTTGAGAGGAAATAAAAGCATGTTATGTTTCATACATGCAATGAAACTAATTCCTTAGAGGTGCAAATTATGGGTCCGATTTCAATCAATGGGATTAGTTACTACACTATGAACTGCAGCTGCAGTGAGTGTGTGTGGGACCAGACACGAAGGGTGCTTTACTGCCTTCTCCTAGCACTCTCCAAGTGTGGGAAGCTGACATGGAGCAGGGGCTGGCTTCCTCCATGGGGAAAAGTATTGTGAAGAAACTAGGGTTTGGTTTGCAAGTCAACTTATGTTGATCAACCAGTTTTGCTCTATGGCCATTCTCTATGTCGAGAAGGATGGTGGTGATGATGGGGTTATGTGAGTGCATCCCAAGCAATGACACCATGAGCATCCAGCAAGAAATAAAATTATTTTATCAGGTTTTTGCCCAGGTTTTGGCAGTTTCAAAGGAAAAAAAAAACCTTTGAGCTATGATTATGTCTTTTTATGATGTTTGCTTTGCTGCTTGTGAATTTTACAGCTGGATTTTTATGTTCAAAATTGTTTTTACAAGATAAATGTAATGTTTTATGTACATGGTAGAAATAAAGAAAACAAGAGAAATATGAGCTTGAGTGTTTTTCACTTTCTTTTCTAGATAAAATCAGGGCTGTAGGAGTTGCACTCCCTGTAGCTAGGGCTTCAGGCACATCCTCCAGTTGGGGGAGCCGTTGTCGCTTCCCTTGTGGGTGCAGTTCTGTGTGAAGAGGGTTTGTGCAGCAAAGAAACACATAGGCTTGATGTGTGAATTTGTCCTTCATGGTAATAGATAACAAGTGAATAAATATTAGTTTATTTGTTTAAATGTAATACCCCACCTTTCCCTTGATGCTCAGGGTGGCTTACAAAATACATAAAAATACACAAAAATCCCTCTACAAATCCACTCTTAATCCTAAATAACCCTCACCCATTCCGGCCTGCCAAATGCTTTGTCAAAAAGAAAGGTCTTACATTTTCTCCAGAATATGCTCAATCTCAGTCTCCAGCAGACCTGCAGAGAGAGGGAGTTTCACAACTCTGGAGCAACAACCGCCCCTTGTCATATGAGCAAAATTGGTGGATGGTACCTGAGGCTGCAAGAGGGGTGATCCTGACTGACCGCATGGTTCTTGATGGACCATGATAGGAGAGGTGGTCTTTCAGATATGTGGGGTCCAGGTTGTTTATGATATAGCTGGGTGCTTTGACTGTTTCTTGTCAGGATGGCAAGGGCTTACTCCTGTGCAGCAGGGAGTTGACATTCAATGTACAGGAAGAGAGTGAGTGGCTTGGACACAAAGTTGTTTTAAACTACCTTTGTGCTTTTCCAATTTTGAACTAGTAACAGGTCAGAGTGGCCTTTAATGTAATTAGGAGTGGCTTACAAGGATGTGTTTTCATGAGCAAACAAACCAGACCTGGGAGTTCTATTGCAGAGGAGTTACTCGGGAGTAAGGTCTTCCCTCCACCTCTGTTCCACTGAGCAGAGGGAACCAGGAATTAAAAAAGCCACCAGCCTCCTTGCTTTGGAACTTGTAGAAACTTCAAGTAGTGGGTGCTTGAATAAGAAGAATTGGTGAGTCAGAAACCGTGAGAGATGAAGGGTGAAGCCATATGAGCTGTGGAGGGCTTGATCCCCACTCAATCCCATTGTGGGCAAGCGCAGCCACCACACTGCCGGGCCAGGGCAGCAGGACAGATGGTCACCTCCCTTGTGGGGAAGCCAGGCAGGCAGGCTGCTGTTGGACTTCCTGCCACGGCGTGGGGCAGGCTGAGGCACCGGCACCCGGTCCTGTCCTGCCTCCCTCCCCTGCCCAAACGCTATTCCGTTCCCGGCTGTGACGTGGCCACGTGGGACTGGAGCGAATGGCTGCTGCCGTTCAAAGCCCCACAGCTGACCTCCTCACAAAGCAGGGCAGACAGCAATCGGGCACACGGGCTGTCATGTCCTTGGCAGAGTTACCTCATTTTGGGTAAGACTGCTACGCACTGTGTCTTTGACCTTTTTCCAAGGACGTAACATGTAGTAGCCAGCTACTGACCCCACCACATGGGGCGGTGGGGTACATCTAGTGGCCGCTGACCACATGATGCACTGCATCGTGTGGGAAGGCTGCCTGGAGTGGGATAAGGCTGCCCAAGGCACACTAGGCATTTTGTGTGGCTGCACCCTCACAGAAGAGAACATGGTTTGCTGAGACAGCAGAGGACTGTGCAGACAAGGGTAAACAAGGGAAGTTCCCCTCAACAGTACACATGAACATGCTTACTGGAGTATTAGCCTCCTCCCATTACCCCTCTTTGTTTGTGCAGCAAATTACACTTCTTCCTTTCTCTTCACTTTAACCCCATTGCTCATGTGATCACAAGTGAAGTTAAAGCAAGCTGGGGAGGTAGTTACTTCCAAGCAAATGCTCATGTGAACAAAACCTAAATTATCCTTGCTGCATTCAGATGTGGTGCCAGTTAGAGATTTGCACACTTAAAACTTCTGCACTATTTCTATATTTTTCCTCTGCTTAGCCACAATGAGCAACCTACCTGGATGTCTGAGTACTATGAATATTAAAACAGTTAAGACAAATATCAAATTTGGGCATACTGGGTAGTTTATGAATAACCATTTCTTTAATCAGTTGGTAGACTGCATGAAGCTGGCTAAAACAGTACAAACTAGTGGCATAGTTCTGTATGGATGGATGATTGGCTAGATGCCATCTATCATTGTCAAGTGCTGTCTGTTCCACATTCACGAGTGAAATATATAATATAATAAGTATAATATTTATTCCAAGGAAACAAGAGGGAGGTATTGAATATATCTTTGAACTCAGAATTTCAAGTCCTGTGGGGATAGGAATGTTACACTCTGAAAATCAGTATGATCTGTGTTAAAAAGCCTAACTTCAGATAAAACAGCACATACTAAGTATAACATAGAATTCCATATTATTTATTATTTATTTTATTTATTTAAAACTTGTATTTAAATATTTTATTTTATTTATGAAAATATTAAAATATTTATTTAAATATTTTATTTTATTTATTTAAAACTGCCCAATGGCAGCTCGGGGTGGCGAACAACACACACAAATTTAACAATAAAACATTTAAAAACAAATCAATAAATTTTAAAACAAATCATAAAACCCTCCCCCCCCTGCCAAAGGCCTGGCGGAACAGCCAGGTCTTACATAAACATCTAAACGACAGGAGGGTGGAGGCCAGCTGAACCTCCTCCGGGAGAGAGTTCCAGAGCATCAGGGCAGCCACTGAAAATGACCAAACAGCTGTGGCCACCCATCTCGTCCGGGGAACCTCCAAAAAGGCCCCCACGAACAATCACAGGGGTTGCATGGGCACATGGGGAGTGAGGCGATCCCGCAGATAAGAAGGGCCCAGGCTGTGGAGGGCTTTAAAGGTTAACACCAGCACCTTGAACCTGGCCTGATACTTTATAGGCAGCCAGTGCAGAGCTCGGAGCACAGGTGTCATATGTTCTCGGCGACCTACCCCCATAAGGAGGCAGGCCGCAGCATTCTGCAGCAGCCTCCGACCAGCTTCTCGGGCAGTCCCACATAGAGCGCATTGCAGTAATCCAGCCTCGAGGTGATGAAGGCATGGATGAAAGTGGCAAGGTCGGAGTCTGAGAGATACAGTAGAAGCCACCGGACAAGATGTAACTGCCAAAATGCGCTCCCCGCCACCACCACAACCTGGGGCTCCAGGCTGAGCCGTGTATTGAGGAGCACACCCAGACTTCGTACCTGAGAGACCAAGGGAGGGCAAACCCCCCCCAACAAGAGAAGATTCCACCCCCCAGCTCCCCCAAGCCCTTGCCCATCAACACCACCTCCATCTTGTCTCAATACAATTGCAGATGGCTCAACCTCACCCAAGCCCCCACAGCTGACAGGCACTGGGAAAATAAGGAGACTGCATGACCTGGGTCGATGGAAAAGGAGAGGTAGAGCTGAGTATCATCTGCGTACTGATGATATTGCATACCTGGCACCCCTCTCACAATCTTTTCTAACAGCTGCATATAAATGTTAAACAGGAGGGGGACAGAATGGAACCCTGCGGAAATCCACACATGAGATCCCGGGGGGAAGAAGTATACTCCCTCAGGACCACCTGGTGAGTTCGCCTGGCCAGGAATGAGCGGAACCAGTCCAAGACCGTCTCACCAATCCCGGCATAGTCCTGCAGGTGAGTCACCAACACCTCATGATTGACAGTGTCAAATGCAGCCGAAAGGTCTAGCAGGACCAATAAGGTCTGACGAATATCATCAACCAAGGCCACCAATGCCGTCTCTGTACCATACCCAGGCCTAAAACCAGACTGAAAGGGGTCAAGGAAACTGGTGCGGTCCAAATGCTTCTGGAGCTGTTGTGCCACCACCTGTTCAATAATCTTCCCTAGAAAGGGAAGGTTAGCGACCGGCCGATAGCTGGGAGGAGCATCAGCGTCAAGAAACGGTTTCTTGAGCAGGGGCCGAACCACTGCCTGTTTAAGGCAACCCGGCACCCTGCCCTCCTGAAGGGAGGCACTAACCACCCCCACCAGCAACAGTCGCAACGACTCCTGGCTGACTTTCACCAACCAGGAAGGGCAAGGATCAAGTTCACAAGTAGCGTCAAGAACAGAACCCAACATTGACTCAACATCGGCAGGTGATACCAACTGAAACCAATCCCACAAAACAGGACAGGAGGGACCTCCTTGGCCCCAAGATGATCCTCTGCAATAACTGCAGTACCAAAGTCGTGATGGATACGAGCGATCTTGTCCACAAAGTATTAAATAAACTGGTCACAGAAGACACTGGATTGCTCCAGGTGGGGAGAGGCTGGACTGACCAAACCCCTCACCACCTGGAAAAGCTCCGCCAGATGTGATTTTGCAGACGCGATGAGGGCAGCAAAGAACTGCTTCTTTGCTGCCTGCACCACCACAGCATAGGCCTTTAAACTGCTTTTATGCTGCGATCGATCATATTCATCTCGAGTCCAGTGCCACCGTCACTCTAACCGCCTACCCTCTCGCTTCAAATCCTGCAGGGCCTCAGTAAACCAAGGGGACCTGCGAGAGACTCAAGAGGACACAGGGCAGTGGATGCCTAAGAGCCACCCTTTCTATGGTCTCAGCCAACAAGATGTTCCAGAAGGCCACAAGATCATTGACAGAGCAGGTATCAGGGTCCAGAGAAAAATCCCCCAGAGCATTCTGGAACCGATTTGGTTCCATAAGTCTCCGGGGGTGGACCGATCTAATAGGTCCTGCACCTTGACGGGGGCTAACGTGCCAGGATGCACACCCCAAGGAGGCAATGGTCAGACCATGACAAAGTCTCCACCCCCCTGACTCCTACTAACTGACCCCCTGCCTCAAGGCCGGTGCAGAAAACCAAATCCAGAGAATGTCCCTCCTCATGTGTGAGGCCACAGATGACTTGGGACAGGCCCATGGTTGTCATAGAGGCCATGAACTCATGCATTGTCCCTCCAAGATTGGTGTCAGCGATATTAAAATCCCCCAAGACCACCAAACAAGGGGTATGGAGGATCATGTCTGACATCAGATCAGCAAGAACATGTAGGGATGCTGCTGGGCAGTTAGGTGCACGCTACCCCAGCAGCACCCCTAATCTGTCCCTGGCCAAATCCAACACAAGATGGAGGCACTCCGTACCTGGTGGAGCCTGCACCAGATACCTCCTAAAGGACAATGGACTCTTGATAACAATAGCTACACTGCCCCCCCCACCGTCCCTCCAGCCTAGGCTGATGCTGCACAGAGAACCCAGCTGGAATGAGGTCAGCTAGAATAGGACCTTCCTCGCTATCCAGTCAGGTCTCTATGATACACACGAGGTTGGCGTCCCACTCCGGGCTCAGCTCCCGGATAATAGATGACTTATTGACAACTGACCTCCCATTCATCAGCACCAAACCCAGGTCACAGGACTCCTGGACCCTGGCCCGCAACCCATGTGCATAGGGGATAAAGGAGGGAATGGGCACAAGGCACCACTCCCTTCTAACTGATGGAAAAATCTTCCCCTTTGGACCATATCTCCCCTGGCCCATAATGACCCCAATAGCCCTGCAACCCCTCCCCTCCTCAGAGAACTCTGACGGGCACACACCCTCCATGGCTGCCCCGACAGACCGACAAAGGGGCTCCCCCCCTCCCCCCAAATCTCTCTCTCTCCTCCCCCCATTCCTTCTCCGTGGGTCTCCCTCTCTGAGGTCCCCGCTGAGTCCCCCCTCCCTGTTATTCGGGATGTACCTCCCCGTCTCACCAGGAGGCCTCCCCCACCTTCCATACCCCCCACCCTCCTCTACCCCCAGAGGGTAATCAACCTCCCACCATGGACTCACCTCCTCCCTCACACCGAGGGGTAGCCCTACCCCCCCATCTGAATCCCACCCACCCCCTCCCCTAACAAAAACACCTCCCTCCCCTGGCTGCCCTCTCTCACAGGGTGACCATCCCAGGACCTGGTCCTCTCACTCTCACCAAGAGGGTTCAGCTCCCCCCTCCCACTACCCCACCATCCTCCCCCCATTCCCTGGGCCCTCTCTCTCACAGGGTGGTCCCAAACCCCTCTCTCCCCACCCTACCCCATCCCCCCATTCCAACCCCACCTCCCAGCTTCATTAAAACACCCACCACCATCCCCCATAGCATCCATACACTTACCAAGCATAACCTCATGCCCCTCCGCCCTGCCTAAGGGCTGTGCCCAAGGGCCCTTTGGCGTGGGCCTTAGGCGCTCTGCCTGTGGTGTACACTGGTGGCGCTGCCAGTCGGCGGCAGCCACTTTTCAGCTCCCCAACATGGCCCTGCCTCCTACATGCTGACCCCACCCCCTCCTCCACCTGAGGCGCATTAACACCAACTGTGCTGATGCTCATTGTGAATCTTCCTGTGAACACTTTAGAAAATAAAAAAGTGCTGCTTAGGTTAATTGTGCATTCCAATATAAAGGTTTCCACTGAAAAGCTAAACATCTTTGAAATTACTTTTTGAGTGGTACTTAAAGATGCTTTTTCAGGGACATTTAAACAATACTTTGCTGTCTGGATCTCTCCTATTAACAATGAAAAAAAGTTGGAACAGATTATGAAGTAAAATTGAATCATTTTTGAACATCACAATACATGCTCTTTCCATCCAAGACAATAAAAAAATATTACAAGTGCCTCTTTAATGAAAGAGAAAGCAAGGCCTACAAGTCCTGCAGCATCTGCTGGGAACATAATCTAAATTGGAAACTTATGCTGTACATGTTGGGAAAGGGAAGGAGAGGTCTTCCAATGACAGGAAGTATCTGAAAAAGTTAATGCTGAAATCAAAGTGCAAAAATCATGCATGACAGGAGGAGAATGCACAAATGAGCTCCCCCCACTCCACCCCCCTTGTAGGGAAAGTCTGGGAGGTAGGATTAGCTGCATATTGACAGAAGTGTTTATTTGCTCCTGGAAAAAATAAATCCCATCACATATTCCCTCTAGCATTTTCATATTTAAAAAGATGGAAAGGCCATGATCATCCATAGCCAAGAACCATTATCCTCTTCCCCACCCCTGTCAGCCAGACAGTATATCTGGCTTTTTGAATCAAGGGATGTTGCATGTTTTATAGAGGGATAAGAGCTGCTTATTGGTGGTCTCTTTCTCTACTGCTTTTTTCTCCCTGCTTATGTGATTTTAAAATCATATAGTCATAACAGAATAAATATATACACAATATTATTTACCATACAATACTATATAAGAGCGCCCAGCCACTAAGGAGAAGCATGTAAAATCTCTGGAATACATGGATTGTCAAGGTGTCCATGTATGTTACCTACCTAGGAAGGGCTCTGGTTAACTTGACTCTACCTGCACAGAGCATTAAAAAAAAAAAAAAAAATTGTACACGTTTCATTCCCTGCCTGAGCTCAAGCATCTCAAAGTGCTTCCATTATCCTCATAAATACACCTTTGTATTCTGCCTAATATATAAACATCACGGCCCATGTCTGAGAATGTGGGGAATTTTATTAGGTCCATAAAATTTTAGTTGCGGTCTAGTCCAATAAGTCCAAAATAAATAAACACAGAGTGAAAATAACAAAATTTTACCTATTTCTCGCTCCCTCTCCCCTTAATACCAGTAAAGCTCTAAAACAACTTTGCCACTGTGGTTTCTAGGGTTATTTCTCTTTGTTACCTAAGTGTTCTATAAGTGAACAAGAAATGGATTAATAGGCAGGCAGACCTGGTCAAAGATTGCTGAAATCCAGCTATTTATACACTTGACAGAATTTTCTGGGCATATTCTGTTTTAAGAAGTGAAACAACTGTGAATAATTTATGACAACTTTGTTTCCTCCTAATGGTGTTCTTATGAAGCTGGTTAATTTGATACAATGTTAATAAACAGCATATGTGATCCATAAGGGAATCAGTTCAGTAACATTGTAGTGGGTCCAACAAAAACCCTCTTGACTCTTCTAATATTATTCTCACTTCTACATACCCTCCAACATTTGTTAGAGAGAAATAGGTACACTACATGCCACCTCTAATTTGCATACATTTCCATGTGCTTATTATTATTTATTATTGTTGTTTATATAAAAATATATAATAGCCCATTGACTAACTTTGGGGCAGAGCTGGAAAAAAAGAAAGTCTGTGTGAGAGGCTCTATGTACATATGTTTGTAAGTGCGGGACTGATGGTTCAAGTTAAAACTTAGGCCTTTTTCAAATGGCTGCGGGTGTGTGGGGGGGATGGGTGGTTGGTTGGTGTGTGGGAGGCCTGTTGCACGGACGCCCGCCCATCTCCACCCACAGAGGCACCTCTATTTACCCCAATGCCTCCATGCGTGGGTGATGGGTGGAGGTGGATGGAGCGCGGGAGCACGCACACATGCACCCCCACCCACTGGTTGCAGCGTTCCCATGGACCCCCACCCACCTGTATGCGTGGGCGGGGGGCGTCCGTTTGAAAAGGGCCTTAGTCAGTTTAAAAAGTCAACATTTTCAAATGGGTACATTGACTTTGGCTGTAAATATTTAGTTTTAAAGACGTTTGGAGGATCCCAGGTGGAAGCAGCCACAATCTCTTTCAGCAGTTAAAGAATCATCTCTCACAAACACCCACACATGCCTGGGTGTTAACTTTCTTTATTCTTTGATAGCAGTGTTTATCCCAAGCTTGTTAAAGTGAGAAAAGGTGCCACAATCCCACCCCCTAGCAATGAATGAGTCAGGGCCTCCAATCTCAATTTCAGTTTTATTTCATTTCCTGTCAGCTAGCTCTTTCTGCAGCTGGATTAATGAGGTATTAATGACCTCCACTTTCTTGTGAACTTGGTACAAATCAAACAATGCTGGGAGCTGGGAGTACAAGATAACAAAACCCATTAAAAGGTACGGTTGGAGGGTTATGCTCAAGACCCCGAATCCCCTTCGGATTTTTTCCCAAAATTCCACAGGAATCTATGGGCCCTCCTTGTGACTTCTGTGGACCCAGTTCTGTGGCCCTGGCAGCCCCTCCCAACCCAGCCTGCTCAGAAAACCAAGCAGGTGGGGCTGGGGAGGGTAGCAGCAGAGATAGGGGCTCTTGCCAAGTGGGCTGGGCTGGGTGGGGATGCTGGCAGTTGTGCCTCCCCCTACCCTTCCCAGCTCGCTTGGGCCAACACATGGCTAACTCACCCCAGCACAACAGGCAGTGGCAGCAGAGGGAACCCCAAGTGCTGCTGCTTCCCTCCCCCTCCTCAGCCTGGCCCACTCGGGGTTCCTGATCAGGCTGGGGTGAGGGAGAGAGGTGGCAACACTTGGGGTTCCCGCTGCTGCTTCCAAAGCTTCCCCCACTGCTGAGTGGGCTGGACTTGGGAACGTGGAGGGGAATGCTGGGGGTTGCCTTCCACCCTCTCCAGCCCCCACCCTCCCCAACCCCAGCTAACTCACCTGGCCCACTCAGCACTGGGGAAAACATTGAAAGCAGCAGCAGGAGCCCTGAGTGCTACTGCTACCCTCCCCCTCCCCAGCCCAGCCCTGAGTGCACTGGGCAGGGGAGGGGGAGGGTAGTGGCAGTGATCGGGGCTCCTGGTGCTGCTGATTATAATGCTTCTCCCACTGCAAAGCAGGCCAGGTTGAGTTGACTGGGTTTCCCTCTCCACCTCCCCAGCCTGCTGGGGCCCATGGCCAACTCACCCAGGCCTGCTCCGCAGTGGGGGAAGCATTACAGCAACCACAGGAGCCCCAAGAGCTTGGCAGCAGGAAGCCCGAGAATGTGGCCAGGCAACATCATGGCATACAAGCCTCTGACTGGCTTGCATACAGTGATGTCACCTATCAGTCATCACATGCAAGCCTCTGATTAACTTGCATGCGCTGCCAAGAGGCTGTGTGCCATGATGTCACCCGGCAAGGGAAATTCTGCGCAAACATTCGTGGAAGTGCATTTTACATGGGGCCTTTGGTATGCTTTCTTCTTCTTCTTCTTCTTCTTCTTCTTCAACATGCCAGACCACTAGAGGCCTGTGTTTACACAGCTGCATGATAAATGTGTCCCTTTATTGCTATCTAATTGTGATTTTTTTCCTTTACTGTGTTCACAAGCAACTACCAGCACCGCTACCTCCTCTACCTCTAGTGTTCCATCCCAGGCACTCTAAACCTACAAATCCACCCACCAGAGGGGTATTCCCTAGAGCGAGGAAGAGACCAACACCTTCATTGCTCTATGGGAGGCAGCAGAAGTTACAATATTCCCTATCGTTATTGAAGTGCTATTGAAACAAGGCCTTGTTCCAGGAGATCTCAGCACAAATGGCACTCCAGGGGTACAACAGGGACATGAACCAGTGCTGGCAACAGGTCAAGGAATTAATCATGGGGTACAAAGAGAACTAGGACAACAACTTTGCCTCCAGTCATGGGAGGAAACATCTCCCTAGTACGAGCTGCTGGTCTGGTTCATCTGCATGGATGGAGTCATCCTGCCTGGCAATGGCTGCACATTTGCCAGTGGCCAGAAGTAGGTCAATATAGCTTCTCCACTGCCCATTCAAACCACGCTTTCTACAGAAGGCGTGTCCACTGGTGGAGATCCTGCTGTGCCCATCCCCGCCCTGGAGTCAGCAATGGTTGACAAGGACACAAGCACAGTGACTCTGACAGTCTATCCCCTCAATCTCGAGAGCCAGCCTCTCTTTGAGGGAGCTACCCATAGAGGGTACAGAGGACCTGGATGCCATGTTTATGGTGGAGGCAGAGGAGAATGGTACATTAATGCACCTGTGGGGGCTACATTTGTACAGCTACATGATAAAGGTTTCTGTTAATTCCTATCTAATTATGTGGCAAGGAAAGCACTGGGAAGCAGCAGGATAATTCCTTGGGCCACAGCAGCACCACAGGTGAACGGTATGTTTGGGAAGTGGGTAGGAAGGCATGGCAGGAATGTGGGCTGACAGGCTAGGAGAGGCCCCATGGTGGGATGATGAGCTTGGGAGCTGGGGAAGCCAAAATGGCAGGTATGGAGGGAAGGGATGAGGGCAATAGTGGTGCTTGCAGTGGCGGCTCCCCCTGCAGGATATTTGGGGCAGTGCCCCCCAAAGCACTGTGCAGGCCACTGCCACGGCTTTACTGTTTTGTTTTTAAAAAACAAAAAAACACCGCGCCACTTATGACAGCTACAGCAGCCTCTGAGCTGCTGCAGAGGCTGCTGTAGCTGTCACTGTGTTCTTCTCCCTTCGGGGACCCACCCACTCTGCTGGGAGAGGGAGTGGGTCTCCGAAGGGACAAAAAGGCTGCTGCCTCAGTCGCTCAAACAGCATTTTCCTATGGAAAACACGATTTCGGCAGCTGAACACCTCTGTCCACAGCACGCATAAAAAGGAGGAAACAGAGAAACAATGATCAACGGTATCAAACGCAGTCGACAGATCTAACAGGATCAGCAGATCTAACGACCCAGGTCCTTATCTCAGCGCAAGTTATCTACCAAAGCCACAAGCGCAGTCTCAGTGCCATAACCCAGAGGAAAGTCAGACTGAGAGGGATCAAGAAAACCAATGTGATCAAGATGCCCCTGCAGCTGCCAAGCCACTACCTATTCAATAACCTTCCCTAAAAAGGGAAGGTTAGAGATAGGCTGATAGCTGGCAGGGGAGTCAACATCAAGTGATAGTTTCTTGAGCAGAGGCCACACCACTGCCTCCTTGAGACAGCCTGGCACTCTGCCCTTCTGCAGGGAGGTGTTGACCACCACAGCCAGCAGCGGCCCCATTGTCTCCTGGCAGATCTTAACCAGCCAGGACGGGCAAAGATCTAATTCACAAGAAGTGGCCCTGACTGCCCCAAGAACATCCACCGCATTGGCGGGTGTCACCGACTGAAATTGATCCCAGAAAACCGGACATGACGGGGCTTGTTCCCCTAGTGTAATAAATGCTGTGTCAAAATCATGGTGAATGCGAGTGATTTTGTCCACAAAATAATACACAAACATGCCACAGTGGGCAGTAGATGACTGCACTCCAAGGCTGAGGGAGGCCAGACTGACCAGCCCCCACACAACCTGGAACAGCTCCGCTGGATAGGATTTTGCAGATGCTATGAGAGCAGCACGCATAGCCATGGTATAGGCTCATAAACTGCTTCTCCATGGTTGCTTGGAGGGGTGGCGAATGGGAATCTTTCCTGTCCAGAGGGAGTAAGTTGTATGTAAATGTATACATTTGCATAATTAGGTGGGGCCTAATTATGCAAATTAGGCCCCGCACCAAGACTTCACACATGGTCTCACAAACCCTGGCGCCAGCCCTGAGTGTCCACAGCAAGCAGGTTTTTTTCCATGGCGGGGGACATTTGCTCGCCGCATCTCCTGAGACTGGGGGTCAAGTTGGTGGAGCAGTTACTTTTTATAAAGGTCAAACTTCCGCTGCTGGGATTCCCCGAGCTGCCCCTGGACACATGCCATCCCATGCAAGGGGCAGTCTTGGGATGGGGCTCCTCCTCAATCTGGGCTGCTGCTGCTGAGGTGCTGTCCCTCCCTCCCAATGCCTGGCGCCCGTCCTGCCTCTCTCTCTCTCTGACTAGATGGCCTCGGCCGGTCTATCTGACTGACCTCATGACTCAGGGTGGCATTGGGAAGCTGTAAGCCTGCCAGCCGGCCTCTAGCTAGATGATCTTGGACCACCTATCTGACTGGCTCTCTCTCTCTCGCACTGCATAGTCTTCACCAGCCTATCTGAGTGCCCTACCAAGGTCCCAGCTTGCCTTCCCTATTGCCTCTCATGCCACGCTGCCTGTCTGCCTGCCTGCCTGGCCAGGTTGCCAAGATCAAACCCTGCCTCAGTCTGCCTTCTGCTCATGCCACACTGCCTGTTTGCCCACCCACCCACCCACCCAGGTTGCCAAGATCAAACCCTGCCTCATCTGCCTTCTGCTCATGCCACACTGCCTGTCTGCCCACCCATCCAGGTGTCCAAGATCAAACCCTGCCTTAGCCAGCCTTCTGATACTCATGCCACACTGCCTGTCTGTCCACCCACCCAGGTGGCCAAGATCAAACCATCTCAGCCTGCCTTCCGATGCTCATGCCATGCTGCCTGTCTGCCCACCTGCCCAGGTGGCCAAGATCAAACCCTGCCTCAGTCTGCTTTCTGCTCATGCCATGTTGCCTGTCTGCCCACCCGCCCAGGTGGCCAAGATCAAACCCTGCTTCAGTTTGCCTTCTCATGTTCATGCCACGCTGCCTGTCTGCCCACTTGCCTAGGTGACCAAGATCAAACCGTGACTCAGTCTACCTTCGCATGCTCGTGCCATGCTGCCTGCCTGCCCGCCCGCCCGCCTGCCCAGGTGGTCAAGATCAAACCCTGCCTCAGTCTGCCTTCCCATGCTCATGCCAAAGTGCCTGTCTGCCCACCCTGTGGGCAAAGCTGAAGCCCTGCCTCAGTTTGCTTGCCTCTCATGCCAAGGTGCCTCTCTGCCTGCCCTGGAAACCCTGGGTGATGTGCCTGGGTGAGGCTTGACCAATTGGCAGAATAGCTTGTTGAGATCCAGAGAGTAGGATGCAAGCCTGCAATGCCTGACCAAGCAGGGGTGCCAACCATCAAGCCAGACAGGCCGGGCCTCTGCCACTGTTCCGTTGATGCCAGCCAGCCTGCAACGCCCAGCCGAGCAGGGGTGCCAGCCTATTGTAGAGTTAGATTTCTGTAGAATAACACACAGCAGAAGTTTCTTCAAAACAGAACTTTACTAAGAACTCAGAAGACATACTTCCACACTGTACAGACTGCATGGAACAAGATGGAGGACAGAGTGAAAAGAAGAGAGGAGACAAGGAGGAAAAAAACCCTGTTTCATCCCCTGACCCTCCCCCTACTGGACAAGCCCCATATTGGGCTTGCAATGGGTTTTTACTTGTGACTGTTGCACATTCCAACACAGTCACTGAGTCCTGGTCAGGCCTCTGCCACTGCTCCACCGATGCCAGCCAGCCTGCAATGCCTGTCCAAGCAGCGGTGCCAGCCGCAGTTACTGTGCCTGGGTAAACCAATGTCTGCTGCTGCTGCTGCTGGTACTGCATGTCAACCATTTACTCCTCCCTCTTGTAGATGGGCATAGCTCGGATGAGTGTGCTGGCAGGTGGGGGCTTGGTGTCCATGAGATTCACCACCGGGCATGGCTTGCTCAGTTTGCAATAGAGCTTCTTGAGCTCAGTCGAGAAGAATGCCAGCCTGCAATGCTGGCCAAGTAAGGGTGCCAGCCACTCCAGCCCCAGGACCCACCATCAGGGTTCTGGGGCCTATGTTACAGGCATGGGGGTGGGGCTGTCCATCCGCATCATCTAGAAGCTGCCACTCTAGTTCCAGGACCCATCGTCAGGGTTCTGGGGCCATCATTCCACTCACGGGGAGCTGTCATTCCACCGCCTCAAGAAGCAGCCACTCCAGCTTCAGGACCCACTGTCAGGGTACTGGGGCCTACGTTCCCAGCAGAGAGGGCTGTCATTCCACTTCATCCAGAAGCTGCCACTCCTGTTCAGGACCCATCATCAGGGTTCTGGGGCCATCATTCTGCTCACAGGGAGCCATCATTCCACCGCATCAAGAACCAGCCAGCCACTCCAGCTCAGGGACCCACCATCAGGGTTCTGGGGCCTACATTACAGACACAGCGGGCTGTCCATTCACGTCATCCAGAAGCTGCCACTCCAGCCCCAGGACCCACCATCAGGGTTCTGGGGCCTACATTCCAGGCGGGGAGGGCTGTCGCTCCACTTCATCCAGAAGCTGCCACTCCTTTCCCAGGACCCACCATCAGGGTTCTGGGGCC
>QEPC01015698.1:5270038-5283291 GCA_003113815.1 Sphenodon punctatus
GGGCCTCTGCCACTGTTCCGTTGATGCCAGCCAGCCTGCAACGCCCAGCCGAGCAGGGGTGCCAGCCTATTGTAGAGTTAGATTTCTGTAGAATAACACACAGCAGAAGTTTCTTCAAAACAGAACTTTACTAAGAACTCAGAAGACATACTTCCACACTGTACAGACTGCATGGAACAAGATGGAGGACAGAGTGAAAAGAAGAGAGGAGACAAGGAGGAAAAAAACCCTGTTTCATCCCCTGACCCTCCCCCTACTGGACAAGCCCCATATTGGGCTTGCAATGGGTTTTTACTTGTGACTGTTGCACATTCCAACACAGTCACTGAGTCCTGGTCAGGCCTCTGCCACTGCTCCACCGATGCCAGCCAGCCTGCAATGCCTGTCCAAGCAGCGGTGCCAGCCGCAGTTACTGTGCCTGGGTAAACCAATGTCTGCTGCTGCTGCTGCTGGTACTGCATGTCAACCATTTACTCCTCCCTCTTGTAGATGGGCATAGCTCGGATGAGTGTGCTGGCAGGTGGGGGCTTGGTGTCCATGAGATTCACCACCGGGCATGGCTTGCTCAGTTTGCAATAGAGCTTCTTGAGCTCAGTCGAGAAGAATGCCAGCCTGCAATGCTGGCCAAGTAAGGGTGCCAGCCACTCCAGCCCCAGGACCCACCATCAGGGTTCTGGGGCCTATGTTACAGGCATGGGGGTGGGGCTGTCCATCCGCATCATCTAGAAGCTGCCACTCTAGTTCCAGGACCCATCGTCAGGGTTCTGGGGCCATCATTCCACTCACGGGGAGCTGTCATTCCACCGCCTCAAGAAGCAGCCACTCCAGCTTCAGGACCCACTGTCAGGGTACTGGGGCCTACGTTCCCAGCAGAGAGGGCTGTCATTCCACTTCATCCAGAAGCTGCCACTCCTGTTCAGGACCCATCATCAGGGTTCTGGGGCCATCATTCTGCTCACAGGGAGCCATCATTCCACCGCATCAAGAACCAGCCAGCCACTCCAGCTCAGGGACCCACCATCAGGGTTCTGGGGCCTACATTACAGACACAGCGGGCTGTCCATTCACGTCATCCAGAAGCTGCCACTCCAGCCCCAGGACCCACCATCAGGGTTCTGGGGCCTACATTCCAGGCGGGGAGGGCTGTCGCTCCACTTCATCCAGAAGCTGCCACTCCTTTCCCAGGACCCACCATCAGGGTTCTGGGGCCATCATTCCACTCACAGGGAGCCTTCATTCCACCGCATCAAGAAACAGCCAGCCACTCCAGCTCCAGGACCCACCAAACAGGGTTCTGTGGTCTGTGTTACAGGCAGGGAGGGCTGTCCATCCACATAATAAGGAGCTGTAGTGGGGGCAACTGCCAAGTCTATCAGCAGCTGCAGGACCTGGAGGGTGGTGTGGCTTTCAACTGAAGGCCACGTGCATGTTGGGGGAAATGATTGCGCTCAATGTTTGGGGACATGGGGTTTAGGTTACTGACTGGCTTCCTGGCCCCCCAGTTTAAGTTGTCCTCACACACCACCCTGAGACAGGCTGCCACTGATGTCTGGCAGCCTGCAATGCCCAGTCAAGCAGGGGTGCCAGTCACTGAGCCCTGGCCGGGCCTCTATCGCTGCTCCGTTGATGCCTGGCAACCTGCAATGCTCATCCATGATGGTGAGTAGAACTGGAGAACCCAGCATAGAGCAAGCAGAACTGGAGACCTGCCAGCATGCAATGCATCTGCCACTGCTCTGCTGATGCCAGCCAGCCTTCAATGTCCGGCCAAGCAGGGGTGCCAGCCACCAAGCCCTGGCCAGGCCTCTGCTGCTGTTCCACCGATGCCATTCTGCAATGCCCGGCCAAGTAGGGGTGCCAGCCACCAAGCCCCAAGCCTTCCCGGCCTCTGTTGCTGCTGCTGCTGCTGGATCTCAGACGACCAGCCCTGGTGCCAGGGACCAAGTGCCGAGCCTGCCTGCCCGGGCAACCCAGGGTGTACCAAGCAGCAAGCCTTCTTGGCCTCTACTGCTGCTGCTGCTGGGTCTCAGACAGCCATCCCTGGTGCCACGGGCACCCCCAGGGGCCAAGCGCCAAGCCTGCCTGCCCAGGCAACCCGGGGTGCCAAGTGCCAAGCCTTCCTGATCTCTGCTGCTGCTGCTGCTGCTACTGTTACTGAGTCACCAAGGGGCCTGCCATACCACCACGGACACCCATGGGGGTCCTTGGAGTGCTCCAAGTCTCCTTGCAGGTCTGAACTCTGCCGAACGTTCAGGGGGGTCCAAACTCTGCCGTACCAAACCCACGAACCTGAATTAAGTTTTTAGTCTTAACGTCCGAACATCCAAACTCCATCCTGTTCACACATCCCTAAGCTGCCTAGGTAGGAGTGGTTGCGTGTTGCACGTGAGCAAGTACTGGCCACTATTGGCCACATGTCATCACAGGACAGGCTGCGTGCTCAGTGATTGGCTACTATGGTTGAAAAAGTTTTTGCAAAGTTGGGTGTGTTTGTGTGTTGCCCCAGCACTGATAATGCATGTAACAGGCACGTCAGTGCACACTGCAAGTCGTAAAAATATGACAGCTTTTACCACCACTGAAGCATGAAATATTTAACAGTGGTGGGTGAAAATCACTTTGAAAAACAGTACAAGCTCTGAGATCCACAGAGAAGTTGGGAGTGTGGTATTTAAGGGGTGCTGTCAGGAAAAGGAGGTGCAGATCATAGATCTGTGCCTTGAATCTGTCCCCTATCCTTGTGATGGCCTCATCTCTGCTTCCTTCTCCCAGAGCTCAGTCTTTCAGTACTTGGGAGTAGGACACATTGCCCTTATCCTTCAAGTTGGTGCCTCGATTGTAGAGGGAAAGGTGAAAGCAGGGACATGTGTTCACTGCATTTTCCCCACTGGTTGCAATGGGGAGAATGCAGTGGAGATGGGCCCCTGGGTGAAGGACACCAGAAGCAGCAGTGATGGCAAACATAAGGACATATATAAACAACTGTGAATTATCATTTCCCGTGATTTGTGGAAGAGACTACTCCCTCCTTGCATCCTCATAGACCTAAACTGACTCATGGAGGCAGGATGGAAGCAAGGCCATGGCACCATCCTCACACAGCAACATCACATAAAGGTTAGGATGTTAACCTGGGACTTGGAAGATCTCAGCTCTGTTCCCTGATTCTCCACAGGAACCCTGTGTGATCTTCATGGAGTATTGCAAGGATAAATGCTCTGAAGGTGGTACTGCAGTGCTACAGTAAAAGGGGGCACATGAGAACCTTAGATTGTTCTGCACTGGTCCATGAAGCTGGCTGGGAAGGGAGCATCATCTTTACATATTGGGTATTTTCAGACGTGACACCCCTGCCCGTGGCCACCTTATCCCAGCGTGGCCATGAGTCGGGATGTCACGTCTGCTCCTGCCCCGACAGATGTTCACCATGGATGGGAGTAGAAATTACCTTGGACCGTGGCAGGGCTATCACAGGATGTGCGCTGGGATCCCAGCCAGCATCCCCTGCCACCATCCGGGGTAGGTGTCCCCGGACTGTGGTAGAGTGGTTATCATGTCTGATGGCATGCTCCACCTAACCCCAGCCTGTGGTTGGAGCAGTTCTGGGCAGGCACGGCATCCTAAAAGGCCACCACACCCACCCGTCAGTAAGATTAAACCAGCCTTCAGGGAGGAGACAGGGCTGCGCTGAGGGGGGCAGGGCCATGAGGATCCACATCCACATGTTCCCCGCCCTCTTCCAAGTCCCGGCTGCCTGAACATTTGTTCGGTGGCCAGGAAGACCCCCCTGCCCAGGGTGAGGGGGCTCAACACAGGGTGGGTTTAAATGTGGCAGCTCACTGAGCTATCACATTTAAAAATACCCATTGTAAGAGAGAGTGGCTGTGCTTCCCGATTGCAGGTGCTCCTGAACACCTGATGGGCCGATGAGGCTGTGTTGCTAACTGCGACAGTCTAGCTCAGTTACTAATACAAATTTCAGATTTAAAAAAATACATTTGTAAATGCTCCAAATGACAAGCACATTTTCCAGGAAAATCAATAGACGCAAGGCAGAGAATCAAAACCCTCAGATTTTTATTTTCTTTTTAAAAGTACTCACATTTCCTTGAACATTGCTTATGTCAAGGCAACACAGCCAAACCCACTGATATTTCAGCTATGCAGTTTAAAGTACGCAAGGGTATTTTTAAACAGTCTGACTTTTAAGTAATACTGCTGTTCTAATCTAATCTATGCCACCAAATCACCACTCCATCTGACCATCTTCGGAACTCGACTTCCTGTATATCTCTCACGAGACAGCAGGTATGCTACACGGCAGGATTACAGGCTTGTGCATGGAACAAGAGTAGCTCAAATGCTCAATATGTAACAAGCCAATTGATGTGGGGCAAAAGTTCTTTATTCACAAAACCTCTCACAAAATCCAAACAATTTCACTCTTGGAATAGTTAATATTTTCTTTTTTTGATTCCACTAGGTTGTTGGAATATCTTCAATGAAATCATGGCTTTTCCATTAACTCATTGGGTGACCCTGGGCAAGTCACTATAGTTCAGCCTTAGTTTTCAGTCTGTAAAATGGGAATAGTGTTAATACTGACTGGCCTCCTTCATCTTCTGCTGTTTATTATGAAAAGAAAGGAACTCCAAATTTGTGTAGAAACTATTTTCAAGTAATGAGCTAAAGTAAAATAGTATTGGAGCAATCCTCAGAGCCATCTTTTTTTGACTGACCAATCTTGAAATGTTTAGAAATACTAGATTGTTTCAGTACTAGTGTATCCTGATGAAATCCTGTTCAAAGTTCAACAGTACAAACTACCTGTTCTTTATATTTTTAAGGAATGAAGATAATGCATGAAGCAAGTTTGGTACATGTCTTTTTTATCCGAATACCCAGATTGTTTTCCTATTTTGATCATTTTAAAAAAGAAGATTTCTATGCTTTAGGAAGCTTTTGGAGAGAAATAATAGGTTGCTGATTAATGCCGTTTTGGTGTGAAAAACTCTGCATTCAAATCTTGGTCTGCCAGAAACTTTCTATGAGACCTTGGACAAGTCATTTAGATCCTGATTCATCTTCTATTGAAACCCATCAGAAAATTCTCATTGGCTTGAATGGGGTACGATCAAGCTAGTAATCTCCCTTGTGCCACAGTTTCTCCTGTGTAAATAGAGGATATTAAAAGTTGCCCATTTACATTGGACGTTTTTACATGCACGTTAAAGTTCCAAATGTTTCAGTCTTCTGGGTTTACAAGACCACAAGTAAGTTCCAGAAGCATTTTTCACACACACACTGCCCTCAGGCAGCCTAAAGCAGCCGCAGCTGTAAACGTGACAGGCTGCCATGGAAACCAAATGACCACAGCTGCCTGGAGCAAAGCAGTTTACCAGGAGAACCTTTTACACACAAAAGTTCTGGGAGAAGTTCTAAGCAGAAGTTCAAAGATCCAGAAGTTTAAGATCTGGGTGAGTGATTTAGACACACAGAAAGTTAAGGATGTAACAGCAAACATCCAGGAGAAATGTGTGTGTAAAATCACCCACTGTCTCTCCACTGTGTACTTGTAGAGCTCTCGGTGCAATTGTGCCCATTTCAGCTGGGGCTTCTAGGCAGCGTTGCAATACAAGCAATAACAAGCAAACCAAAAGATGTGTTTGTGTGCTTGTTTTGTTCTGTTTAGAAACCAGACTGTTACTAATGTACCCACTCATTACCTCTTTAAAGTAAAATAGAATATAACTATAAGATTCTTGCTGCATGCCTAATGTTGTCCTCAGCATAATACTGAAATCTGATGCATAAAAATAAATTATGCATTTAGGAAAAAAGATACAGATAGTGGGAAATGCTTGCACACAGAAAGTTTACAGTGCAAATGAAAAAAAAACCCTGATAAAGTCATATGTGGGTAGAAAGGGCCAGATTTTCACAAAAGCAGTTATTTTTTTTGTAGATCCAGATCAGCACCCTAGCATATCTGACTAAAATTTCAGAACTATCAATTGAATTGTAAGCTCAAATCTGGGTATGTGATCCTGGAACTCCTTGATTGAGGATGGATTAGTCTGATAAAGATGCAGTTACGCCAGTTGATACGCAGAGTGTATCAGAAAGGAAAACTGGTCATTAGCCAAATTTAAATGTTGACCAAAATGACATAGAAGAAAGGAGATAATGACATTGTAAAGAAGAAAGAAAATGTATCTTGGAGGAAGGCTGAAAGGTCAGAGCTGTGAAACAGAGCAGAGGCATAGTTTGGTTGGAATGGACCCTGATGTAGAAGATGGAATAGGGCCTTTCTGCCCCACCTCCCAAGTGGCAGCAGACACAGCTGCACCCGAGAGCATCCATCCCCCCCGCAAGGCCCATGATCCCCAGTGCCACTGCACTGCCTGTCCCCATTATAGCTACACCCTTGAAACAGGGAGCCTGCTCATTGCCTTCCAGACAGATGTAGGAGTTGGGCATACTACTCTCTACCTATGGATTTGGTAATCTTTAGGAGAAAGGTTTTTAAAGTTCTGTTGGTAAATAATATACCTGTTAAAAGTTCAGAATTTGCAAATCATTAGGTCAATTTAGAGTTAGAGGTGACTTGTAGGAGAGATGGGCTCTGGTTTGGGAATGTAATAATTTACTGTAAGTGACCTAGGCTACATATGAACAGGACTGGCTCTTGGCAGAATTATTACTGTATTATAGAGGGCTTTATAAAATAGCAGATGTGGAGGGAAAGGGTGCCAGTAAGGTCGACAAAATCTCAATGGGAAGCTGTTGGCATGTAAATGTTAATGACCCAACGAGGCACCATGAAGAAAGGAGAAGTTTGTCCAGGAATTCAAAAAAGTGGATGAAGTTGTTGAGAGCAAATTTTCCAGAGGAGGCACAGGGGAAAACCATGTCAAATAAAGATGTACAATGCTACTACTGCACCGTTTATGTTTTAAAATATTCAAGAAAGAAAATTCCAGTTTGCAGTTACTAAAATGAGCATACGTCCAGGAGTAAAGAGTCAACCAGCAGAATCTTAAATAAATACAGATAGCTGTAATACCCAATCACATACAACACTATTGTTAGATATAGTAGGATAATATTTTAACAACAGCTGGTTTAATCTTACTTTTACAGTCATTTGTAAAATCGCTCTGATTCACCAAGACCTCGATGCTGCACTTAATGCAGTGGGGGAAGTAGAGGCTGTAGAAGCCCCAGGTTGTCCAATTTTATGGAATCACTTTCAGTCGGTGACACCCGCCGACGTGGTGGAGGTGCTTGGAACTGTTCGAGCCACCTCTTGTGAATTAGATCCCTGCCCGTCCCGGCTGGTTAAGAGCTGCTGGGAGGCACTGGGACCGGTGCTGGCCGGGGTGGTCAACGCCTCCCTGCGGGAGGACAGAGTGCTGAGCTGTCTCAAAGAGGTGGTGGTGTGGTCTCTGCTCAAGAAACCATCCCTCGACGCTGACTCCCCTGCCAGCTACCGGCCTGTCTCTAAACTTCCCTTTTTAGGGAAGGTTATTGAATGGGTAGTGGCTCAGCAGCTCCAGGGGCACCTGGGCCGTGTCGGTTATCTGGACTCTTCGCAGTCTGGCTTTCATCCTGGGCATGGCACGGAGACAGCGCTTGTGGCCTTGGTAGATGATCTTTGCCAAGAAAAGGACCGGGGTCGATCGACCCTGTTGGTCCTTTTAGATCTTTCGGCAGCATTTGACACTGTTGACCATGAGATGTTGGTGATGCGCCTGTGGGACTGTGCAGGGGTGGGCGGGACCGTTCATGATTGGTTCTGCTCTTTCCTGACCAGGAGAACTCAGCGGGTGGTACTCACTGCTCACTGATGATTTTTCATCTTACCGAGACCTCCCATGTGGGGTCTCGCAGGGTTTGGTTTTGTCCCCTCTCCTGTTCAACGTGTATATGCAGCTGCTCGGTGAAGTAATCAGAGAGTTTGGGGTGCGGTGTCATCAGTATGCGGATGACACCCAACTGTATCTCTCATTTTCAGCTGACCCAGGCCCGACTGTCTCGGTGCTTACCCGCTGTCTGACAGTTGTGGGGGATTGGATGAGGGCTAACCGACTGCGCCTGAATCCTGACAAGACAGAGTTGATGCTAGTGAGTAGGTCGATGGAAGCAACAGCTCCATCGATTGATGGAGTCTGCCCTCCACTGATGTCCCAGGTGCGGAGCTTGGGGGTGCTCTTCGATGCACAGCTCCGCCTGATGTCCAGGTGGAGGCCGTGGTGAGGAGTGCCTTTCACCAGTTACATCTGGTGCAGTGGCTTCGGACGCTGGTTTCAGTTCCGGACTTGCCACGATAATCCATGCTTTTATTACCTCTTGATTAGACTACTGCAATGTGATCTACATGGGGCTACCTTTTGTGACGGCTTGGAAGCTGCAGCTGGTGCAGAATGCGGCAGCCTGGCTCCTGGTGGGACTGGGCCGCCGGGAGCATATTACACCGGTGCTCCGGTCTCTGCACTGGCTGCCAATAGTCTTCTGAGCCCGATTCAAAGTGTTGGTCTTAACCTATAAAGTCCTACACGGTCTGGGCCCTGTTTATCTGCGGGACCGCCTCACTTCCCAGGTTCTGGGTCGGCCCCTGCAGTCGGTTGGGGGTGCGCTGTTGGAGGTTCCCCGGGTGTCTCAGGGGACCACACAGAGCAGGGCGTTCTCAGTCGTTGCGCCGCACCTGTGGAACTCCCTCCCGGTGGGGGCGTGATTGGCCCCGGACTTTCCAGCCTTACTGAAGAACTGTAAAACATGACTGTTCCATCAGGCATTTGGTGAGGGGGAGGGGGAGGGTGGAGTGGGTAGGGGTGAGGGGTAGTGTTTTTATGATTAATGTTTTAAATTGTTTAAGTGTTTTTATATTGTTGTTTTTATGGTTTTGTTAGTTGTTCTGAGCCACTGAGGTGGGGAGAGCGGGATAAAAATCTGTTAAATAAATAAATAAATAAATAAATTTAGTTATAATTATGTCAGGGACCCAGGCTGGGGCATGGAGAGTTGTGGCAGGATCAGCGCTGGTTTAAATTGGTGTAAGATCAGGGTCCAGAAGGTCAGGAACAGGGATCAGGGTGACGGGTCCAAGGGTCATGGTGGGGATCAACACACAGACCATGGGAGCAGGTGTAGAGAAGGCAAGGCAAGACAAACAAAGCAGAACTGGATGGATATCTTCTTTATTAATAGCTTAACCATAGATTATTGTAAATACTTCTGTAACTGGATGGATAAGAAGAGGCAGATGCAGGACTAGACAGACACAGGTCACCAGCTGGATGGAAGAGGCAGACAGGACTCAGACAGTTTTCTCACTTGCGGTAATACGCACTTGTCAGCGCCGCGAGGAAGTCCGGGACTCAAAAGCTTCTGTCTCATGAGAATGGTGGAAATGCAGATCTTTGCCTGAAAACATGTGCGTCCAGAAAAGCAGGTTGCCAGTGATCGTATGTCCATTTGTTCTGTGACACTCACCCGGAGAGTGGCAGTTGCAGTTGTTCACCCTGAGGCGGACCAGGGAGGTGCTTTGCTGCCCGCTTGTCTCTTTTTCACCCTTAGTTACTTGCCCTTCTTTCCAATTCTATATCCTTTTTGATTTTCAAGAAGGTAAAAAGTTCCTTATACAACCACATTTGTCTCTTAAGATTCTTGCTATCTTTCCTTTGCAAGAGAATAGCTTTTAGTTAGGCTTCTAGTACAGCCCCCTTTAGAGTGGTCTTGCTAGACTTCTTGGTCTCCTTTGTCTTGTAATATGTCTGTCTATGGCCCTTTTCAAATGGGTATGGGTGAGGAGGGGGATGGGGAGGTGGGGGAGGCACCATTACACGGGCGCACACCCACTTCTACCCATCTACACACATGGAGCAACCACCATTTTCACTGGTTGCTCCATGCGTGGGCTATGGGTGGAGGCTGTCTCTTATACACATCTAGATGTGTATAAGAGACAGGGGTATGCGTGGGCCTGTCTCATGTGAAAAGGGCCTATGACACCTTACCTACTATTTTACAGCAATCTGTGTACACAATGGGGAAAACGCTGTGAAACTGGGTCCCTGACTCTTGAGTTTGCTAACATCTGTTTGGACACTCTTTCATATTGCAGTTTTCCCATCCATTTAGAATAGTTCTACTTCAGTCACACTCAGAACATACTTAGCCAGGATGCTGCCAGTTATTAGCGTCCTGCCAGACACAGACTATATTTTGTCTGTACACTGTGACTCACTTTGGATAACAATATTGTTTGACATCTCATTGGCACATGGTCTAAATCTGTGCTATATATCATGGGTATGAGTGGTTTGTGGTCAATCAAAATTTTAAAGGATCTGTGGAGATATTTGGCAGTCTTCACATGCGTATATTCCAGCAAAGCACTCTTTCTCACTCTGAGCAGAACGATTTGTGGCACCAGTCAGGATCCTGAAGCAGTATGCAGCTGTCTGACCACCATGATCATAGATCCATAGTTACTTCAGTCTTACAATTACAGTTGTCTTACTACCATAATTGAACCTAAGTATTGTTGAATGTTTGTTCTTGTACTGTATTCAATTAGTAGTTGCTTTTATTTTACAGGAGTTCATTCTAAGGATGTATGATTGTCAGTCATACTAATAATTGTAACAGTAGTGGTAATAATAATAGCAATATTAATAACAATAATTTTCTTAATAGATTCATTTTACCTTCTCTGTGGTCTAATGTCTGCCTCATTTATAAAAGATCTTCCAAGAAGTCTTGCTGGTTTTGGCACAGTAGCAAATTCATATTTATTGAGCTTTAGACTTGAAAGCTTAATTCCAAAAATCTAGACAACCTTTAATCACGTTTCTCTTCCTAATGGTAGTATACCAAGACTCTGTCCATAAAAGCCACCACTCCTTTCCAGGTGTTGCAATATGTCTGTCATGCAAGATACTGTGTGTAGTAATGATGCCAAAAGGAAGTCCGTGGAAACATTACCCTCCAAAAGTAATAATAAAAGTAGTAACTTGGCATCATCTTGGTGTAGAAGATTCTGCCAGAAAACAGTTGCAGCATCTAAAGGGGAAAATGCTCAGGCATTCTTTTTGGAAAGATGTTGTCTTGTATGGATAGGACATATTTCTCTCTGAACTGCCTTTTGAGTTGTTTTGGGTCATGATATGTGCCATCTACTGCATTTTTTATGGTACACTAACAATTGATGCCTACCACCTATTAGACTTTGGGACTTGGTGCTCTGTGCGTGGGGGATGGGTATAGGTGGGTGGAGCACGGGAGCACGCACGCACCCCCTACCCACCGCTTGCGATGTTCTCATGGGCACCCACCCATCCCCCCTGACCTGCTACAGCATTCGCACAGGCACCCACCCTGCCCGCACATGTGTGCAAGGTGGGGGGCGTGCACCCGTGAAAAGGGCCAACATCTGTTTAGTATAAATATGTCCTCTGTAATGTTTGGAAGTATTGGAATTAAAATTGCACTAGAACTATAAGTTAAGGCTTTATAGCTTCTGATATATTTAAATATTTCTTCTTTGTCTCCCTTAATTTAATATATCAAAACTTTTAAAAAAATGATTAAACCATAGAACTTATCAAACACAGACTACGGAAAGGAATCCTAACAATTTTTTATGAGGACTTCAATCAAAACATCTTTCTTCTTTCACAATTATTAAAAATATATTGTGGCAGGGCAGACTCTATAAAGACCAATGACCTTTTAAGACCGCTTATGCCAAGATGAGCTAATACCAGCGCAAGCTAATCTGCAGACATTGATAGGGTTAAGGAATCGCGACTGACAGGAAGCAGCTGGGGAAGTGGGCCAGCCCAGACTCTGATAAAGCTGAGCCAGAGCAGAAAAAGGCAAGTTCAGTCTGCAGGAGACGGATGACCGAATAGCAGCATCACACATGGAGTGAGCAAGAAATGTTGCAATGAATGTACCCAAGCAGCAAGGAGGCAGAGAACTCAGTTGAAGCAACAGGTTGAACAGACAGCAGAGGAAACCAGGTACCGGAGTTGTCCAAGATAAGGAGTTCCAAGACAATGGCCCTTTTTACATGGGTGGCACCCATGCATGTACACCCAGGAATCTGGGTATGCATGCTTGAGCGCCACCCGTGTACATACCATGGCCTGTGCATGTGCGTGTGTGTGTGTCTGAGTACTCCTGCAGAACACGCATGCCCACACATCTTCATCCATTACCCACACACAGAGCAACCAGTGAGAAGGCAAGTTGCTTCATGCATGGGGATGGGTGGAGAATGGGTGTGCGCCCGTGTACACCCATCCCCACCCACCCACCAGCATGCATACTGACCATCCCGCCAGCTCAGCCTGTTTAAAAAGGGCCAATGTTGTAACTGTGGAAATTGGGGACACTTGTAAAGATTGTGTCCCTATACCATGCATAGAAATTTGGAGATTCTGGGTTGCCAGAGGAGGGGGGGCTTATGTGTATGGATCAAAGGGCCAAAGATGTAAAGGGCCAAGGTTTGACACAACCTATGAAGGAATAGGTAAATGGGCTGGGGAGAGCCTAGTTGTGAGAAGGGTCTTCGAACCAAAGTCCCCAATAGGAAGTAAAACTCAAAGCTTGAGGAGGTGCTGGGGTTGTCAAGAAATAGGACACCTGATTAGGGAGTGTCCTAATTAAAATGAAACCCAGAGAGAAAAGAGGTGCTGGAGTTGTACAAAAGAAGGACACCTGAAGAAAGAGCACCCAGACACAAAAGCCACGAGGTGACTAGAATCCCAAAGGGAGAGAATGACACCTGAAAGTACAGGAATTAAAGACCAGGTCACACAAGTAGTAAAAGAGGGTGAAAAATGCTGAGTCACAGGTGGGGAGAATAGCAAAGATGGAGCAAGCCACTCTGACTGGACTAATGGGGAATAGAATAGAGGAGCTATTTAAGAGTAATGGGACTCTCATAAAATAAGTATAAAATAAAATAAGACCTTCAAAAGGAGCTGAGGAGATTAAGAGAGAATATTAAGGCAGCTCAGCCTTGAGAAATGATAAAGCAGAATACTCAGACAGAGGGAGATAAAAGGCTAGATCATAAGGAGATTTAAGCAACTTGGACTCCAATTTCAGTGGAAAGAGAAACTTGTGGGGTACAAGCATCAGTGCCCCAATTAAACCTGGAGGTAAACTCATATGGGGTACAAGTAAATGGAAGTCTGGAAGTGAGGCACGTAAATACCCAATTTTTTATTTTTATTTTT
>QEPC01015698.1:5307049-5319071 GCA_003113815.1 Sphenodon punctatus
CCATTTTGAACGCATAGACAAACCTTTTAAAATAAAGGAAGTTTTTGTACTACTTTTTCAGATCTCAAAGTCCATATACCACTACACTATACCTCTCAATGCACCTGGTCAGTCCTAAGGGGGTGTTGCGGCCTTACTTTACCTATGTCTCATGGCTGTGCTTACTGACTACTGGGGTCAGGAACCGGCAGTAAGGGCTGTGGGTGGCCTTGGGCCATGTTCTGAATCTCGCACTCCAACGCCTCCAACTGCTGAAGCACTTCATCCAGTGGGTCAGGTGGTTCTGAGGCTCCTTCCTTGGCCTCTGAGGGGAGATGTCCCATCCTTGTAACAAGAGGGTGTAGCCTCCCTCTGCCCACCCCTCCTGGGTGGGATCCCCAATGGCCAGTCTCGGGGGATCCAGGCTCCAACGTGGCAAAGGTTATTTGGGCCAGGCTGGGCCTGGCTTGTGGGGGACCTGGCTCATGCCCAACAGGAACCTGCACCACCATCTGATATAACTCCTGTGAAACTGTCCCCTTTCTGCCCGGCTGTCTGTCATTTGCCTCATCAAGGCCTTGCAGCCAGTCAGCCTCTCCTGCATGGAAAGTAGGATCACTTCATTGGCCCCTGTGGGGCAGGATTCTGGGGGGTACCCTGGGGCCTTCAAGGGCTCCCAGGCCTCAAGGAGGGGCAGCAGGGACAGAAGGGGCTGCTGGATTGGGCCTACTTTTAGCCTGCCCCTTTTCTGGGGCCTTGCCTTTTGGGGCCTTCCAAGGCATCACTCCCAGCATGGGGGAAAAGGCCTCTCGTTGGTGAAAATGCCCCTCCCAGGCCTACTGCACCCAACAACGGTGAGGGGCAAGGAGGGGGCACGCTGGCCTTGCCTCATATGCACCATTCCTGCTGGCAAGAAAGAGGGGGAGCAGAGTGCCCTCCGTCCAGTGTCCTCCACCTGATGCCTGAGCTATGCCCCCCAGAGCTGCAGGGAGGGGGGTTGCTGCTCTCCACCCAGCCATCTCAGGTGCCAGAGTCCGCTTGGGCCACCCGCTCACCTGTGCAACAAAAAAAGCTGAGGCTCAGCAGAGGTAGACAGAGCTGCAGGCAGAGCTGGGATACTCACTAGCAGAGCGAGGCTGTGGATTCTCCCAGCAGGTAGGATTCCTTCCGCCAGGGATGCCCTGCCCTTAGTCAGGGTGCAGCAGCTCTTCCACTGCTGCTTGGTTAGCTCCTCCCTGCAACTAAGGGAGAATCCACACCGGTCCTGAACTGACCCTACCTTGAAGTCTCACATCACGAGATGCAGTTTTCGTGCCCTCAGCCTTGGTTGCCATAGCAACCCAGTCCTTTCCTGCTGGCAGCCGCTGCCTTCTGCAACTGGCTGTAGCAGACTTGCAGCCACAATCAGCGAAGGGGGGGGGGTCGGCTCCTTGCTCCTTCCTTTAAGGGGAGCGTGACAATTGGTCTGGTCGCTGCGAGTGGTGGTGGGCGAAGGTCTATATCCAGATGCATTCCTGGCACAGCATAAATTCACATGGCACATCTCTATAAAACCTGGATGACACTTCCGGGATCATTCCACAACCACTCAGGAGACCAGGAGGAACTAGTGTGGCTGTGCAATATCCCTTCATTCAAATCCTTCTCTCTCTCTCTCGCTACCCTCAGCTTCCTTTACTTCCAGTCCCAGAGCAGTGTGCACCTTCGCACCCCCTTCTCCCAGGAGCCTATAATGAAGGTGCAAGTTAGTGTGGTTCACTAGTAGGGTTGATGTGGCAGCAGCTGTTACTGCGCCGCGATTCCATTCCGCCATTTTGGAATTGCCCATGCCACACCGCAGCTTTTCTGAAGACATTCCGCTAATTCCGCCGGCATTCTGCAAATTGCAGAATTGCGGAAAAATTGCTGAAACTGTCGGAAAACCGCTGTTCCGCTATTTTGTGGCACTGGCGGAATGTTGGAAATAGCGAAAATGTCATGTTTCTGCTATTTTGCGAAGTCTGTGGAAGTAGCGGAATGAAATTAGCGGAACTGCGGAAGTAGCGGAATGAAACTAGCGGAATGAAAGCCTCTGCCACGCTGTACCACTAATTGTGGAAATGCCGTTTCTGGCGGAATTAGCTACCGCTGCGACATTCCACTATAGCCCTATTCACTAGCCCTGTGGCCCAGATGGCACAAGCTGTGGCTTTGGTCCCAACTCCCCCCCGTTTTCAGGCTCTGGGCCCTACCATCCTCTTCGGTTCCAGGGAACACCATAGATCTGGAGCAGGAGCAGCAGGGGCAAGTGGCACTGCCAGGGGTGTTACTTGCACAGTCTCTCTGCTATGGGTGTCTGCCCTGTCCGCTTCACCATGTATGAGAAGGTGAACGTCACGGCCTTGTTTGAAGCCTCTGACATCAACAAGTTGAACTTCCAAGTGTCAGACCTGTAGAGCCCTCTGGAGGTGCAGAGAGCGGCTCTGCTCCACTACTCAGACACTATCTCCTACACCTTTGAGCTCTGAGAGGCTCCGGTCTCTCCCCACCATACACCCTTCTTTCTAATAAAAGCCTCTAATTAAAAAAACAGTTTTAAAAATCCATATCTCTATGGTCCCTTAGATGATTACATACTACAAATCAACTGGTGTGCTTATCCAGATGTAACCACGGCTGTGCGTTTGTAAGAGATGTGTATTCCCAGTTCCAAAATCAGCGAGAATCAAGTGTGTCTGACATGTCGTAGGGTATGTGTTTGCATATCCAGACATTACAAAAGACTCGTGTTAAAAACCAAAATGTATGGTCACTGTTATTTCTAGTAACATCCCGAGAGAGGTGCTGCGGGACTAAATCTGCAATTGTGCTGAGAGATCCTAAGATGAGAGTTGTTGCTATGTCAGTTTTACAGTAAATATTTTTATTCTTGCAGCTCAGCGTTTCTCATAAAAACAGATGTAACTGAAACAACAACTACACAGCAGGGAAAGCAGTTGGGATTGGGAGCCATATTTATGAGCTCCATTTATAGTAAATAATACTTATCTGGAAAATATTTACTCTGTCAAATAATCTGTTTATAAATGATTCATTTGTGTTTGGTGCTTATTCAACAACATTTGACCATCAAACATCCCAGGTCTGTTTTTTCTTTTTTCAACAATCTTTGTCCCTATGTTGCTATGTTCATGCTCATCCATCTTAAACCTTCCTCTATGAAGCGTGAGGAGCTGCAAAATACATTCAAGATGGTCTGCTAAAACATGGCAGCACAATGACTGAATTTTTTAGCCACCGATAACCACTGTGCACCAGTGAGGAAGTCTAGCCATCACAAAACTTAGTATTGCTTATTACAATGAATTTACTTTTGAAGACTGGATGATTATAATTAAATTTTTCATTCTGCAATCATCCTTCACATTTAACTGTATGTATGCCTGTTGGTTTCGCTTTTCGTTGGATGTTAAAACTCATGTACCATGAGAAGGATGTAAAAGCCAAGCCCAAAGTGGATTGACCCTTAGGTAAGGGCGGGAAATATTTGGATGTTCTAAAGGTTTTGTTGTGGAATGGTGCGGGCTGGAGAGCCTGTATACAGGATCCAGGGTGTCAGGACTTTTTGAAAGATTTTGATGTGATCTTGGTACAAGAAACATGGTGCACAGACAAACCTTTTTTAGACGGGTATGAGGTTTTTTGGCATGAGGCTATATATAGGAAAAGGAGAGGACACCCGAGTGGCGGCACAGCATGACTGGTGTCTAACCAGCTAAAAGTGAAACTAATATCCTTGCGTGGCGATATTCCGGGTGGGTGTGGCTGCCTATTACAGGTCTCTAACCTAGCCCTTGTGGTGGTTAGTATCTATGTTCCTCCAAGAAATTCGGAGTATTATGATGAGACAGTGTGGCCAAGGCTGATTACTTATTTGGGGCAGGTCTCATCGCTCCACCCAGCGGCCAGGATTTTGCTGGCCGGAGATTTGAACGCGCGAATGGGTATGAATGATTTGGAATTAAGCAATATTGGGGGAGTTTGGATAAATGACGATGCCTCCGAATTATCTGACAGATGGGCTAAAGACCAGGGAATAAATGAGAATGGCATCCAGTTTGCCAATCTGTTACAGCAACTAGATCTATGTGCCCTGAATTGACGTTACTGGAAGGACTCCCCTGGAGAGTATACTTATTTATCAGTGCGAGTTTATAGTATAGTAGATTATATTGCTCGCTCTTCTACTTTATTGCACTTGGTTGAATCTTTCCAAGTGGGCACTTTGATGGAGAGTGATCATCTCCCCCTGGTTCTGGTTCTGTAGCTGGATGACTTATTGGATGTTAGGAAGGGAGTTCCATCTGATATCCAGTTAAAGCCCCCTTCGGGACTGAAGCTGGTAAGAAGGAAATGGTCTCCGCAGTTGGAGTCTTCTCTCTTGTCTTCTCTTGACTCCCATCAGGGGACGCTTCTCGCCTCAGGGATACAGGAAACTACATCTCAGGAGCTATTGTTCACCAGGTATTAGGAAGGGATTGAGTGGTTGGTACCTGCATTAACCAGCAAACCTGCAGTTAGTGTAGTGGGGAAGCAGGAGCAGAGGAATTCCTGTTGCTGGTTTGACCAGGAGTGTCATGAGGCATGGACAGCGTTAAGGAGGCTGTACCACAGATTTCGGGTCTCTCGGGGTGTGGCCATATTGGGAAGATTATTGGGAAAGAGTAGGGATTACAGGAGACTTTTGGTCTCAAAGAGACAGGACTTTTTAAAACAGTCCTGGGATGAGTTGGATAAGGCAGCGAAAGATATAAATTCCACACATTTTTGGAAACTGGTCAGAGGCATCGGGCGGGAGAGAGGCACGTTTGATATTAAAATCTCAGCAGAGAGGTGGGAAGATTATTTTGGCACTCTTTATTGTGACACAGAAGTTGACATTCCCATGTCACAATCACCCTTCTGTGCCCCCGAGTGGGACCTTGTCTTGCTGGAACATATTGATGAGTTATTGGATGGTCTTAAGAGTGGAAAAGCGCCTGGTATTGATTTTATACCCACAGAGTTACTCAAGACAGGGTGCAAATGTTGGTCCCCAGTGCTTGCAACTCTTTTCAAGGGAATAAACAAGACAGGGAAGATCCTGAGGATTGGGGACAAGCTATCGTGGTCCCCATCAATAAGAAAGATCCCCAGGACAATCCAAAGAATTATCGTCCCATCAGCCTCCTGAGCGTCGTGAGCAAATTATATGCAAAGTTTTTGCTCATGAAACTGACTGAGTGGCTGAAGGCAAACAACATTCTGAGTGAGGCTCAGGCAGGGTTCAGGGAGGGAAGATTGACTGGAGACCATTGTTTTCTGTTGATGCACCTGGTCAAGAATTATTTGCTCCCCCTCCCCATGAAGGTTACATGCTGCCTTCATTGATTTGAGAGCGGCGTTCGATACAATACCACGGGAACGTTTGTGGGGGAGGCTTGCTGCTCTCAAAATAGATGCTCGACTATTACATCTAATTTCCAGTTTGTATAGACACACCACACTGAGGGTTAGGTTGGATAATCAGGGTGCGTTGTCTGATAAAATTGTTACAGAAAAGGGAGTGAAACAGAGCTGTGTGTTGGCCCCCACGCTATTCAATTTTTTGTTAACAATGTGCTGTCCAAATTTGCAGCCCTGGATCTCCATGCACCCCAGCTTGGAGACATCCGCATTCCCTGCTTGCTTTATGCAGACAACGCTGTCCTTCTATCCTGTATCCAGGTGAGGCTTAGGAGAATGTTGGACCACTTTGGGGCTTATTGCAGGAGAAACCAGCTAGTAGTAAACTACGATAAAACTAAGGTTATGGTGTTCTCCCGCAGGAAAGCGACTTACAAGTGGCAGCTAGATAATATTCCAATTTCCCAGGTACGGGTATATAAATATTTGGGCCTGCTGTTTCAGGCAATGGAGCCTGGACTATGCAAAGGATGACCGTGCAGAACAAGGCACAACAGTTACATAGGGCACTTCTTACTTTCTTTAAATCTAGGGGTGGGCAATTGTACTGACTTTTGGATGAGCTGTTAACTAAGCTTTTGACTTCCTGGAATAATTTCACCAAAACCAGAAATTTTCAAAAGGATTTTTGGGTGAAAACAGATGTGACAGTGGTGAGACAGCTCCCTGGTCCACCCCAAGGTGGAGATGAACCACTGCAGCCACCACTCCTCGGGTTGGCGGGCAAGGCTGTTCACACATGCAGCCCTCCCCCCATAACCCAGGCATGCGGGCTGACATTAAAGGTCCCTCCACACCCTGAGGAACTGTCTTCACAGGACATAGCTCATCTCTCAGGCCTATGCTGTTTGGCATGATTAAGCCCCAGGAAGGGTTGTTGCCAAACAGCTGATGTGGGGGCACTCCTGGGGGCTCCCCTTATCAGCAGTTTGGTGCATGCCCCCAGCCCACCAGACAGTGGATGGGGGCGCTATTGTGGACCCCCAGTTGTTTGGTGCACACACCCAGCTCACCAAACAGCTGATGGGGGTGCTCCTGGGCCCCCATAAGCTGTTTGGTGTGCTCACCAGTCCACCAAACAACTGTTGGGGTAGCACTCCTGGGTTCGCGCACCAAACAGCTGATGTGGGGGTCCCAAGAGTGCCTCTCACCAGCTGTTTGGCAGGCCAATGAGCATGCCAAACAGCTGATGGAGGAGCCCCCAGGAGCACCCCATCAGCTGTTTGACAGGCTGGGTGCACGCACCAAACAGCTGATGGGTGGGGCCTGGAGGAATGTGCTCACCCCATCCTGCCAACAGCTGATTGGAGGGACCTGGAGGAGCACGCTCACCCTGCTCTGCTGAACAGCTGAACTCCTCCAGCCCCCCCCATCAGCTGTTCAGCAGGGGTGAGTGAATGAACTCCTACAGGCCCCCGATCAGCTATTCGGCAGGGCTGGGTGAACACGGGGGCCCAATCCACTGACCTCGCCTCCGGGCAGGGCTCAGGAACAAAACAGACGTGCGAACCCCCATTATCCTAGATTGGCCCAAGTGGATAGGTGCATCTCCAAGCTTCTCTGGAGCATGCGACCCATAGCAGCTGGCTGCCCACACCCGAGATGTATGGGCCCAACATCTGGCAGTGACAGAACAAATGTGTAGGTGAGTCTCAGGCCAACACAGGTTACTGTCACATCTTTTTTCAACCTTTGTTCATCAGGTGGGTTTTTAATAGGAACGATTTTTCATTTATTTAAAAATTTGTGTTGGGGTTGGTTTTAGCCCCATTCTTCCTTTTCTTACCTTTATCATTTTCATCTGTGAAAAAGAAACAGACAAAAGACATAAAGAGAATGAAGAAAGGAAAACACAAAGTGTAATAACAAACCGTGGAGTTTTTTAATGTTCATTTTTGTCCAAAAGAGGAAGTTTTAAAACATTTTTGGTAAAAATCAAAGTTTTGAAAGCCATGTTGGGAGATGAAGGTCTCAGGCTCAGGGATGGATTGGGGGCTCATGGCGTGACTGAAACACTGAAGGAAGAATTGCAGTGGCATAACTGGAAAACGTTAGAAAAGTCCAGGTGGTAGTCAAGAAGAGAGGCCTTGGTGGGGAAAAAAACCCATCTGTTTGTAAGACTGAAAGAACGAAAGAAGGAAAATGGGTTCAGTATGAGGAAAAGATGGTTGTGCTAGCATGAACTGTCATGGAGGAGAAAGAAGAGAGGAAGCTCTCCTCTTTATAGGTAGTTTTCCCTGATAAAAGTGGGGAAGTTAACAACCCAACTATCTCAGATAGCAATACTTTCCAAGGCATCTGGGTTAGTAATCACCCAACTTCCACCAGAGGGAGGTACCTAGAATGTAGGCCTGGCTGAGGAAGAGGGTGTAAGAACAAAAGGACCAGGAATGGGTACTGTAAGCAAGTTTGGTGGGATTGTACTAGAGCATTTATAGAATCTACAATAGAAAATAAACTTAGTGATGTGTTTAAAATGGCTCTCTCTCTCACTCACATTTTCTCCTTCTCTTCATAATATGTTGGACATACTAAGTGCTGATAGTATAATAGTGTCATAGTGGTGTTGTAGCTACTCCTAGCCAACATTCCTAATTCTGCCACTGATTCAGTGAGTGCTTTTAGATAGACGTGCAGGCAGTCTTCCCCCAGAGCTACTCCGGGGGTCCACCCACGTGTCCACCCACTTTTGGCCCTGCCTGGGTCGGCTTTAGACAGACCTGGTGGGTTCCCCTGGCCCGCGGTCTGCCTCTGTGATACCCCGTCCCTCACACCATAGAACTGCAGGTGACTGCCCAATGTTTTAGGCTGGTGCCTGCAACTCTATGATGTTGTCTGGGGCAACAGCCAGCTGGGAGTGGAGCTGCAGCATGGGTCTGTCCATCAGACGGACAGCAGCTCCGCTTTCAGCTGGTGCCCCGGGTGTGGCCAACCTGTTCCTCCAGTGGCGCTCTGGGATGTTCTGGAGCACCGCCCACAGCAGGGTGCTCTTAAACAGACGGGTTAGTCCAGGGGTGAAGCGAGCAGGTGCAGACAGAACCGGAGCTGCCATCTGTCTAAAAACACCCAGTGTGTCACTTTGGAGACATTACGTGATTTCTCCAAGCTTTAGTTTCTCTCTTTGTAAAAGAGGGATAATAATACTGACCTACCTCCCAGGTAAGTGATGCTGCCTTCATTTATGCAACTGACAATACTAGTATCCATGTATTAATACCAGAGGGGGTTCCTTAATTATAATCAGGAAAAGATTATTGACTCTTTCCCAGACTTCTATGAAGCTACCTATTTCAGCACATCTGCTCAGGCTGGGGGCTTGTGATTTGGGCTTTAATGTAGAAGTAGTGCTTCAGACACCTCATGTCAGATTAATGGAAATACCTTATTCACTGGCAAAAAATACAAATATTTGCTAGGTTTTTATACCTTGTCTTTTGTAGACTGGTCTTTTGTTTCCCTTTTCTCTTCACCAAAACGTTTTTTAGTTTTACTTTATAATACAACACTAGAATAGACTGTATTGTTTTTCATCATATTTCCACTTCTCTTTGCTATCATATTAGGTCTCAGCTTAGTAACACTTCAGACAGACTTAGAATAAGGCCATGAAAAAGTTCTGCTCTCCAGAGTTGCTGTTTTATTGACATTATAACACCACTGACATTCTACTGCTAGGTTTTAAAGCTGACTTTGCATTTTTGGTCATAATCTCTGGCTCTAAAGTTAATTGGGATAATTCAAAGTTCTCACCCATCTCCCTAGGGATTGGCTTAAAAATACATGTAATGTGAGTTTTAAGGTTATTTCTTTTGAGTTGAAGGATTTGGAAATGTTCCTCTCCACTGGTTTTAAAAGGTGTCAATTTTTTATGAATGTTGAGACGTTGATTAATAAAATTCCAAAAGCATTAACAAAATTGAGCAAACTCCAACCTTTTTTTATTACTATTATTCATGAAAATAAATGCAATAAAAAGATCCCAGCAGCTCTGTTAAACTGTATCCTTACCAGTCTCCCTCTTGATAGTCCTACCAGATGTTTTATAATGCTAGACACAGGGCCATTTGCTATTTTCTCTGGGGAGAAAAGAAAGAAGCCTTGGCTCAGACTCATGATCCTTCAGCTTGTGAATCTATAGCTGAGACACACTATATGCTAGCCTTCACTTTGTAAAGGGGGGGGGGGGATAGTCACAGTCTCTCTTAGTAAATGGGTTAATATTATCTTAAAGGAGTTCAGTTCGGTTTCTTTCTCCGTTGTCAAAGAGGTACTCCTCTCCCTTTAAAGAGATGATAGTTAACTCATTCTTCTCCTATATATGGAGACACTACATAAAGTCAAAATTCCAACTAATGTCAGTGGGAACTGCAATGACTACAGGAATGGCCTCACAAGAATGCACAGTCTATCCACTGAATACTGACTTCTGCCTATCAAAGGACTCAAAGGAAGGTTCTTTGGTGGCATAGTCTTTTCCTTGCAATTTAAAATTGAAGAATACTAAGTTTTACTGGCCTTCCAGGGATTTTTTATTTTTTTTAAAAATCCTCAATCTAAAACATTTAGATGGAGCTATATATATTACTGTCCTTTTTATTTTTTGGAAACATTTCTGTTCCCAGCACATTGGGTGTTTTGTTTTCAGATGGACGCAGAGCAGAAGCATGATTATGTGAATCAGATGGGCAGCTGCTCCGCTTTGGGCTAGTGCCCCAAGTTTGACTGGCCCGCTCCAATGGCAGTGCTGCTGGATGTTCTGGAGCGCCATTGAATGCTGGAAGGATTTATAACCCTGGCAGTGTTTGGAACACAGTCTGTTCAGAATAAGCAGCTATTCTATAGGTCTGAGTTAGCGGCCACTGGAGATTCATTTGTAAAGTGTTCTAACTTCTTTGTGCCGCATCTGTTGATGTTGCAAAGGTTAATATACTGCTCAGATTAAAATGGCCTTGGGACAGAGGATTAAACTGGTTATGGAGTGGAATGGACTGGTGAAGAGAGGGTAGAATATTTTAAGATGGGGTAGGAGCCACAAGGGACAATATAGCTTGATTTATTGGATTTAACATAATTTATAGTAAACTGAACTCTGCAGTGATACCTTAGGATTGTATCAGGAAATTTGTATTCAGTATTTAAGGACCCTTGGAAAGAAACACTCCTTTATTTTTGTGGCTTTAAAAAGTCACCCAATGTAGCTTAGAAGATTTTATATGTATATATTATAAAAGATTTTATTGTCATCAACCAGCAAAATATACCAAGAACTAATATCAGCATGGGAAAGTGATTTCTTTCAATATTTCCCAAGAATGTGAGTGGACTTATTTAGAAAAACAACACTGCTGTAGGTACCAAATTTTCCCTCTTGTTCTACATTGTATAGATCCCATCACAGCCAACCACATACAGATTGCCAACTTCTGAACTGGTACAAATTGGCAGAGCTCCATTGAAATCAATGGTCTTGACCTTTGATACAGCTGCATTAATTTAAATCAGCTGAGGATCTGATTTATTTCAGTTATTGCTGAGCCCTATAAAGACTACCCAGAACATTTCCTTATAAGGAGCTGCCTAACTGAGCCAGACCAGTGGTCCATCTTATCCCAGTATTGTCACAACTTGACATGGAAGCAGGGTTTCAAATCTAGCTCTCCAGAATCCCTGGCAGAGGCCTTACCCAGGAATGCTACCAGAGATCCTGAATTGCAGATGCCAGGGATTGTATTTGGGACCTTATACATGCAAAACATGCACTCTACCACCTGAGCCACCACCCCCGATATTGCCTTGTATCTGGGGAAAGTGTTATCTTACAGATGAATACTTCTGATCATGCAGGCCTTTTAGAGTTACTTTCTAAAGAGGCTTTTGAAATTAAAATTAGAATCTGCCTGTGAGCACTGACACCAAACCACTGTCTTGAAGAGTGTTGTACTTGCTGGATTGTGCAACAGTCACAAGTAAAAGCCCATTGCAAGCCCTGCAAGCTTAATATGGGGCTTGTCCAGTAGGGGGAGGTACAGGGGATGAAACAGGTTTTTTTTTCTCTCCTTGTCTCCTCTCTTCTCCTCTCTCTGTCCTCCATCTTGTCCCATGCAGTCTGTACAGTATGGAAGAATGTCTTCTGAGTTCTTAGTAAAGTTCTGTTTTGAAGAAACTTCTGCTGTGTGTGTTATTCAACAGAAAGCTAACTCTACAATAGGTTATGGGCCCAGGACATCTTCAAGGCAATTTTGAACACTAGAAGCAGTCCAGAAGGAGTGCAGACTGTGAAAAAAACCTCCCAGACAGAGAGGTCTACTGACTGAGTAAGAAGGCCTAAATCTCAGAAAGGGAAAGGGAGGGAAGCAAGTATGGCAAGCAGCTCAGAGCTCAGACTTTCAGTAGGAAAGGGGAACAATGTAAACTACCCATTGTGGAAGTTTAAAGCGGAAATGCTGCTCTCTAAAGATGATCTATGGGAGGTGATTACCACAAACAGACCAGCAGCAAATCATGAGGAATGGGATAAAAAGGACAGGTTAGCAAAGGCTACAATAAGTTTATTGGTAGA
>QEPC01015698.1:5340084-5352294 GCA_003113815.1 Sphenodon punctatus
CTGAGGCGAAAAGGGATGGTGATTGGGCAGGCTGGCTGCTACTCCAAGCCTCTCCACTCCTGGTGCCTGGAAGTCTGCTCCTCAGCTGACTCCCCCTCCGTGCCACGTTTGGCCTTCCAGTGACACCACGTTTTTGTCGTTTTAGCCACCCAAATGTGATCCGAACTGACCAAGCTGTTAGGTCATTTTGGCGTTCGGAATTGAGTTCGGTTCGGTCGGTTTGTGTTCGGATTCGGGTTTGGGTTTGGTCGTCTGAACAGGCCAAGTTTGGGCCGAACTCTGAACTTCTGAACTGCGTTCGCCCATCCCTATTTCCAGAGACCAAGTACAGCCCTACCCATGGGCCACTTTGAAAATTAGTACAAATTCTGAGGACCACTTAGAAGGCAGGGATGCTTAAGGAATGTGCTCAGGATTCAGGAAGGAGGGTGAGGGTTCAGATCATGAATCTGTGCCATAGCTCCATATCAATCTCTGTTCCCTTCCTCTAATCTCAATACTTGGGGCAGGAACTGGATCCAGGGACCAGGCCCTGGAACTGGAAAGCAACCAAATAAAAACTAGCTACAGTCCACATTTGGCCCCTGAGTCTGAGGTTCCCCCACCCCTGGTCTGCAAAACTGGACCACTTTTAGCTTTCTTGATTTTTAAAAGACCTTAGATCAGATTCTTGCACTGCTGGAGATATTTGTGAAGTGGATTTTAAAAACTCTGAATTATTTTCTTGTAGCATGTCCATGACAACACACTCCTGAAGGAGGGGAGTCGAGACCCTCAAAGTAGTGTATTTGTGGAAATGTATGGTGGTACATCATCATCCATGCAGAGTCCTGAAGTCTCTTCACTGGCTCTTCACTCCCAATAATAACCCTCTTCTGACTCCTAGATAGTATATCCATGACTAAGCAATGTTTTCAGGGTCTTCCCTTCAATGTAGGTTCTTTTATAACTTACATATGCAGTGAGGGCAGGCAGTTTTCCCAATGCAGAGAGTGAAAATACCTAAGTTAATGTTGTTGTAGCATGTTTCAGCTCAAATTCTTCTTCCAGTCTCTGTTGATGTCACTCCCACTTGGGATGAGTGCATAATGCAAAGCAAAGCAAAGCAGAGTGGGAACAAGTAATTAGTTTTTACTAAACTACGGCGACTTGAGGCGGCTAACAACAAAGGTAGAAACATACAAAATAACAACAACAGCTATAATTCAATACAAAACAATGTAACCCAAATAACCCCTCAATCATTACAATATAACGTAAACTCTCAACATTAACCTTTCCTAATGTTCTATCTCTGCTGCCACCAGGGAAGAACCAAAACAATTCCAGTCCAGTCTCCTGCTCTCACCAGGAGAAGAGGCCCATCCTCATTCCAGTTTACAATAATCTAATATTCAATACACAACAATATTCAATACATAACAGTAGCTCACATATCTATACCTTCTAACATTCAATTCAAAACAACCCACTCCCACCACAATAATCCCTCTGCCATCCCTTCCCCTGCTGCCACCAGAGGTCGGTACTAGGGGAAACCTCCCCCTCCCTCCTAACTACCCCCTTAATAAATATCCTAGTACCCTATCCCAACCCCCATTCCCCCCTTTTGCCCCCAGCAAATACGGCTCACCAGGATAGGGCCCCCATGGGTCCCCTATGGTCCCCGAAGGGCCCCAAAGGGCCGCAGCCTTTGGCTTGCTGCCTGCGGCTCGCAACTTGCGGCTCGAAGCCTGCAGTGGTGCCGCAGTTGGCTCCCTTTTATGCCCCCCCCCGGTCCACTTCCAGGTTCCAGTCAAGTCAGGGGGGGGAGGGTCACGCCAGGGCACCCTAACCTGGGTGCACCGGCTTCCTAGCTCCCCCAACCCCCAGTACTAACTGTCTTGTTCCTTTTTTCCCCACAAGTGGTCAGCGGGGGATCCGGAGGAGCGACAAACTGCTTCAAACTGACCCCTGTGAACACAATCCTAACTCCTCTGAAATCCCATTGCCTGCAACAGTGTACGAATTACACTTTCTGTTCTCTCTGCCAATCAAGAATATCTTAAATCAGTTAACATCCAACAAGGAGTCATTCCCCTATTATTAGACTGCAGGGTCCCCCCGTCCCCCCCCGGGCTGCTGCCCATCTGATCCGTGTTGTTCTCATTCTCCTCACTCTCCTGTAAGGGTGTTTCTCACCCAGCCTCACTTGCAGCAATTCACTCGCTGGCTGCCCACACTTCTCCTCCATCTCACTGATCAGCTCAGTGAGAGAAACGATTTTCTCGTATAGTTTGGCCGCATACTCATCCCTCCTCTTCACAATTTCCTTGTTCAGCTCTTCCAGCCGGGCCAGCAGGAGTCACTCTTGTTCCTCCAGAAATAGCTAAATAATGCAGCAATGGGGCCTGGCTGCTTCTCAGTTCCCATCAACTTCCTGTGACAGTGGGTGGAAACAGAACTTGAAAATTATGTGAAGATGATACAGAGCTAAATTCCGATTGTCTTTATTTATGTAGCTGATCCCACTCAGGACCCATATGTGCATCATCTGAGCAGGATTTAGCTATTAAACATATATAAACAAATTTAAATAAATCTTTCTGTAAGAAACTGCAGGATACACTATGCTGAAAATGAAGACACAAAAGCAAATTTATATTAATGGGACTCTGTTTATGCATCATTTGTCACATGATTGTGAAATAAAACAAACACACATAATTGTAAACGCAATGATGAAGGCTTATTAGAAGCAAAAACAATCAACTTCCTTAATTCCCTGCCTCGATTTATCATGTTTTTACTTAATCCTGCACAGATCAGAATCCATTGTGGGGCTCTGCACAGATATAAGGGTCTCTCTGAATGCATCATTCAGAGCAAGATTCCATTCTGGAAAATATTAGTAAGTAACCAAGATTACACAGTATGTTTTCCTTTGATAGGTTTTTTTTAAAGGTTATATAGCTGTTGCTTTGTAATTATAGTTAGAACACTGGAGAAAACACATGTCTCAAAAACACTTTACTGGCTGTCACAGATCAACTTTATTTATCTTTTGTGATTATAACAATGTCACTTTTGTAGATAGAGACAGCTAGCTTTGACAATTTGTATAGTCAAACACTATACAATTTGTATAGTGTAGGAGATATTCAAAATGTTGGAATTCCAAACTGGTTTAGATTATGAATTTCCTTTCTTTGTATCGTTAGAGAGCACTGTGGGTATCCCCTCATTTTTCATTGCTTAACATGTCATCATAAAGAGGACAAATCTTCCAAACATTAGACAAGTCAGCTTTCGTATAAAGAAGTGCTTTGCAGTATGTTTTAAGTCCTGTGGTGAGAAAAGGAAAGGATTCGCAACATACATGTTGAATGGTCCAACAGCAAAATTACATACGCTAGGAACATGGAGATGAGCAATATATTTAGAAGTAATACATGAAAAGATAGGGAAAGGAAAGGAAGAAACTATGTAATGTTAGGCAGCCAAATAACTGTGGCTTGATATATCCTGCCTCATTTTTTTTAATTTTCTCAGAAGTTGGCAGCGAGAATATAATGACTACAAACAATGTAATTCACTCATGCCAAAATGTAATACAGAAGAAATAGTTGAAAAGACAATGTATCAAATTATCTTTAAAGATTCAGGAAAGATGGAATTTTATTTTCAGTTCTTAAGCAGGGTGAATTGTAGAGGAAAATGAAACAGATCTACAGAGATCATCTCAGACACAGATAAAATGTGTTTATGAACTGAGTTGATACTATTGGATGAGATCTTTTGATACAGCTGTTATGGATATGGGAGCTGTCTTTTGTGTGTTTCATCAAGAGCCTAGTGAACAAATATGAACATTAAAAAAAGCATGTTCCCAATCTAGGACTTGAAATCAGGCTCTATTGACTTTTCAGCTAGGTGTCACCACCACCACCACCTTCAGCAAAGCATCAGCCTCTGGGTGAAAGAGTGCTGGGACTCAGCACTAGGCACCTGGGCATCCTCTAACCAGACAAGCACTGAACCATAGTTAGCACATGTAAGTGGGGAATCATCTTCCAGACAGGCAAGCACTGATTCACGGTTAACATCTGCATCTGGGGTGTCATTTTCTAGACAGAGAAGCACCAGGACTCTGGTAGCACCGGCATCCCAGGTCCAATGGGAAGCCTTCCTCTGCCTCAAGGGTCAGGATCTAACATACCTAGGACTTCCATAAGGAACAAACAGCCATTGTCCCACAGGCTTGTCAACTGTGCAGACATTTGCTCAGTCTAGTCTGGTTCCAAGCCTCCGAGCTCGGCTGCATCCGCTACTTTGCTTTTGCCCTGGGAACCCTCCATGCCTGCCTCCTTAGATCCTGAACTGTTCCACCTGGCCACTACTGCCAGTGCCTGCAGCCTTCCTAGCTGCTATGCAACAACCGCTCATCCACACGGCCTTGGAGTTCCCTGCTACTTGCACTGCACTTCCTCATTCCATCGTGGGAGATCCAGTCTGGCTCCAGCCATTCCAGACTGCCTGTGATACTTCAGATCAGTACTCAAACCATAAGCGCGTTCCTCTTCTGTCAATACACCCACTACTAGGTGACACTCTATGTGACTACCTCAGGGTTAGGTATAAGACCCCTTCTGAAGTCAAGTTTTCCCTTGACACTAGGGCTGAAACAGGATTTCACCAAAACAGGAATTCCCGTCAAAATCCCATTCCCAATATTGACTCTGTTGAACCAAGAACCTCTCAGTACTTGGCAATATTTTGGTCAACATTTCATTTCTTGATTTACTGCCTTTCCGCTTACCAGGATCCCATTTACCTTGGAACCCTCTATCTATTTCAAATCCTGAGAGGTAATACCAACACAATACCACATTTTTTACACTTCATTTTCCCTTGTACATCTTTGTCACTCATTGGCTGGTACTCAGATTCCTTTACTAATCTGCAATCCAGTTGCATGTTGGCCAAAGGGAACAACATAGAACAACAATTCTGATCAGAGGCGCTGGAATGGAGGTTAAGGGACACTGTGGGGAGGTTACAGGATGGGCTATTCACACAGTGATTGGCTCATAAATGTGGAAACAACAAACCCAGAAGTAAAACGGTACCATCGGTAATGCAGTAAGTGGTAAATGAACAGTATATGGTAAAAGGTAAGCAAAAAGTAATTAAATCAGGATGTTATTTCACAGTATTGCAAGAATTGAGAAATTGCATTACTATCAGGAAAAGGTCAGGAAATTGATCGCAGTTCCCAATATGGTGAAATTTCTCATGTGCAGCAATTTAGCTGCTCGCTCCACCCCTATTTTCAACTGGTTTTTAAAGTAACAAAAATAGAGCTTCAGAGGATCAGGGCCAAGATAAGTACAGGGTTAAACCAATTGATGGCAGTATGTAAGATTCCCAGGTAGAGAGAGGACTTAGCCCAGAGTCCAAGTTACCAAGTAGAATGATCTCCTTTTATTTTGCCAGGACTTACATGAGTTCAAAAATAGATCTCGAGGGTTGATCGGTGCGTGGAAGCTTGGAAGGTGCAGAAACTTCCAAACAGAAGTCCACCCTAAACTCAACCTGTTTAATGCACAATATGAAAGTAGCCATTCCTGGAGAAATTCTTGTCTTCTTCCACCAGGGGGCTCTTTTTCACTTTCTTTTACAGGAAAGCAAATAGATTCTTTAAATTATGCCACACAATACTTGGAGTAGAATTTTCAAAACCATTTGGAATTTTGGATCCTAAATCATTTAGGCCATTTTTACACGACACGGTCCCATTCATGCCCACGCAGATCCGCTGCGTGGGCATGAGTGGGTGCCTTCCATGTGCATGCTGCAGCCAGTGAGTGAGCATGCGTGTGCGCTCCCACAACCAACACATCCCCACTCACCTCGCATGGATCCCCACTCACGGAACAACCAGCAAAAATGGAGGTTGCTCCGTGACCATGAGTGGGGAGGAAGGGAGGGGGGGGATCGGTGTCCAACTGTGTTCACTGGCCCCCCCAGAACCGCCCCCGCTGCCATGGCGCATGGTCCCCCCTGCACTGCAGCTCGTATAAAAACGGCCTTAGTCATTTCTGGGAAAATCGTTACCAAAAAAGCTTTTGATTCTTTTTACCTATAGTTCCTGAGATAAATCTTTATTATACAAACCATTAAGCATTGTCCAGGTAACATTCTCTAGTTATTCCTTATACATTTGAACTCTCTGATCACAATTCATTTCTTCTCATTCATGGTAAGGATTTCTGATTAAAAGGTAGTTGGAAAGGTAGTTTAAAGAGATATGATGCCCATGTTAACAACAGCAGATGTCCAGAACTCTAGCAATAATGGGAAGCTGGGAGACAGATATTTTCCAGCGTGTCTTTTGGTTTGAGTTATATTTCTGAGGCACTTAGTCGCCTTCAGACTTGCAGTGATATAAAAATGTATTATTATTTGCCATGTGATCAAGATGGCCATGACAAAAGAAACATTTCTTATACTGCATTTCTAATCCGTACCCTTCTCAGCCTGACCTGAATTGTTTAACGATTTTGGAAAGTGTAATCCTCCACTATTAAAGTCGATGGCAGTTTTGCCACTGACTTTGCTAGGTGGAGAATTATGCCCTTAGAATGAGCAGCGAGAAGGCAAGATTGATTAATATGATTTTTTAAAATGTTCAATGTAAACTAAAAATCTGAGTTCAATCAATCAATCAATTTATTAATAAGTGTGGTCGATGGTCATTGCAAAAAAGAAAAGAAAAGAGAAATAAAAAATAACAATAATAAAGATACAATACAGGTAGGTTAAAACAAATGGTAGTACCATAACAAGCATCGAACCAACTCATGCAAATTACACAAACCATCAGACACTCATCCTAGTCATTAATAGCGACCATAGCACCAAAGTCATACCCCAACCCACAAAGCTCCTACAAAATAAACATCCCCGGAGGAATCCAAAAGAGCAAATATTGGATTGGGTAAATGGATGAACTAAGTACCGTGACTCACCACATCATCTCCTGTGGGGAACTTAAATTGCAAGAAAAGGTGATGACGATTCAAAGCCGAAATTAATTTTTTTGAGACCTTCATAGAGACCTCAGGGACTGTATCAGATAAAGCCAGTAACAGTAAGTTATGCTGGGACCTGCCGGGATATTGCAGCAGGAAAGAGTGTAAAAATTCCTTGCGTAAATTGTCGTACAAATGACAAGCAAACAGGGTATGATCTGCTGTTTCAATCGCAAGAATATCGAATGGGCATAACCTCTCTGAAAACTTGATGGCTCGGAATCGGCCCTCCAATACCATGGAAGGCAGGGCATTGAAGCGGGCACAAAGAAGCAAAAATTTCCCCCTAGGGGAGATTGAAGAAGTTAAATAGGGGGTCATAAGTCCCTGTTCCGGCAGCAGAGACAGATAAAGAGCAATATGAGGGGAAGCCCTGATCCTAGCTAACTCTTCTTGTCGGGCCATATCTGCATGTCTACACAAGATTTCTGATTTGGCAGCACACAAATTTTTCCCCTCCAAGTAGCCGTGTCAGAAGCCCAATCTAAGCAAAAATACTTCAATGGCCTTGGTCCATTGGTCTTTAAATGAGTCGTCCAGCCAAAATTGGACTAGCCTAAGATCACGGGACCTCACCAATCTTATCCAGAACTGCAATACAGAGCCCCATGCTCAGACCAACCTCAGACCAACTACACTGCCCCACCTCAATCCTGATTGCTGCAGTGGGGGTACCCTTTGGAGCCCTCATAAGACCTTGTAGAAATTTGGATTGCACTATGTTCAAATTTGTGCCAAAGAGAGGAACCCAAAGTTCGGCACTATACAAAAACTGGGCCCGAGTTTTACTATTAAAGACCCTAATTGCTAAATCCAATGCATTCCATTCTGTGCTCCCAAATAGCTTCTGTATAGCCAGGGAAGATCCCTTATCGACAGTGGAAACCCTATAAACGTGTTCTTTCCACCTACCCATGGCCTGAAAGAATAAGCCCAGATACTTAAAGACTTTTACTTGGCGGATTACATTACCATTCGTAACCCAATTAAATGACTTTCTTGCTTTTGTGAAAACAACTACTTTAGATTTCTGGTAATTGATACACAATTTATTCAAATTACAATAAGCTACAAAGCAATCAAGTTGTCTATTCAGACTTATGCGGGTTTGGGACATAATGGCAATATCATCCACATACAGGAGGCATTCTGTAAAGTGGGAGGCCAATTTGGGAGGAAAAGTTTTTTGCTGGGTAAGTAATGGGATGGCATCGTTTATAAATATGTTAAACAACAGGGGGGCAAGCACGCAGCCCTGCCTAACCCCTGAAAAAGTAGGAATTTTCCCAGTTAAATGGCCCAATCTGCTGGTCTTGACAACCAAAGTTGAATCCGCGTGAAGCCTTTGAAGGAGAAACAGAAGCCTTCTGTCAATAGCTAGACGATCTAACTTATCCCATAAAATGTTTCTACTGACCAAGTCAAATGCTGACTTAAAGTCCATAAGGGCCACAAAGAACTGACCATTTGCCTTAACGTATTTCTCCATTAAATGCTGAAGCATTAGGCAATGTTCAACGATGGAGCGGCCTTTCTGGAATCTGACCTGTTCTGGGAATAAGATATGATTGTCTGTCACCCACACGTTTAACTTGCCCAATAGCCATTTACCATAGATCTTACTAATTATACAAAGTAAGCTGATGGGCCATCAGCTGCTATAGTTGGCAGGGTCAGCCCGATCATTTTTCTTATATATTGGTAGGACAACAGCTTTTCCCCAGTTATTGGAAACATGGTCTGTGTTATTAATGGCTGTAAAAAGGGCGGACCACAAAGGGACCCACCAGTCTTTAAACTGTTTAATAAATTTGATGGGAATAAGATCTGGCCCTGGTGCCTTACCATTTTTAAAGGTATTAATAAGGGCTTCAGCCTCCAAATCAGTCACTGGGGGCTAGGCAGGCAATGTAGCAGAACTAGCAGTTAGGCTCCCCTATTAACCAAAAGCCAAAACTTCCTACTGTCTCTAGTTTCCGCTGCTTTCAGCAAGTTGGACCAATAGTAATCCCAATACCTTCTTTTCTTCAGTTGGATTAATTTCTTATACTCTGCCTTAGCTTCAAAGTATGGGGGGGGGGGGGACACTACCGAATAGTCACCCCTCCGGTACTGGGAATACAAAAAGGCCACCTTTCCCTTAGCTTTACGGCAATCAAAATCAAACCAAATTTGATGGGACTGATTTTTAACTCCTAATCCAGAATTTGCATGGGGATTGGGAGACAGTAATTGAAGCATACTATGGATTAACTGAGAAAAAACTCATATAACTTCTGAGTCCTCTGCCCTACCCATAATGGCCGCCCCTTGCTTCACTAGCCTGAGCATCAGACGAAAAAGACTCCAGGGCCATCACTAAACAGTCGTTCCACTTAATCAAGCAATGTCTGACCCCGTTGTCAGGAGTGCATCCACTGGAATTTAGTACATCAGGGGTTAAGCCCGACAACTCAAGAGAAAAAGTCAAAGGAAGGTGATCGTTGGCCTGGCTCTAGCTGACTTCCAAGTCCTTAAACAAATACACTGCATTTGTTGAGGCAACAACATAATCGACCACACTGGATCCAGCTGGGCCCAGGTAAGTAAATTCACCACTGAAGTCCTTGAAGCCTGAACCATTCAGTATGTATAAAGAATGTTCAGCCAGCATTTTGGCAAAAATTTTGCCTGAGCTGTTAATTTTCTTATTCTTGGATTGCCTATGGTTGAGGGAACAAATATCAATAAGTAAGCTGTTGACACACTAAGGGGCCATGGCTTCTTTGTCCTGCCCAAGCCGGGCATTAAAATCCCCGGTCAGAATAATCTTTCCATGTGGATACTGAGTGGCAATCTCCTCCAAGGCGACGCCCACAGTGGACCATAGCTTAGAGTTGTACGAACTAGCATTGGAAGGGGGAATGTACACCATAACCAAGACAATCAAATGTCCCGCATGTTGAAGGACCACTCCCAGCAGACAGTGGGGGTGATGAATCACTGCAGTAGTAGAAACCTCCAACCCATTGGCAATAAGACACCCCAGCCCCCCACTCGGATGGCCCCTAGAACTGAGCGGGATGGCTGGAACACAATAGGTAGTAAAGTGGTCAAGAGCCAAGGGATCCTTGGCTCAAGTTTCCTCAAGTAGGATTATGTGGAAACAATTTAACTATACTCTGAAGTCTGGGTTATTGAGATGCTGACACCATCCAGCAGAATTCCACAAACACACAGAGATAAAATGGGAGTCATGGCACTGCAGCAATCAAAATTTGATTGAAGTTCCTTGGGGGGGGGCATGAAGCGAGGGATTGCATAGCCTCAACATCACAAACAGATGTAGGCCCCTCCACCGAGGCTACGGCCTCTTAAATCAGGCTTTGGCTTTTTACCAATAAAGCCTGCAGAGTATCCCCAGAGACAGGAGATAAGACTGGCTTAGACAAAGTAGGAACATTGAAGTCCATCACATCAACCAGTGGGGACACAGGCTGTAGCATTACCCGCTGCATCAGTAGATTACAAGGGGCAGCGGGAGAGCATTGAACAGCTTCTGGCTGTGCATCTGGCATAGCCAGCCTCAGCAATCTAGCGCTAATGGGAGCTTGACTACCCGACCTATATTGCCATCGGGAGGCCAGTCCCCTTGTAAAATTTGCTCCCGGGGAGAATTGAATCAATGAATTGGGGCGGTCCTGAGCCGGGCCAGCGCTGGAAATACCAGGAGTCAGAGGGCATCTTTGTACGTCAATTAACACCTCCCCCAATTGAATCCCCCAGGACCCCAAAAGGTTCAATTTGGCCAGCAAACTGTTGGCCTCAGCAATAGACTGAAAATAAATAACTAAACGTTGCAAAAACCTTGGAGCAGGAAGAACCTGAAATGATTTGATATGCCATGCTGGACACAAGTAAGGTAATACAAAAGAAAGATGATGCAGGATGGCTTTTTTGGTATTCCATAGCAGGAACAGACGATTAGGGAGAGGATGTACTTTAAATAAGATAGCTCTTTTATCTATAATCAGACCCCTCTGGTTATTAACACTAGAGGGTTCTGTCCGCCCTATCTGCTCATTCTGTCTATTCCCGGGGGAAGTGAGCCTTATCCCTGGAACAGTCTGGACCAAAGAGGAGCCACCCTGGGGCAACCCCTGGGAAGCTTTGAGCAGCAGTTGGACTTCAAGGCCTAAGTTGTCTGCTCTAAGTTCTGTTATGTAATCCGTCAGCACCTGCAGTTGAGATTTTTGGGTTTCCAGTACACCGACAATGCCCTCCAGCTGCACAATAAGCTTCTTGATCAAATAGGCAATAAGAAAGCATTGATTCCCCAGCAATTCGTAAGGTGAAAGATTAGACTTCTCTACAAGGTCTGAGCTATCAGCACAAAAGGATAAGTCCCCGCTTGCGAGTGGAGGATTCGACAAACCTGAGGACAAGAAAATTGTAGCTGTCTTCTGCCTTCCCGATGTCCCAGGCCTAAGGCACAGAAACTCGGAAGGCGGAACAGCCAGACTGAAAGAAGTGGTGGATCCTACTCCCCACCCCCACTGTCCCCTCAGCAGGTGCTAATAAAAAAGAGTCAAGCTTTTGTTGCTTAGGGTGGGAATGGACACACTGTGAAGATGCCCCCTGCCTCTCCTCTTCCTAGACATAATGTCCAGACCCAAGCCTCCAAAGAGCACTTCCCAAAACCCACGTGCTAGATTGAGATATCTAATATCTCCACCCAGAAAAGCTTGCTGTCACAATATGGGACTTCAGTAAGGGCGACTATATCCGGTCCCTTCTCTTGAATCATGGTGAAGAAGTAAATCTCCTTCAAAGTATGCCAGCCTCTAAGTGGCGGGCAGCAAAACCCCAAGAGAGATTAGGGATGTGCGGTTTGGAAGTTCGGAGTTCAGCCTGAACTCAGTCTGTTCCGACCGAACTTGATTCCAAACTCCGAAACGACTGAACAGTTTGGTTGGTTCGGATTGAGTTCAGGTGGTTCGGGCGGGAAAAACGTGACCACTTTCAGTTGGTGAGCACGTGCCTGACACAGACAGGCACAGATGGGGGGAGTCAGCTGAGGAGCAGACTTCCAGGCACCAGGGGTGGAGAGGCTTGGAGTAACAGCCAGCCTGCCCAATCACCATCCCTTTTCTCCTCA
>QEPC01015698.1:5364089-5383931 GCA_003113815.1 Sphenodon punctatus
CATCTAGTCTTGGGCCACCCCAACCCCACCGGGACAGAACCCTGGCAGCAAGCAACCAAAGCAAGCGCCCACACTGCTGCAGGACAGTGGCGTGGAGTTCCACAGGTTAACAGGCCTGCAGGCCTACTGGGAGAACAGCACCCCACCACCAACCACCATCTAGCCTTGGGGTGGGGCACCCATACCTCAACAAGACATCACATGCTACAGCGCAGCCAAAAGTTCAAAAACTCTCAGGGCACCCCCAAATTCCACACCAACACACATTGCCTCTGTGCCTAACATTCCCTCATGGCACAGGCAGGCACACACAGACCTCACAACAGCACAATCCACTTGAAAGCATTGCAAGGCTTGGCTTATGCAAGGACTGCAATGCAAGTTGGCAAGGGCATGCCCCACCCCACCCAAAAAAATAAAATTGCACACCCTCCCCCCAAAACAACAACAACAACAACAACAACAAATAAGAAAGAAAGAAACCAAAAAACCAAAGTCCACACCAAAACAACAACCTTGGGACACAACCCCCACCCCCAGCCACACACAAAAATACATTTACCATTACCACACACCCCAAAAAGGAAACAGGCCAGGACAAAACCACCACCTGGGGGAACCCCACCCCCAAACATCAGATGGCACACACAACCCTGAACCCACCAGGAGCCAGCCACGTTTTCCCCTCCCCCATGGACAGAACTTCAAAAAAGCCTTCTCCTGCAGGCTCCAACATGGCCTGGCTTCATGGCCTGCACCACCCACCAACCCCCGGGATCCCAAGAGACTAGGTCCACATTCAATTACTTTACTTGACTTCTCTTGCTAAGGGGCACCAGGGGGTCCTGTAATTAATCCCATAAAACCCCAAAGGAACCCATAACTTACCAACAGTCGCACACACACACGCACGCCTCCAGCAGTCTGTGGCAGTCCTTCCAGATGCCAACCCTGCTGTAGAATGGCTTCCAAGTCCAAGGTACAGAAGTTCCCAGAAGGAAAAAAAATAATCTACATTACTATTGGCCAGCTCAGCCAAGTGCCAACCCCCTAATCACAGCCCTACCCCCTCTAAAAAATCTTAGGAAACCTTCAGGATTGGATGACTTTTTTTGAATTCAAAAAAGGCAACCAATGTAAGGCAGAGTTTTTTAAAAGTGCCAAATGTAACAGTTAATTACCACAGGGAGGAACTCAACTCAAGTGCAAAACAAAAAAGCTGTGCCCAAGGCCAAAAGTCATTTTAAAAAATCCGAGCTCTGAAACCAACACAAAAAACTGGTACAGCCAGTTTTACCGGATCTCAGTTTTAAATCCAATATGGCCAATTACTGACAATATCGGTTCTCGGGAGAACTGGAATTCCTACCCCTACCATAGAGTGTAACACTAACTACTAGTACTTTCATATTTGGACAGAATTGTTTCAGGAAATATAGTCTGAAAGTTAAACTCATCCTTTGAGTTTCTGGGCATTATTTGGCCTAATGACTGTGGTTGATCAAAATTCAAACTCTAAATTAAGCAGCACTTCCCAGGCCCAGTCTTAGGCTGAGGCAAGGGAACAGGTCCCAGGACAGGTGGTGGAGGGGGGTGGACTGCACAAGAGACTACTTCAGCAGGAGTTGCAGTGCTTCCCAGAGTGCTTTCTCCTGGAAGTCACAACAGGAGCGATAGATGTGCCACAGTTGGTCTCCCCACAAAGCGGGAGGCCTTCCTCTGCAGTGGTGGCAGTGCTGCTTTCCTCCCCGTCCACCCCCCACCCCCGAGTACTGGTCTGGTGCCCCTGTTGTTCCCACTAGGGCTTCTGGAATGAGGGAGGTGGGAAGGGACACTTCTGGACAGGGCCGGACTTCCCACAGGGTGACCCTGGGCAACTGCCCAGGACTTGTTATTTCCTCTACTTTGGGGGGACCACAGTGGTCCCATTTTTACCACGACAAGGTGTAAGGCCCCCACTCCCTCCCAGTAGAGTCCCAAACATGACCATCTCTAGGGCCCTGAGGAGGGTTCCTCCAACGGGATGAGGCCACAGGGGAGGGGGTGGCGCCACCAGCAACCCTGCAGATTCTATGGCTGGCTCTGCTTCTGGGAGAAGGGAGGGAGGAAGAACGGAGGTGCCATGCCAGTGCTGCTTCACTGTCACTCCTGCTGAAGCAGCTGCATGAGCTTTTAACATTGCTATTTGCCCTACAACTTCCTCCTCACTCCCATCCGCCCTAGGCTGGTAAGAAACAGAACAGAGATGCTGAAAGCAAATCCCAACAGGCAGCCCTAACACAAAATTTTAGGTTCAGGGCTACTAACTGCACATAGAAAGAGAATAGTTGGCTTGCTTTTCCTATCTTGCTTTTAATACTACCATCACTCAGAAACATGCCTGTTTCTGGCTTTTCCTCAACACTTTTGCTATGAAGCCAACCACCAGGAGCATAACTAAGATGGAATGGGCTCAGGTGCAAGAAATGAACTCCCCCTGCCCTAGTGGTGGGACTCCAGCCAAATTATTGGTTTGGTTTTTTGGTATCGCTCCCCACCCCTGTGTATCGGATTTGGTATCGGTATTGGAATTATTCGTTTCAGATCTTTTCCCCATTGACTTCAACGGGAACGAGAATCTCTGACTCTGAGACACAGGGGAGCTGATACAAAAAACAAAACTGGGCATTCCCCCCACCCCACTCTTGGCCTCGGAGGGTGGGTGTTGGGATCCATTACCCCTAACACCCCCACCTACTAGATGGCTTTACTGCCTGGCTTTACTCCTGTCTCCACCTCCACCCCCCGGGGCCCCTGTAAACTTATCATTGCCAGTCCGGAGGCCGGGGGTTCAGGGTTGCCAGCTAAGCTGCCAGCTCCGCTATCAGTGGCTGGGCCTCCTCCGCTGCTGGTGGTAGCTGGCTCCATTGCCAGGCTGCTGGGCCTTCTCTGGTGCAAGGCATTGGAGAAGACCTGGCCTCCTGGCAGCGAAGCCAGCTCCTGCCAGCAGCAGAGGAGGCCCAGCCACCGGCTGTGGAGCCAGCTTCTCTGCGGGGCAGCAGGGCCTTCTCTGTCTTCCTTCTTCTTCTCATATTCTTCTGCTCTTCTTTTCCAGGTCGTCAGTCTGGAGCTCTGATAAATGCTGCCTTATTGGCAGCGCACATGCGCAATATGGCCATCGGATCCATTCTGCGCTACCAGTACCATTTTGGATTAGGGATGCACATGCACAGAATGGTTTTAGTGGCCATTTTGTGCATGTGCGCTGCCGATAAGGCAACATTTATCGGAGCTGCAGACCAGTAACCTGCAAAAGAAGAGCAGAAGAAGATGAGAGAAGAAGAAAGAAGACAGAGAAGGCCCTGCTGCCTGGCAGAGGAGCTGGCTTCTGCCAACAACGGAGGAAGCCCAGTCTCTGATAGTGGAGCCGGCAACTCAGCCGGTGACCGTGACCCCCACCCTCCAGACCGGCAATGGTAAGTTAAGTTTATAGGGGCCACAGTGGGTGGAGGTTGGGACAGGAGTAAAGCCAGGCCCTGGTGGGTAGGAGTGGGGTTGGTAGGGGCAATGGATCCCCACCTCCACCCTCCGAGGCCAGGAGTGGGGACGGGCGGAGGTTTCTCCCCAGCGCTTCCCATTTAAGTCAATGGGAAGATCCGAACCAATAACTGGGATCCAAGAGGCCCCAATTATCTGATCTTTCGGTTTTAACTGAAAGTGGCCATTATCTGCCACTTTCAGTTAAAACCAAAACCAATAGTCCCATCCCTACCCTGCCCCATCACCACCCTCTCCCCTGTCCCACCCCCTTCCCTCCCTCCACTTGCTGCACCTGAGCCCTGGAGGCTGCAGCTGTATTGCCTGGCTTGTGCCCCCGCCAGTGCTTGCTCCTTCCTGTGCCACTCGCCAAGTGGCTTCCACGCGCGCCCCACACTGCAAGCACTTCTGCTCAGCTCATTTGCTGCCTGACTGCGCTGCAACAGGACAGGATTTATGCCCCGCCCCCTCCAGCTTGGGCCCTGGACAAAGGTCCCTCCTGTTGCTATGATAGCTACGCCCCTGAAGCAAACTTTTATTCCCTGAAGAAACCATGTGTTTCTGTCCCCAGGACAACTCGGTGTCTGTCAGTGTTGTGGTGTTCTTCTAACCATCCCATCCTCCCTTCATCTTTAAAAATACTCTCCCCCCATCTGAAGTCCTTTCTTTCTGCTACTGCCCCTCCCAAGAACATTCCTATTTCCCCCAAATCAGTTAAAGCCATTTTCCAAGTACCCTTCCAACTGTCAAATGCAGTGGGTGAACTCCACCTTTGCAATCAATCACTTGTGCCATTTTGTGCTTTTGTAAGGTTTTTGCTGCTGCACCTTACTGAGGGTATTTTCAGACGTTATGAGATCACAGTGAACCCCTGTCAATACCCACATGGGGTCAAAGTGCCCTGAACGTCTGTTAGGCGGCCGCCAGATGTTTGCCACGGTCAATTCCCACATGGGGTCAATTTCAACCACGCTTCCGGGGCTCCCCACCAGACAATTCCCGAAAGCGTGATCAAAGAGATCCCCGGCAGGAATCAACAAANCCGTGGCAGCATTGGCCACGGCGCCTGCCCATCTCCCCAGAGGGTGGGCGGTGGGGGAGCATGGGGGGGGCAGGGCTGTGCGGCCGCACGTTGCACCGCGTGGCCCCGCCCCCTCCCTGATTCCCCGCCGTGATCAGCCGTCACATCTGTTGGTCGTGCTGGAGTGATCCTGGCGGGGAATCTCAGGGTTGTTTCCGTGATGGAGCGAAGTCGCCCCGTCACGTCTGAAAATACCCTATGGTTCTCATTCCTGAAATTGCTAAGTAAAAGTCAAAATTATTTTCCCAAATTTGTTGCAAGCTATTAGTCAGTGGCCATGATCCACAAAATCCATGCAGAGACTCCCTCATAGCAATGCATGAAGCCATCTGCAAGTGGTGGGGGACAGTCCTGCTCTCCTGCAAAGTAACTGGAATTCTTGCATGTGAAATGGACTGTCAGCTCATTCACACCCCAGGGAGTGGAGGAGTGTGGTTCACTGCATACCTTTACATGTGATTCATAAGCGGCCATCCCTCTGAAGCATTCGTGTACAAAACTGCTTGTGCATAAATCATGGTCGCTATGTATTGAAAATGTGATGCTTTATAGCAGAAGATTCAAGATTCAGGAAACACAGACAAATGCATGGTTTAAGCTCATAGTGCGGCTTTAAATGCTTTATCGTATTTGAAAAGCATTACAACAGACATGGACTTAGGTATCAGATATCAGAGCTCTGCAGTCCAAATACTTTCACTTAAATGGCTTTGGTTACAGAAGGCACCCTGGCTGATTTTAATTAGATAAAAATACAATTTAAGACCAGATACCACTGCTACTCATTACTAAGGAGGATGGCCTGGAGCACTGCTCTGTACCCTAGAGTCGAGCTAGTGTTTTTTTTCTGGCTGAGAAAACAATGTCTTACATCCAGCAAAAATATGGAGGAAAATTCTGTGCCTAGAAACTGTCAACTTTATATCAATATAAATTATACTGATATAAAAACAAACTGTCTTAATTTGATTATGTGTGTTTTCTTTGGTATGTGCATGACTGGATCTGTGTGTGATCTCAGAGTCTTTTCCCTATCAGGCTCTCTTGCAAGACTGGACATTCAAAGCAGGAGTAGATTCTATGCCTTGCAAAAATGTAGGTACATTCAGAAAGGTCATGATGCTTTCGTTGTGCGATGTCATTTTTCCTTGTTGTCTGAGACTTTCTGTTTGCATTCACACACTTGACGAGTCAGTGCCATGTTAGCTTCTGATGTACAGAAGTTTATGGCTAGAGCTAGGCAAATAAGAATTCAAAATAAATGAACCAGATTAATTTTGACATGTGGCTGGCAGGACTGCTCCATAGACCACCCCAGGGAGGAAAATCATGGGTGACATGGCTCAGGTCAGGGCACCAAGCTGATGTGCCCACGACTGGGGAGTCAGCCCATTGCCCGCACAGCCAGGAGCACAACAAATGTTCAGTGGCTGGCTCTGCCCACATCCTGCTCCCAGCGCCCCGCCCCCACCATGATGGACAACCATGGCAGCCAATGAGGCACAACCATGGCGGCCCTCAGTCTGGGGCAGATATGCTGTGCCAGAACAGCCATGCTCGCCTGCTGTGGCCCACTTTGGCTCTCATGGACAGCCCTTAGCCAGGACTGTGATCTTGGACATTTGCTGAGGTCACAGACCAACCTAACTGCCAACACTGCCTGGGGTAATCCCAGGCCAACATCTGGCACCACACGTTTACACGTGCTGGCATGTCCCAAGCCACAGCAGGCCAAAGTCTCGTCTGGATTTACCCTTTGTGAATTCCACAGGCAGAAATTGTCTCATATGCATTCATTATTCAAAATAATTGAGGGCTCTGTTACTCCCAGTAATAGGCAGGCAGAATCACTCCACACAGGAGCCACTCTTTTACTGCTACACCTCTTCAGATAGTGCAACTTATTCTTCTCCCTATATTGGTACCACCTTACATGCCAGTGCTGTGTGTCTGTATGTCTGGCACCAGGACTGGCCTTAGAATTTGTGGTGCCCAGAGCAAAGATAAAAGTGGGGCCCCTGGTGGACCTGTCCCCTCCGTCAAGAGCACCCCCCGTGGGGCTGTAGAGGTGGTCATATTTGAGGTCCTACTGAGAGGGAGTAGGGTCTTCACACCCTGTGCTGGTGAAACTGGGGGCCACTATAGAGCCCCCAGAAGTAGAGAAATGGTGGCCCTGCAGTGGTGCCATATATCTGCTCTCCACATGCTCAGTTGGGTGATGTGTGCTTCAAAAGGAACAGGAAAAGAGTTGATCACTGTTTCAAGTCTTTCCTTTTTTATGCATGCTGGGCAAGGTGAGGAAAATCCCACCTGGACTACAGAGACACCTGGACTTCAACAGTATTTTGGGAAAATTCTAGTCTGGGTTCAGGCCCTCTCAAGGGGTAGAGACTGCACTTGTCATGGTGTTGAATGATTTGCTGATGATTTTAGATTGAGGACAGCTGGCCATTTTGGTCATGCTGGATCTTACGGCAGCTTTCAATATGATTGACCATGGGTTGCTGCTTCAGCGGCTGAGGGATGTTGCTGGTGAGATGGGAGCTGCCTGTCTAGTTTCAGTCATACCTGGAAGGGAGGAGCCAATCGGTGGTGATGGATGGATATGCGTCATCCCTGAGGGGGCTGAATTGTGGCATTCCTCAAGGTTCTATTCTTTCACCCAGGTTGTTCAATGTATACATGCAGCCCTTTAGGGATGTCATGATCAAGCACAGGGTTGAGTATCATCAGTATGCTGATGATACATAACTTTATATCTCTTGCCCCTTGAGCCCTGCCAATTCGACCTCTGCTTTGGAGGAATGCTTGAATGACATAGCCTCCTGGATGCATTGGAGCTACCTTGTGCGAGGTGGTGATGGTGGGAAGGGGCAGCCAATATGAGGATGTCCTCACCTCCTTTGGGCCCCTGAATTTGGATGGGGTCCAGGTGGAGGTAGTGGACCAGGTAAAGAACTTGGGTGTCATTTTCAACTATGTGCTGTCCATGAAAACTCAGGTATTGGATGTGGTGTCGAAATGCTTTTTACATCTATGCAATTTGCATAAATTATGCCCTTATTTATCCCAGGCTCATCTTGCCACAGTGACTCATGCCCTGGTGACAGCAAGGCTTGATTTTTGTAATTCCCTCTTCTATGGGCTTCTAGCAATGCTTATTCATCACTTGCAGTTTGCTCAGAATGCAGCAGCACAACTGTTTACTGGTTTAGGCAGCCGTGATCATATTACGTCTGCTCTGTGTTCTCTGCATTGGCTGCCTGTAGAATAATGGATTGAATTTAAGATTATGCTGCTGGTTTACAGGGCCTTGAACGGTTTAGGCCCTGGCTGTATTTAAAACCTTCTTCTGGAGCCTTACACTAATGGGTATCTGCGCTCAGGAACCACCTGCTGTTTGAGGATTCCACCATCACATCTTAAGTTGGTGAGCAATCGGACGTTTGCTGTGGCAGGCCCTGCAGTGTGGAACTGTCTCCCCCCAGATGTCCATCTCCGTTCCTCCTTCCTTACGTTTAAAAAGCACCTGAAATGTATTCATTTTCTAGGTGCTTTTAGGATCCACTGCTGGTTCCCTTAATGTACTCTGTTCTCCCTTTTACCTTCCCCTATTTTTAAAAAAATTAATACTATTTTAAATTACTTTGTTTTAAACTGTTCCATGGTTTTTACTTTTATGCAACATATGAAGCGCACTGAGTACCATGTAGGCAGGGGGGCACTAATAAAATTATTATTAGCAGTAGTAGTAAAATATACTTTGACTATTTTGCAAATGTTCAAAAATAAATTTTGGCTACTGAGTCAAAAGAACAGACATGCAGATATCTGCTGCTCTTTCAGAAACACAGTGGAACTCCACACATGGGGGCTGATCCCGCACCCCGCGTGCATATGGAGAATATTTGTACTCCATTGCCATTGAAGACAAGAGAAGAAACAATGATTTTAAACTGCATGAAGGTAGGATTAGGTTAAATATTAGGGGAAACGTCCTAACAGGAAGAACAGTTCAGCAATGGAACAGGTTGAGAGATTGTGAAATCTCCTTTCCTGAAGGTTTTCAAGAAAAGACTCGATTTAAAGAAAAGACTGGATAGCCATTTGTCAGGCAGGCTCGGGTCTTATAGAATTTATGACGAAGATAAAATATGGAGCCATTGATAGCCCCACACCTTTGGGGCCACCCTCCATGTGACCTCATTGGAAGGGAGTGGGGCACCCCACCCTGCCCTGGTGAAAGCAGAGGCCACTTCTTGGCCCCAGAAAGAGTGGGGCCCAAAGCAGTTGCCCTGGGTCACTTTGTGGTAAGGCCAGCCCTAAGGGTATAGGGTATCCTGCCTTAGGCTGGGGGAGTTGCACTAGATGACCCATAAGGTCCCTTCCAATTCGTCAGTTCCATGATTTTCGTATGAAAGCAGAAGAATGATTACACCCGAAGATGATAAAAGGTCTGGAGAGTAAGTCTTATGAAGATAGGTAGGTACTGGGTCAGATGAAAAGCAGAGATAGAGCTGAGTGTCATCTGCATATCTGATGGCACCTCACTCCAAATCTCAGAACGATCTTGACCAGTGGTTTCAGATACACATTGAACAGGAGTGGGGACAAGATGGAACCCTGTGGAACCCCACAAGGGAACTCTCGAGGGGACGATGAGCCACCACCCATCACCACCCTCTGGGTTCTCCCAGCTAGAAATGAGTGGAACCATTCAAGAGCATTCCCGTGCACCCCAGTCAGGTTCCACAGCCGTGTCAACAACACCCGATGGTCGACTCAATGGTATCAAAGGCTGCCAAAAGATCTAACAAAATCAGCAGGCTACAATTTTGCCTGTCATTTTCCAAGCAGAGATTGTCAACCATGGCCACAAGTGCAGTCTCAGTGCTATGCCCAGGATGAAAACCTGACTGACATGGGTCCAGGAAACCAATATGGGTCCAGGAATATACCAGAGTGAAATCTATGGCTTCTGGTGAATGTAATCTGATTTCTGACTCCTGGTTAAAATCAAACAAGAGGGCTCTAAAAAAAACAAACCAACAACTGAGATGATCAAGATTACCAGTGCATGTGAGGACCAGATCTTCAGCTTGTGTAGAACAATGTACCTCCACTGAAATTAATGTAGGTACACTCATGCTTTCCGGATGAGTGAGACCATATGCAGAGTTTATTAGTGTCAAAAGAGATCCCCTTATCCCATTGAACATCAGCTGTAAATATGAAAAAAGTTGCGACTGTAGCAGAAAAGAAAAAAATATTTATAAACTTTGACGTTCTTTTAGTTTAAACGTCAGCGTAGGACTAAACGGCCAACTAACTAAATGAGACAATCTGAGCTGAATGGGCAAAGCACCCGGTTGGAAGGGGACCTATCTGATTCCATTGTATATTCCTGTCTCTGGCACTTCATTCTCTCCACAATGGGTGGACTATGTTTATAAGAAAGAAGGAGACTAGAAGTGCAAAAGCAAATGGGTAGGACTTGCTATATTTTCTTTTCTTGACAAGGGAGTATTATATAACATGATTTTGCTTAAGTTTCAGGTTTTTCCTTAAAATAGTTATTACTCAATGTGCTGCATATGAAACAAGAGCTGTGTTTGGAGCATATCACACCTCTGATACCCAGCCTTTTTGTAAGCTTTTCAAATAATGAATTAAAAGAGCAGTTAAGAAGAACTTGTGAAAAAATGCTATGAAAATGTTCTTTGTTCTGTAATAAATGTTTTTTAAATATTGCTTGACACCCTCTTTAGCACTAAACAAGAAGCAAAGATGGTAGATATAGGTAAAATCCTGCCCCATTGAAAGATTTATAGCAAAACTCCCCTTGATTTTAGTGGGGTCAGGATTTCACTTAGGAATCTGATTTCAGCTACACTGGAGTTATTACTGAGGATTTATACTGGTGTCGTTGAGGTTATACTAGCTATAGGCAGAGATAAATCCTTCAAGAGGTTTTTAAGTGTTTTTGTATATTTTTTTTATCACAGCCCATTTCTTGCTCATAATATCTTGCCTAAATTTTTCCCACAGAATACTTTGTCTACTGGTCATTGTAGTCTGAATGCTTTTGTAGCATCAACACTGGCCTATTGCTATGAGGGACCTAGCTAGCCTTGAGAGTTAAGAAGTTTGGCTCAGCACCAGGTTCACAATGCTGATATTTTATAGACGTCTAGGGGCGGTCTTAGAATTTGTGGGGCACCCCAAAAATGAAATGTGGGCACCCCATAGCCCCATCTTCCATAACCCACCCCTTTAATTATTGGCAGTCCAATTGCTTACAAAACATCATCAGTTTTCTCACACATACACGTCCACACACAAGCTAGCTCTCTCTCTCTCTCACACACACACACACCTCTGGAAGGGGAGATTCAGAGAACGCTGATTTGCTGAAAGTGAAGGAAGTGGGGCCAGGGCTCTCTAGAAAGCAGCCATCCCAGGAGCTGAGAGTCACAGGCAGGGGGAAGGCCCCACAAAAACAGCAATCCTGGGGCCTCAGGAGCACTGGATCTGAGTCTACCAGGACTGGCCTTCCTGCAGGGCCCCCTCTGACTGCATAGCCCAGGCCATGGCCCCTACTAACCTGCTTAAGGTCGGCCCTGAGATTTTACATTTCCTTGGGTGTTTTCAGATGAGCAAGTTGACAAGGGGTGGGGGAGCAAAACAAATGGGCAGCTCCCAGCACGGCAACCACGAATGCAGACACAGCTGTCATACACTCCCCCTGCCATGGACCTGCCCCAGAAGCACATCACACCTTCCACCTCACCAGCCCACCCCGTACCACCCCACAGCCCAAGCCCAGCCCAGTAACCTGCTCTCGTCATGATGCACAACTGCAGAAACCATGGAAATGAGCCTAGGAGCCGGTTCAGCCCCTGCCACTCCTGGCCAACCATGGAGGCGCATACCAGGTGGGACACACAAAAATTCTAACATACCACTCAAAGAATGCCTACAGCAGGGAATCAATTGCACAATATACTGAGTGATGATAATGAGCATGGAAAGGGAACAGTGGGAAGAAAATGGCAGCAAAGCCCATGCAGGCAATCCGGCCCGAGAGTGAGCACTGGACACAGCATCCCCAGACGCAGCGAAGTCCATGACCCACAGGCACACAGGTCCTGTTGGGTCACGGCCACGGGGGCTTGGGAAACCTCTCCCCTCTGCACACATCCCTCCTCTCAGGAACACTCCTCTCATTACCCCTTGCCAACTTCACCCCAAAAGCAGAGTGAGTCCAGAACACATCTACACATGCCCAGGCCCCCTCCATGTCTGGGGCTGCCTACAACCCCGATCAGCGCCACCAGTTCACCCTCTGGGGGCACAGCCACCAGGAACTCACAGCCATGCAGCTCAGCGAAGAGATCCTGCACAGCCTGGATGCATGGTACTCCCCGGGTCCATGGAAAGCTGACCAACAGGGGGAGGAGGAAGAAGATGAGGCAAATGCCCTCCTGGTGGGACCTGCACCTAAGAGGGCATGGCAGGCTGCCGGTGAAAGGGGAAGGGCAAGAGGTGGGAGAAAGAGGCATTGAAGATATATTCGGGAAGATATATTCTCATTCTCTGGTTTATTTGTTCCTTTTATTTTCTATGATCCTATGTAACAATTCTAGGAACATTAGCTCTTCCCCCCCATTGACTGAGAAAGTGTCTTCCTGTGATGTTCTCTTTTGTCTGTTTATTACCTTCTCAGTCCCTTTCTTGTGCCACACCAATGGAGAGAGAAGGAAATGAAAGATTAGTATTTATTTCTATCTTTTTGTCTGTGCTTTTCTTTTCTTTTTACTTTATTTTATTTTATTCTGTTAGTCTCATTCTCTCTTATTCATAGACTCAACCCTATTCTTATGCTTATTCTCATTTTCTTTTTCTTGTTGTTTTTTTCTGTTACTCTATGTATTTGATTCTATTAGTCTATATTATTGTATTGTATTCTTTTATTCTCATTCTCTGGTTTGTTTGTTCCATTTATTTTCCTTTCCTGCTAGAGAGGTCCTCCCGTGATGAACACGCTAACATAAAAGCATGAACCAAAGGAAAGGACACAAAAGGGCTGCTGTCAACCCATGGACACCACAGCCCTGACAACACAAGCCTCACACTGTGACCTCCACACAGCACCAGAGACACAACCACCTGGCCATTCCAATTGGCTGTTCCTCCTCTGCCCGGGGGATAGATGCCCCGTGTGTTGTCTGGTTCTGACAGCTGCAGGGAGTTTGCAGAATGTGTGGGGCACGGGACGTTAGCACCCAATCAGCAACCATGAGTAAGTCACGTGCACTGCATAGCCAATCCCAGGCAGGCACTTGCCCAGACATGGGAGCAGTTTAAGATACTGGTACGGAGTTGGCAACAGACCCCACAGACACTACCTGTGGATTGATGGAGTCCTGGAGTGTTGGTGCCCTGCAGCTTCTGCTAACTGCTGCTGAGGCGGTCCAGCAAGCCATCTGCTGTCAGTGGTTCAAGGCCATCCACCAGCACTGACTGGTGATGCTACACAACCACCACAGGCTGGGTGCCAGGAGCATAGCACACAACAGGCACAGGGCATGGCGCTGGAGACGGACCTTCCTAAGACACCAACAGGTCTTACATGAGGGGATGGGCATGTGCTGTGATGGGATTGGGACCGCTCTGCTCCACTCTGGGCTGGCTGTGACTCAGTTTCCCCACTTAAAACACCCACTGGATCAGCTCTCTCCAGAACTGTTCCACCGTGTCACTCCAATATCAGGATCCTCACCAACGCACCAGGCTTAGTTAAAAGAATTTAATTTGTGAATCAAGATTAAGATATAGTGCAAGATATAAATGAACTAGAAGTTTGTGTGTGTGTGTTGAGAGCTGGGAACAGATTCTTAGTGGCAGTTGCAGTGTTGGTCAGTTCAAGGTGGTTGAATCTCCTTCCTTTGTCTGTTGACGACCCTTAAATACCTTTCTGAGTTATTTGAGTCCCCCCCTCCCCCCCGTAGCATTTAGGTCTCATCTCGCATGTCTCCCTCATCCTCCTCGTCTCCCTCATCCTGAATTTCTTAACACCCCATTGTTGTTGCTAACTGTCCCAGACACGCTGTCTGGGCTCCCATTGGGTTTTGGATTTATTCCTGTTACATAGCTTTTAATGTATTTACTCTCATTCCATAGGGTTTGGTTGGTTTTTTTTACAATATTTCATCATGTTTACGTTGTGATGGTATGACACCAAACATGGCCACAAAATATTAACATACAGTACTCATATCATATATGTGTATATTGCATGTGTGCTATGTATGTTGGCTTCTTGATCTGTATCACAGGGCACATCTACGGTCTGTGCCTGATAATACTGACTGAGTGAGGGCCTGGGTGGCAGAGCATAGCGAGGACTGGTGAGAGACCATCCTGACCACCTGGGCGGAATGCAGAGTGGATTGTCCACTTTCAGATGCTACAGTGTTTGGTCTCCAGGATTACAGCGATCCTAAGGTCACATCTGCAGAGGGAGACCACGGTCACAAGGGAGCCAATCCACATGGAAAATGCATGGTGATAACCATTTGGATGCTGGCAACCTCAGACTCCTGCCAGTCTGTCACCCAGCAGTTTGGCGTGGACACCTCCACCGTGTCCACTGCCATTGTTGATATTCTGCTGGAGTGAGTAATACAGCTGGTCAACCCAGAGGAGGTTATGGAGGGGCTTGGGTGTCTGGGGTCCCCTAACTCTATTGGGGCAATTGATGGGACCCAAATCTCAATCATCTGCCCCCCCACAGCTGAGAAGATTACCGGAACTGCAAGAGATACTTTTCTGTGGCTCTGCAGACAGTGATGGACCACCGTGGATGGTTCGTGCATGTCTTTGCTGGGGTGTCCAGGTAGAGCCAAGATGCCTGCATCCTTTGCCAATTTCCCTTCTTACCCATATGTACATGGGGGACTTTGAGCCAGACACCATCCACAACTTCGAGGGTGTGTCCATGAGGCCTGTGATTGTGGAGGATGCAACCTACCCACTCACACTATGGCTAATGAAGCTATACCCCATGTGTTGAAGCAAAGCCTCTTCAACAGGAAGCTCAGTGCCACATGCTGCATGGTCAAGAGATCTTTCAGGATCCTGAAGCAGTGCTGGCACTTAGGTCATTTTTAGACAGGAAAACTTCCCAGAAGTTATAATCCCCGATAATCAAGGTCTTACCTAGTCCGTGTCTCAAGGCCTCTGGGAGTCACCCGGCGCCTCTGTTTTCAACGGCACCCAAGTGACTTCCAGTCCAGAGAGGAGCACCTGAACCCCTCTCCCCCTGTGGGGGTTTTCCCAAGCCGCATTTTAAAGCAGTGGGAGAAAGCTCTCCCATCTAAAAACGCCTTTACTCTCGACCTGCAGCGAATTCCAGCTAGAGGATACTCTCCTCCTGACCATCACTGCCTGTGACCTAAATAACATCTCTGACACGGATGGGAGCATCCTAGATAATCCCCTCCACCAGGTGCAAGGAGCTGTTGCCCCTGTTCCAGCAACCACAGGGTGGACCTGAGTGGTGCATAGCAGCACAAAAACAAGATGCCTTGTGCTGGAACATTGCTTGCATTGCTGTGAGACAGGGACAGCCTCAGATCTCCTGAGCATTTCCATCAATGAAGGACTGTCCTCTCCATGCATCCATATATTGTAAATAAAATATTATTCTTTGTTCAGAATCTATTGTGTCTTTGCTTTCCTCTGGCCCATCTGTGCCACCATGCCAGTGGGATGGCATAGCCTCCCTTCCTTGGGCCTAACTCCTGTTCCTGCCCATTTTCTTTCTGTACCACCACCAGCCCCGCAAGCGGACTGTCCCATTGACATGCCATCCTCCACAGCCCCCGCTCGCCAAAACTTCCCAACCACCCCAAGATATGCACAGGGACCATGATCGAGGGTAGACAACAGTTTATTTGGGCAGGGTTCTTGGGGTTGTGGCAGAGAGCAGCATGACAGATCACCTGCTTTGGCGGGAAGCCCTGATGCTCTACCCTCTCCAGGGTACTAAAGGGACCTGGGATTGAGTGCTGTGGGCTGTTTAAAGAGGCCCAGGGTCTTGGACTGTGACAAGGCCTGGCTTTAGGCACCCAGAGAACTGACTCTAAGCCAGAGGCTTTGTACGGGGACAAACCGAAGAGGGGCTGCCAGACTAGAAAAAAGGCCAGGGTTGCTGGAGGACTCTTTCCCAGTGTTAGAGAGCTAGCCATGTGCTCAGCTTTGTTCTGCTGCAGCGCCCTCAACTGCTGGTGTGCAACCCCTGATCTCGTCCGTCTGCTGAGTGGTTTCCTCCATCAGCTCCCTGGACATGTCCTCCCTGTCCTGGTGATTCCATGCCCACAGTTCCCAGCTGTCAAGGACATTGGTAGATGGTGGTGGTGGCCTGGCTGTGCCTGTTGTGGTTCCAGACTAGTAACAAAAGCAACAGGGAGAACCATTAATTTTGTCCGCCCCGCTCCTGCCATCCCGCCCTGGTGTGTGACACCCCGCCCATACCTCTCAAGTGTCCTGGATTGTACAGGATGTTCCTGATTTCACAGCTCTTTGGTTATCTGTCCTGCAGTCCTACGAAACTGCTGTACAGATTAGAAAGGGAGGGGTGAGGGAGAGCAATTTGAAAGCCATCATTTGGGACAATGAGTTGAATTCTCCAGCCTGAAAAGCACCACGCAGAGTAGGGTTGAAACTTAATTCTCGGATTCTTGTTTTTCTCGGTGAGAATCAGAATTTTTGTCTTGTTCTTGCAAATTAGAATGAGCTGGGAAACTGCTTGGATTCTCAAGAAGAGCAAGAATCTCGAGACAGCCCTCGCTTCTCGCACTTAAAAAACAAAAAGGAGTCCTTTACAGCCTTCCCCCTCCCCCATCATGTAATTAGCTGGCTTCTCCAGCCATCAGGTCTCTTGCCACTCCACTTATCTGTGGGGAATGGGACATGAGGATGAGGCAAACAATTTTTTTAAAACACTGAATGCACAGATGGCCACCATTCTCTGCATGCACAGCCCTTTTCCAAACACTGCTGGCACCATTTTGGAAAAGGGCTGCAGATGGACAGGGCAGCTCCAGTAGCCATTTTGTGCATATGCAATGATTGATTGATTTTGCATGATATTTCATGAGATCTTGGACTGGGGCTGAGATCTCAGCAAGTTCTTGGACTCCACTCAAAATCTCACAAGATATCTTGTGAGAAAAAAAGTGCGTATCATTTCAGCCCTAATTCAGACATCTTCTGGAAGCTCATAGCAGCCCCTCCCATGCTAATAGATAAGGGACTCCCTATTGTCCTCTTCTTGATTACTATTCTCCTTGCAGTCTTTGAACTTATCTGAAATGTACATTCACCACCCCATGCCACATGACAACTTCGTTTAAGATCAGTGTGCAACTATAATTTCTTATAGTTTCCCTTGGACAAAATCAGCAAGCCAAGGCTACAGACATGGACCTTGTCAGGGACTGATGTGATTTCTTCAATTATGTTTCCTTTTTATAACAATACCAATATTTTAGACCAGCTTCTCTATTAGGCTCATCTGTCAGGGTGACTCCACGCAGAATGAAACATGGCAGGAGTGGGGGGAAAGCTGTACTGGCAGGAGAAGGGCTGTGAAAACTGTAAAACTCACTTGATATGGGAGTATGCAGGCCAAGCAGTTAGGAAGTGCTGTGTTGGAGCTTGGACATAAAGACTGGTGGGACAAGAGTTAAAGTCTGGCTTATGTTATGAGTGAGGTTGTTGTATGGATATGAGAGCTCTGAACTGTTTAGGATTTATTTAAGTCATGGACTACTTTGCATTTGCATATATGTCTATATAACATTTTTATACACACTATGGACGTCTTTAGACATAACAAAGATTGGGAGTCAAACCCCTAAGCACATGTTTGGCCATTGTGTGTAAGCACCATAACAATCCCAACACCAATTTGGCCACCCGTTGAACACGCAATGTGAACACCATTGTATCACAAGGACAATTTGTGTGTTTCAGCTGAATACGTGGCCAACATTGTATCTAATGATATTGCGTGGCGTGTTAAGGGGTACAACACGGGGAAGGAGGTGGCAGCGGTTGTGTGCTGAGATCGGGTGGTGAGCTAAACACCGACTTACCCCAAGATGGGCTGTGTCTAAGCAGCACCACATGGTGAACACAGGGCCAAACCAGTGTTCATATCAAGGTCAATTACAACGTACAGGTATACGGGTGTAGTATCAACCAATAACAAAACAACTACTAACTACACCCTATGTGGAAAATGTTACCTGCCCAGATTATTTAAAGATTTATTTTTTTTTCATATCAAGGTCAAGACACCCCCAGTTATGCTTTGTCCAGCATTTGGAGAGTCACTGGTCCTCATTTCTGTGTTCGGGAGTCGAGAGGTACGCCCCCACCCACTTGTCCACCATTGCCTAGGCGATTGTTGTCGCCCATGCCCTCCTCCCTGCTGGTGTTGCTTCCAACCAGGTAGCAAAACTAGAAGGATAGGGTCCGATTAGTTTAAAACTTCTACAAAGTTCATTTGTTCATCTAAATGAGAGGGTAATAATTAAAGAAGGTCCTAAACAGAGATGATTTGAGCAGTGCTTATCTGTCTAATGAGTTCTGCCACAGCATGTTATTCATCATCTGCTAATGCAGTTTTTTGGTTTACCAGAGGTCATGCAAAACTGAGACAATAAGGAATAAGCATAATGATGCCAACTCATCTTTAATTACATCTGTCAGTCTTGAGTCTACAAAACTTTAGGCAGATGACTAAGTTTGCTCATGTACATAGGCCTCAATATGTCTAATTTTTAAATAAAATAATATAATTTTATTTTTACAGAGCCTCCTCTGCCAAATGGCGTTCAGAGAGCTTTACAGTATAAAACAATATAAAATACATTTAAAATAGAAATCCATTTAAAAACCATTCAAAAGGGAAAGGTTAAAAAAAAGGGAGAAAAAAATACATTAAGGGGAATCCAAATGCACCTTGAGAACAAATTCGTTTTCTGGTGCTTTTTAATGGTGAGGAGGGAGGAATTGAGATGGATGTTCGGAGCGAGCGAGTTTCACAACAAAAGCCTGATCACCCACCAGCATAAGGCACAATGGTACAATCCTTAAACAGTGGGTGGTTTCTGAGTGCAGATAAGCACCAGGGCGTGAATCCAGGAGCAGGTCTCAAGTATAGCCCAGGATCTTAAAAAACAGCAATGAAATCTTAAATTCAATTTGATGCTCTACCAGCAGCCAACACAGAGAACAGGGATATGCAATTCATTTTCATTTTTTAATTACTAAAACAAACCAAGCCCCATTTGTTTTACTAATCAAAATATGAAAATGAGTAACAAAGGTAATGAAAATTGATGAAAAACAAACAAAAAAGCATCTGTTTTTGTTATAAAAATAAAAAATAATTAAAAAACCTTGCACATGCACAAAATGGCTATAGGGCTGTTCTGTACATGCATGCCCTTTCCCAGAAGGGTGCTGGCAGCATAGACCTTGGGGGGCCCCAGCAGCAGCAGCTGCTGCTCATTTTCAGTGACAAGGGGGCCCTGCTGCACTGCGACGTCACTGGGGGAGAAGCACTGAGCCGGGCTTACAGGGCTCATGAGCCTTGTAAGGAGTCCCATAAGGGACAGACAACTGTGGAACACGCTTGGGCGGCTGGGGGAAACTGTCCAAGTACATAGAATAGGAAACTGTAGTTTCCCATTCTATCCACCAAGGGGCAAGGAGCTCAGTAAGCCCATAGGGCCCTATCATAGAGCCCTATGGGCTCACTTTTTAAACGTTACCTGGGTGCCAGCGTAGGCGCCCAGGCAAGATGTGCAGTGGGGAGGAGGGTCATGCGTACAGAGTGCCCCCTCCTGCCTCCTCCTTGGAGGGGAAGAGGCAGGAGGGGGCACTCTGGCATGCATGCTCAGTCAGTGAGCATGAGGGCTTTCTTTGTGCACACTGCTGAGCTGCGCCATTTTAGAGAGAGATGTGTCCTGGCTGGTTGTGTCTCGACTCAGTCTCTCTCTTGTGTTCATGCTGGCTGTGCTGCTGACACTTGGGTGCCTCCAGCTTGGGCTCCTGATTCCTTCTTGGTCCAGGTTTGGGGACTATTCCTGCTGCCTTACTTTGACATGGTGGTGAGTAAATTGCTTGGGGGGGCCCAGGGGAGGGGGTTGCACTGGGAGACATGGGGG
>QEPC01015698.1:5406861-5429120 GCA_003113815.1 Sphenodon punctatus
TGTGTCTAAATCACTCACCCAGATCTTAAACATCTGGCTGTTTAAATTTCTGTGTAGAACTTCTCCCAGAACTTTTGTGTGTAAAAACTTCTCCTGGTAAACTGCTTTGCTCCAGGCAGCTGTGGTCACTTAGTTTCCATGGCAGCCCGTCACATCTACAGCTGCGGCTACCTTAGGCTGCTTCAGGGCAGTGTTTGTGTGAAGAATGCATCCAGGAACTGTCTCAGGGAAGAGTGTGTGTGTGTGTGTGTGAAGAATGCATCCGGAACTTGCTTGTGGACTTGTAAACCCAGATTGAAAGACCAGCACTTTAAGGTGTGTGTAAAATTTAAGGTGTGTGTAAAAATGCCCAATGTTCTTTTAAGCCACTGTAGTCCAAAGAAAGCTCTTGTCTTACTGGGGACTGAGTAGGAACAGGTTAAACATGCTGCTGCAAGTTAATGAGAATTGCATTTATTAGGTTAAATATATTGCACAATTATGAGAGAATCTGGCAACTTTTTCCTCAGATGTAAGTCATGCATCTAGTCTTATACATAAGCCCTTATACTTAAAGGCTTTCTTAAGACCTTTCTTCTGCTTTTCATCCAGAAAATGGCCACACTCCCAAGATATTTGAATGGTGATTTTGGGTCTCTTGTAATATCCCTTTCTGCAGTTCTTGCACAATAATGCAGGGATTTTTAAAAACAGAACTTGCACTGTTTATTGCTACACTATACTAGATCATGAAGCAGAATTGCTTTCTTTCTGCCAAGCATCTTTATGTGCCAAAAATGTTTCTGTGCATTTATTCTTCAGGTTTTAGCAGACTTTTCAGTTCAGTTCAGTTTTATTGTTGTTGAAATGGCCGCAGGACTTTACAACATAGACAAATAAGTAAATAAATTAAAAATTAAGTGTTAAAATAAGTTTAAAAGTAAGTTACAAAATTCAAGTAAAACATTGCAAGAGTTAAGTTCATACAGTGTAAAATATTGACACGAAGTACTTGCTCTTTTACAAAATAAGAGTCTTTTTACACCATGATCTCCCACACTAATAAAAGCGATCATTTGAACTACTTTGGGTGAAAATAGACATGACAGTGGCCTACGTTGGCTTGCTGTGGCCAGGGATTCACCTGCACATTTGGTCCATCGCTGCCAGATGTTGGCCCGTGTATGTTCTGGGACAGGTAGGTGGTTGCTATGGGATGCATCTTCTGGAAGTTTTCTGAAATGCATCCCAAGCCAACACCCACCCACCCAGGCCAATCCAGACCAAGGCAGGCCCGCAAGTCTGTTAGGCCCTGCCCAGCTCTGCCATGGGGTGAGGGCTACCAGAACCACAAAGCCACGGGAGAAAAGGCCAGAGCAGTCAATGAAGTGGCCATGCTGGGATGCTCCTTCCCATGAGATGGGCCTGGAACTCTTAAAGGGAACCATCCATGTGTTCGGGAGCAGAGGGTACTTGAGGAACAGGTGCCCTGCTGGGAGAAAGGGCATCAAAGCGAAATCAGTGGTCCCATATTCCCTAAATGCTGGAGCATGGGAATTCCACAGGGCTTCCAAGCCCCACTGGGGCAATCTCAGACTCTGTTTCCTCCACCCCTGTTGCCCATGCTCATTGGACCGCAACCCAGTCTCTGAGCCCTCCTTCCTGTCATTTCACGCAGCCCATCCCCAGTCTAGCCACTCCCCATTTCTCCCTCCTCAGTGTCAACACAGGCATGCCCCTTCACTCCAGGTGCTCCCTGTACCCTCTTCCCTGTCGCTTTGACCCTCCCAGTCCAGCCACTCCGGCAGACCCCTTCTCCACTATTCCAACCACTCCTCCTTCAGTTGGTCCTCACAGTGGCCTCCTCCCTGTGTGTATGTATACCCAATAGTCACTCCCTCCTTGGTGTTATTGAACCCAGAGAGCCAGTATCTACAGTAGCTACATCACACCAACACCCCTCATTAACAGTGCTACCATTTACCCGTTTATTGTGCATGAACATGTTATTATTTACCCAATACACTCCTCTTTCCCTCCTCAATCCGCACCTACAAGGCCCTGAGATAGTTACAGATTTGGATTGTCCATGCAGGCAATCTGTGGGCACAAGACACCCTGGATCCTCCAGGCTATGCAGGTCTTGTGACGGTCATTCTCCTGCCTGTACAGGGGAACTGGCTCATGGGGTCAACAGGGAGGGGGTACTCCAGGGCAGCGTCATCCATCTTGAAGATGTTATGCAGGATGCAGGTGGCAGTGGCCATCAAGGGGGCCATCTCCACCTTGAAGTTGATCCAGCTATGTTGCGGATGATGTTGGGCCCAAAGTCTCCCCAATATATCCTGAGAAGAAGGGGGACTGCTGAAGGATGCGGGCATCATGGCTCCTGGCAGAGCAGCCAGCCACTACATCCGTGAACCGGCCATGAGTGTCGACAACTACCTGCAGGATATGGAGTAGTAACCCAGTCCCAGCCAGTTGATATACTCAGCTTGGCTGTGGAGTGGACAGATGATGGTGATGTGGGTGCCATCGATTGCGCCAATGCAATTGGGGACCACCCCCCAAAGCCTTCTATCACCTGCTCTGGGTCAATGAGTGCACCACCCTGTCGAGCAGCAAGGGCTCTATGGCCTCACAGAACTTGAGCAGCATGGCACCAATGTTGGATGTTTCCATGCCGAACATCTGAGCAATGGAGTGGCAGGAGTGAGCATCCAGATGATAATAGCCCCACATTGCTCCATGGGAATGGGGGTCCTCATGGGCATCCGCTCCCTCTCCAGCCTTGGATGAAGGATGTCAGCAATCCTGAAGACCAAGTGGCAGGATGTGTGAAAATGGATGGATCACCCACTCCGCATCTCCCCATATGGCCAGAACCATCTACCACCACTCTATTGTCCTTGGTATGACCCAGGCGAACCAACTGATGAGCATCGCCTGATGAAGGGCAGGGATTGCTACAGCAATGTTCTCAGACAGGTAACCCATGGCCCGTACAAACTCCCCTTTCATCACCTGCACTGGTGTCAGCATGGCCTGTCACTGCCAGATCTGGGTTAGTGCCCATCACATGGCCATGTGGGCACCCCACAATTACCTGCGCTCCAGCACCCTGGCCTGAAGCCCTCAGAGGTGCCTGAGGCAGGAGATGAGGGCCTTGTGCCAGGCAGAGCAGATGGCTTGCAATGCCTGGGTCTCTCTATTGCACACCTCAGTGGTAGTGAGGAGGAGTTGGAGGGCAGCTAGCTGTTCTCACTCCATTGCTCTTGGACAGATGACTGCGGTGCCTTCAGACACTGCGCCAGACCCTTTGAAGTATTGACATGCCGTGTGAAGGCATCAGTCCACCATCACCTGACTGACTGCATGCCTAGCTAATGGCCGGGATGGTCCATGCACAGCAGAGGGTCTGATTCTAACCCCTGCCAGGGGGTACTGGCCTGTCGCTTCTTTGTCTGGTGCAGCTTATGGGCAACATGGGATCACAGCATCCCTCTGAGGGGAGAAGGGTGTAGAGGGATCCAAATCGGATTGTCCCTGTGATGGAATACCCAGTACGTCCCGGATCTCCACAACCCTTTGCTGCCACCACCCGGGTTCCTTCTCACACTTAAAGGATCAGTCCCTTGAATCAGATGCAACCAGGCCACCCAGGGTCCCCCTAGCTGTAAGACCTGTGCCCCTCTCTGTGTAGGCTTCTTGTGAGGAGCTCTGAGTTGTCTGAGTGGGGGTTTCAAGAATGACCCAAGTACTCAGTGTTATGAAACAAAGAAAATAATTCTTTATTTGTACTCCCCCTAGAAGCTAATGGGGCCCCGCTCCCCTTAAACTCAGGGGAGGGGTTTAACTTAAAAGTCCCAGAATCTATTGGGCATATGCAGGGTTGGATGACTTGCCTTTCCGATGGCATAAGGAGGCAGACTCTAGATCCTCTTGTTGTTACTGTCCTGGAATAAACGGAAAGGTTTCTTCCCTTGAAGCCTTAGGTGCTCTGTCCCTCCACCAGTTCCTCCGCTGGTCTGGACTCGCAGTCCAGCAACAGTTTGCTTTTAGGCTCCGTGCGGGCCCCTTTCTCCAGCAGCCTTGCAGTCTGTAGCCCAGAGTTACTGTCAGGCCCTGTCCAACAACTCAATCCCCGGCTTCCCAGGCTTGCTTTCTCTCTCCCCTTTTTACTTCCCTGTCCAATGTGCCAAGCTTCCTGATTGTCTGCTCTTTTCCCTCTTTCAGTTAGCAGCTGTTCCCACCCTGGTTGCAAATACCTTGCACAACGAATTCCTTTTTGGAGGGAAAGTCTGCTAGACTGAACAGAAGCTTATAGAACATTTTAAATTTATTTATTTATTTATTTACAAAACATTTATATCTCGCACCCTCCTGCAACTCTGCAGCTCAGGGCGGTGAACAACATAAAAACATCACCATAAAATCATCCAATTACAATATAAAATATATAAAATCAACACATAAAACAGCGGCTAACAAATAAAATAAAATCCCCTCTCCCCGAAGGCCCGGTGGAACAACCAGGTCTTAGAACATCTGCGGAAAGAGGGGAGGCCAGGGAACAGACGGGCCTCCAACAGAAGAGAGTTCCACAGCCAAGGTGTGGCCACCGAGAACGCCGTCCCCACCATCGCCACCCGGCATACCCAGGGGACTTTGAGTTCGCCACCCCCGGCCAACTGCAAGGGCCGCAAAATTCACAGGTAACCAGGACCCAAGCCGTTTAGAGTTTTATACGTCATAACCAAACCCTATATTAACCCTATAATAACCAAACATAAAAGCATAGTACCCAGAGGGCTGTTATGTCACAGTCCCACCACAGCTGATTCTTCTTTGGTTCTCAAATGGGGAAGGGTAGGGGGGGACCTGCCAGCCCCAGCCCCCTAAGAATCGGGGTTGTTTATTAATTAATTATTATTATTATTATTATTTTATTATATATTTCTATCCTGCCCCTCTTGCCTCAGGCAGCTTGGGTGGCTCACATAACAAAACAATAAAAGTTTCAATAATACAATAAAATACAATAAAAACCATTCAAAACAATAAGAAGTAAACAAAACCCCTAACCTAACCCCAGACCCACTAAAAAACTTAACCCATCACCCATTCCTCTCCCCTTTACCCCCCTACCCATTCCCTCCACCAAATGCCTGGTGGAAGAGCCAAGCTTTACAATGGAAGGTGAGGAGATTTGGGCTGAGGCAGACACCCACTGGGATCAAGTTCCACAACACAGATGCGGCCACTGAGAACATCCTCCTGTCCGAGGTCATCCGTCGATATCTGGGGACCTCCAGGGGGGCATCTCCAGATGACTGCAGAAGCTGCCCTGGGGTCCAGAAAGTGAGGTGATCCCTCAAGTAGGTAGGGCCCAGACTGTTCAGGGTTTTATAGGTTAATACCAGCACCTTGAATCAGGCCCAGAAAACTATAGGCAGCCAGTGCAGAGTCTGGAGCACTGGCATAATATGCTCCCCGTAAGCAGGCATGCCGCCTCATTCTGCACCAGCTGCAGTCTCCAGACCGTCACCATAGGCAGCCCCATGTAGAGTGCATTTCAGTAGTCCATCCTCGAGGTTACATATGCATGGATGACGGTCGCAAGATCGGAGTCTAAGATGTATGGGCAAAGCCTTTACTCCAGATGTAAGTGGCGAAAGGTGCTCCTGGCCACCACCAAAACCTGGATATCCAGGCACAGTCAGCTACGGATCCAGGAGTACTCACAGGCTCTGCACCTGGGTAGCCAGTAGGGGACAAACCTCATCAATGACGGGCACCCCCTCCTCACCCAGACTGTCGACCTTGCCGACCAGCATCACCTCTGTCTTGTTGGGAATTTGCTCTACCTCATCCAGTCTGTCACAGCCGCCAAACACCGGGACATCACTGAGACTGCAGGGCCTGGGTCCGATGAAAAGGAAAAGTATGGCTAGGTGTCATCCGCATACTGATGACATCGAACCCCCAACCTCTGCACAACTTCACCCAGGAGCTGCATATATACATTGAACAAGAGGGGGGACCGAAAAGAACCCTGTGGGACCCTACGCGGGAGGCCCCTGGGGGACGATGAACAGTCCCCCAGCACCACTCGCTGACATCTATCCGCTAGTAAGGAGCGGATCCACTATAAAATGGTCCCATCCACCCCAGCAAAGTTCCACAGGTGAGTCACCAACATCTCATGATTCACTGTATCAAAAGCTGCCGACAGATCAAGCAGAACCAAGGCTGAATTTTTCCCTTATCTAGCTCTGCTTGCAGGTCATCAACCAATGCCACAAGTGTAGTCTCAGTGCCATAGCCCAGACAAAAGCCAGACTGTGAGGGATCCAGCAAACTGATGTGGTCCAGATGTGCCTGGAGCTGCCAGGCCATGGCCCATTCGATAACCTTCCCTAAAAAGGGACAGTTAGATACAGGCCAATAATTTACTGGTGGGCCAACGTCAAGCAATGGCTTCTTGAGCAGAGGTCAGACCACTGCATCCTTGAGGCAGTCCGGCACTCTGGGGTTAATAAATCCCTGCCAGAACTGCCCCCAGCATCTCCCTGCTGGCTTTCACCAGCCAGAATGCGCAAGGATCCAATTCACATGTAGTGGCTCTGACAGACCCCAGGACATCCCCCCGCATCAGCAGGTGTCACCAATTGAAACTCATCCCACAACCTATGACCAGGCAGGGTTGCATGCAGAGGGAGCACGGTTCCCAACTCCTTCCCAACTACCGGGATCCTGTTAGATATTTCCCATATAAACTAGCTTTGTGAGTGATCTGTGAGAGGAGCAGAGTTCCCCAGTTCCACCCCCAGCTGCCATGACCCTGTTTGAACTGAGCCCTATGGACCGCCAATGTGAGTGATCTGTCACCTGTGTTGTGTATGGCATCTGGAAGGGATTGGACTGTTCCTGCTCCTCTGGAGCTAGACCGCCTGGTGAACACAGGGAAGACTGCCTACTGGTAGGATGAACCCACTGCAGCTGAGCTTGCTGCTGTGTACGAGGTCTGGACATGGCCAGGGGTCCTGGTTGCTCTGGCTCCCAGAGATCATGTATGAATGGTGGTTGTATGCAGAGGGACTGGGGTTCCCAACCCCTCCCCAACTGCCAGAACCCTGTTAGATAATTCCTGTATGGACTGGTTGTGTGAGTGATCTGTGAGAGGAGCGGAGTTCCCCACTGCCACCCCCAGCTGCCATGATCCCCTTCGAACTGTGCCCTGTAGACACCAATGTGAGTGATCTGTGACCTGCATTGTGTACAGCATCTGGAAGGGACTGGACAGGCAGTCTGGCAGGGGATCTGATAGTTCGGGCCGTGTATGGCTTCTTTCATATGTCTCCCTTCTGCTTTCCCCTTTTATTCCCATGGAGTGTGCGCTTTGCTCCCTGCTGCCAGCTTTTAGTGGGTGGTGACTGGTTCCCTCTGTGGCTTCCTGGCACCTCTATGTGCTGGCAGCAATGCCAAGGCCTGCTCCCCTGGCCTCCACCCCTGCCCTCCCTGAGTACTGTGGAGGGCGGGTAGAAGCGGCAGCTGCACCTTGTTTTGCCCACAGTTTACCATGTTTGAATGTCATGGCAGAGAGCGGGCTGGCGGGAGAGGGTGGGTGTGGGGCTGGCTGCCTGCACATGTGTTTGATTCCTCCACCCTACTTGGGGCTTGGGGATTGTAGGATGGCTCTCCAGCCTCCAGGGGTCACGTGCATACTTGTTCTGTGCCATATACCAACCTGGGGAGTAGTGGCTGCTGCTACTGTTTGCCCTGGGATGAGTCGGGAAGGGCCTCACTGTCTGCACATCTGTTTTCACTTCTTGTCTCCATCTCTTTCTTTTGGGACCAACACAGCAACCACCCTCTCTCTCTAGATTGTCCTGAAACATTCGTTCTCTAAATATTTTCACCGTTCAGATTTCATTGATGGCTTTGGTTTGCTGTATCCTCTTTGCATTGCCATCATTTTCGGTGTGTTTGGTTGCCGTTGTATTATTTTTAGTAAAATGTTTCTCCCTAAATAGTTTAGGTTTTTGATCTCATGTACACTACTGCTCCATTGAAACTTGTGGATTTACACCAATATATAACATCATAGTGTACATGTGTCATTTTCAAATTGACATGATTTTCAGGTACTTCTGGTATTGGCAAAATTACAGAATAGCTCATGAATGTATTTATAGGTTTTAAAGACTGCCTTCCAAAACTCTTCACCGTTGCATATAGATCGGTGGTTATTCTTTACTTCTTAGTGATATAGCTTTAAGCAAACATATGTCATTATGTATTGCAGGATGGATTAATTTAAAGAATGTGACTGCAGTGAAAGATTTTAGGAGATTTTTTCTTGGAACATAAGTTTCTTATGATTCTGCATCAAATGTGATTAAACTTTTCTGAAGATCTCTCATTCTTCAGTTTCTTTGTGTTAGAATAACAAGTACTAATTTGTTTTGGTTTCTAATGTGTTTTTAAAGAGTCATTCCTGGACATAATGATCCTTCTATAGAATATGCTAAAGGTTTTATATTTTCCAGAGGTGTAAGCAGTCAGCAGAGGGGCATAGTTTGTCTTGATGCCAGCTTTTCTCAATAGAAAAGCCTCATAAATCACCTACCTAAAATGTCAGTGCTGTTAGGAACTCCCTCTGGTTTTGTCCAAGTAGGGACTCAGGGGTTTATGTTGAGCACAACACTCTTTGCAGCCAAAGGACTCCTGCCTTGGTTTATTTTTCTTTCCTAATTGCTCGTAGTGAGGGAAATCTGGTGCCTTTTCAACCCACTCATTACTGGATGATTAAAAAAGGGTGACAAAATTTTTTCAGCGCCCAATGGCTAATTATGCACAGTAGCCTGTACCTCTGTCAGAGCTCAGTTTGGCATCATTTATATCTTTGAGCTACTTGGTGATGAGCATTACTCACTGATGAAACAAGAAAAGCTTTCAAAAGAAACAGAATGGCTGTCTGAACCACAAGTTATGCATAGCTAGCAAAAACACACACACACATACACTCACTCACGTACACACACAGAGGATTCCTAGTGTCAAACAAGAAGAACATGGGCAATAAATCCTCTGTCCTTAACTTTTATCCACTCAGATGGTTTTGGTTATAGTATATGTTGTGTGAAAATTAGCTGCAGCTTGTAGCTCTGTGGAGTAAGGGTGAGGGTAGTTCCAGGGATGAGGGTTCATTTCTAAGACTCTTGTTGAATAAAACAAAATCCACTTATATGGTTGGCTGAAATGTTATCACCATTTCTGACATTAGCTCAAGGCACATATTAAACTCACAAACCATTAAGAAAAATTGCAGGTTTGATGTGGTCAAGCACCATAGGGTTGCCTGTGGATGCGATGGGTTTTATATTGGGTGCAGCCACACGAGCTGTTACTGCAATTTGGGCAGCCTTACCGCACATCGGACAGCCTTACTGCATGATCTAGCGCATTGTCTGCCTAGCAGCCACCAGATGTTCACCCTGCAGCGTGGCAGGGCAGGCAGCTGGCTGTTATGCCCTGTGTCCTCAGAAAAAGGCTGGGGATGCAGTGCATAGCAGCCTTACCCAAGGTGGGGCAAGGTTGCCCAACACGCAGTAGCGCACCACCGCTCAAGGGCTCAGTCCCCATCTGCTCCGCCCTAGGGCTTTGAACAGCAGGCACAGTTTCCATTCCTGTGTGGCCATGTCATGGCTGTGGGGTGGAATAGTGGGTGTGCCAAAAGCTCTAGATGAACAGTTAGGTAGAGTTCAATATAGCTTTTTCAAGAGACTGCTGGGTCTCCCGCAGGCGGTCCCTGACAGCCTTTTGAGGTACTTATTCTAGGGCTGGACCCTGGCAGGGTGTGTGCTGGACTTGTGGTTGTGTGTCTCCAGAGGGTTGCAAGGGCTTATTGGCTCCCTGGAAGAGTGTTGACACCTGGACCCTCTTCCCCTTACAGGTACTTATTGTAGAGGGTCTCTTGCTGCTTGAAGTTCTGGGGAGATTGGATCTCAAAGACTATTTGTTCTTCCCCTAGGACACTGGAACCTATGCTTTTTGATTGCTAATTACCCTATATTGGGGTGGGAATATCGGTATCGGATTAATCCGATACACCCAATAATTGGGTGTATTGTATTAATCTGATAATCCGGTAATCACCGGTATTGGCATACTGGGTTTTTTTAACATTGGCCGCGTTACCTTTTTTTTTACATCGTGGCCACTGAAATAAATGGCCACAATATAAAAAAACCGGTAAAGCGGCCAATGTTAAAAAAAATATATGCTGATACTGGTAAATCCGATACCGGAGAGATCGGATACCAGTAAATCCGGTATTCTCCCCGGTGTCCCACCCCTACCGTATATGAACTGAAACACTCCCTTCCCTTTGCTCTTTCTGATATTCTTGTTTTATATTGGGGAGTGGTTGTTTTATAATTGAGCATATTTGGGTTAGTAGAACTGAATCCATAGTTAACTGTATACTACTCATGAAATTAAGATCTAGATCACTTAAAAGGAAGCTCTCTGCATTGGATCCTTCTTTTGTGGTTGGCAGCAATGCATTGTTCCCACAGTCTACTGTGCAATCCAAATTAACACACTTTTTCCCAGCTGCACCTTCCCCTCAGCAATCTCCTATATTGCTAAAGCCAGTTATAGCTTCTCAATTTGAAGCTGGCTCTCCTCAGAGTACTGAGGATGTTTTCTCTGGGAATGCTACTTATTCAGCTGACTGTAATGATACTAGCAATTGTAGAACTGATATTACCTCTGAAGTATTGGTCAAACTAAATACAATGTCTGTAGGCATTGACAGTATCCAGGAATCACTTTTTGATTTTAAGGTTCTTTTGGGTGGTTTGTGGCATCAATTTACAAACATTGAGTTAAAAGAACTTAATGCTACAAAGTGTTCAGGTAATCAGTTTTCAAATAGAGATGTATCTACTCAGACATCATTTCCAACTGAGGACCCACAAATTCTAATGTATCAGCAGTTTCTTATCCTTCATCCTGTGTTGTGGTTGAACAATTATTGAGTCTTAGTAGTATGATCTCTAATGGGGTGCAATCAGGCACAAGTGATAGAGAGCCTGATGATCCTTTAATTAATTTGGCCACTTTGGAGGAGGATAATTTGGAGAAGGATAATGTCCAAACTCAAGCATTATACCAGATATTGCCAGTGCCATTAACATTACATTCTGCTTATGGTAGACCTAAACATCAAACTACCGGTTGGGAAGTGGCCTTGATTTTTTATAATATACCTAAAGTTCCCTATGAAACTGAGGGAAGACTTCAGTCTCATATTTTTATGTTGTTGGAACGTAAAGTATATTATTCCCTTCCTAGAGATCAAATTAAAAGTGTGAGGAGGTTGTCGAGCTCAGCCCAGGGTGAAAAAGTTGAAGTAAGGTTTAAGAGCTGGTGGGCTGTTAAAAAGATTTGGAAAATGAGGACTCTCCTTGGTTATAGAGGGATTCCAGTGGAGATGATTAAGTGACCATTGCAACATAGATTACAGCCTTTACAGAACAGGGAGTTAAAGATGGATCCCTCCCAGTCTGAGTTAGAGGAAGCTTATGAGCTTGTGGTAGAAACTGTTAGTTCTGGAGCCACGGATATGGAATTTAATTAGCAAATTCTGTGTAATGGCATTGAGGGGGATTGTACATCTAAGGGCTTATACCAAGATGCAATTAAGTTCAAGTAGGTCCTGGCCAAAGTGGAAATTACACCATTAATTGGCGAGTGAAGTATTACTCTACCTTCACTGGTCTCAGATACTGAGATTTTGGTTTGCCCTCTGATAAATCCCTCTAAGGAAATTTGGCTTGATACTATAAACAGTTCTCCAACTTGTGCCTCTGTGGCCAATCACGCTATTAGACATATAACATCTGAAATAGAAGATACTGAGCTAAGTGTTAAATGACTACAGCCAGTTATGACGAAGATTTTGAAATTCTCAACATGATGTGGGGAATTCCTTCCCCTCTATATATGGATGTTGGAATTAATAATTCTGGTTTACAGCTTACTTTGGGTATTTTCAGACGTTACGAGATCACAGTCAACCACAGTGAACCACACACAACCCCGCAGCGGGGTCAAAGTGCCCTGAACGTCTGTTCAGTGGCCACAGACAATCCCCAACAGGGGTCAAAATCAACCACGCTTCCGGAGCTCCGGCCCGGACCATCGCCAAAAGCATGGTCAATGCAATTCTCAGTGGGAAACAATAAAAAGTAACGTCTGAACAGCAACCACCGGCCGGAAGCAAACAAAATGATTCCCAGCCGGGGACAAAGCATGCAACATCGCTGCCAGGCAACCAGCAACAACACAGGCCACGGAGGGAGATTTAAAGGGCACACAGCAGCAAAGAAATGTGGCGGGATGGAGCGAGGCGGAAGGGAGAGGAGAGCGGTGGGTGAGAGAGCTAGGAAGGAGGAGTTGGAGGAGGAGGTGTAGGCGTAGGTGGTCATGCTGCACATGGAGGAGGTGGAGGGACAACAGCAGCAGCAGCAGCAGCAGCAGCAGCAGCAGCAGCTGCCAGGACGGGCTGCCACGGGGACAACGACTGGGCCGGGGGAGGAGGCACCCCGGAAACGGGTAAGGGGACCTAAGGGGTGGGGACCCGGTGGTACGGGGCACCTAGGGGGAAGGGCCGACCGGCTGGCCGGCAGGAGGTGGGTGTGGCTGGGGGCGGGCCATGGGACAGGGGCAGAACAGCAACCAACCAACCCCCCATGACCCACAGACACGAAAACAGGCCGGGAGCCCGAGCCCCCAGAGGAGACAGGCACAGCCCAGGTGGAGGAGGAGGAGGAGGAGGAACCGGAGGGACCACGGGGGAGATGGCCCTACCACAGAGGGGGGCAATGGGGGTTCAGGGAGACCCAGGAGTATATCCTCATCTGGGGGACCCTGGAGCATCAACTGGAGCTCATGCTCAATCAGCGCAACAAACACGTGTTCTGGGAGATCATGCAGAAAATGGAGGCAGTGGGGCATCACAGGACCATGGCACAGTGCCGATCGAAGGCCAAGGAACTCAAGAGGGGGTACAAGGCCATTCAGGACAACAACCGGTGGTCCAAGCACGGAGCCTGGACCACCCCCTACTATGATGTCCTGTACTGCATACCTCGTGGGGAGTGCCGTGGTCCAGGGCAGGGAGTGTGCCAATGTACTCCCTCCCCTCGCCGCCCCCAAGAAGGCACCGGCTCCAGGGCCCCCGATGGCAGGACAGGATGACTCCAAGGCCAGCACACTGGTCAACCTCGACCAGTGGTCAATGGGGGACCCCAGCTATATGGAGGGGCCAGCCTCGGAGGGATCAGAGACAGACATCAAGGGTAAGTGAGCAGGTGGGAGGGGAGATGGACCAGGGGCAAGGGGGGGAGGAGGGGGTCCGGCCAGGCCTCATCCACCTGAGACACCCCAGACCACTGAACGGGGGCCTGGGCGGCTGCCCAGGCACACCTACAGTCCTCCTCCACCCACCCACCCATATCCCCACAAGGCACGGCATGGCCCAGCACCAGAGACAGGAGGGCGAGGAGGCCAGCAGGGAACAGCCCTGGCAGCAGCCGGACGGCCCAGGTGAGGCACACCAGCAAAGAGGGGGGCCCCAGGGAGGCTGGGAGGGGGAACTGGGTCACATGGGGAGGGGTGGGTTGGGTCCGGGGTGCTGGGGAAAGCCAGGGGGCTGACCGGCAACCCGGGGGGCCACACTCCCTGTGTCCCCGGCCGTGGGGTGGCTGACCAGGGGGGCTAACCACCACCATCTGTGTACTCTACAGGGCAGTCCGAGGGGCCCCAGCAACCCGGGGCCATGCCCCCTGCACAATGGATGAGGGAGTACCGGTCACGGGTACGGCGCTGGAGGGAGGACCAGGTGGAAGACATAGGGTTGCTGGAGGGCCCCGAAAGCCCGCTCGACCACAGTCCAGCTTTCACACAGGCAGGAATTGTACAGCGCCTGCACCGGGGACCTGGCAACCAGGTACACCTTTATCAGCCACCGGGTGAGGGGATAGGCTGGGTCCCCCAAGATCCGGGCATCGTGGCTGTTCCCGGAGTTGCTCGTGAAGATGTCTATGAACCACCCCCAGTGGTCCATGACAGCCTGCAGCTTCAGGGAGTGGTATCCGTTAATGGTGTCTGTTAATGGCCTCTCCAGAAGAGGGGCAGAGGATCTCTATGTTGGTGCCGTCCACGGCACCTATGCAGTTGGGGAACCCTCCAGCCGTGAAGCCGGCCATCACGGCCTCCTGGTCCACCAGCTGGATTGCTCAGTCCAGAAGAATGCCCTCTACAGCCTCACAGACATCCCAGAGGATACAGGCAACAGTGCTCACCCCGACACCAAAGTGCTGCGAGACGGACCGGCAGAAGTCGGGCGTTGCAAAGGCCCAGACCCTAATGGCCATCCGCTGCACCATGATGATGGGGTTCCTCATTGGGGTGTGCTGTCACTCCAGCCAGGGCATGAGCAGCTCCGTAAGCCACAGTAGGGTGTGCCTGTCCATCCTAAAGTGCGCCCTCCAGGCGANGTAGGTGGTCATGCTGCACATGGAGGAGGTGGAGGGACAACAGCAGCAGCAGCAGCAGCAGCAGCAGCAGCAGCAGCTGCCAGGACGGGCTGCCACGGGGACAACGACTGGGCCGGGGGAGGAGGCACCCCGGAAACGGGTAAGGGGACCTAAGGGGTGGGGACCCGGTGGTACGGGGCACCTAGGGGGAAGGGCCGACCGGCTGGCCGGCAGGAGGTGGGTGTGGCTGGGGGCGGGCCATGGGACAGGGGCAGAACAGCAACCAACCAACCCCCCATGACCCACAGACACGAAAACAGGCCGGGAGCCCGAGCCCCCAGAGGAGACAGGCACAGCCCAGGTGGAGGAGGAGGAGGAGGAGGAACCGGAGGGACCACGGGGGAGATGGCCCTACCACAGAGGGGGGCAATGGGGGTTCAGGGAGACCCAGGAGTATATCCTCATCTGGGGGACCCTGGAGCATCAACTGGAGCTCATGCTCAATCAGCGCAACAAACACGTGTTCTGGGAGATCATGCAGAAAATGGAGGCAGTGGGGCATCACAGGACCATGGCACAGTGCCGATCGAAGGCCAAGGAACTCAAGAGGGGGTACAAGGCCATTCAGGACAACAACCGGTGGTCCAAGCACGGAGCCTGGACCACCCCCTACTATGATGTCCTGTACTGCATACCTCGTGGGGAGTGCCGTGGTCCAGGGCAGGGAGTGTGCCAATGTACTCCCTCCCCTCGCCGCCCCCAAGAAGGCACCGGCTCCAGGGCCCCCGATGGCAGGACAGGATGACTCCAAGGCCAGCACACTGGTCAACCTCGACCAGTGGTCAATGGGGGACCCCAGCTATATGGAGGGGCCAGCCTCGGAGGGATCAGAGACAGACATCAAGGGTAAGTGAGCAGGTGGGAGGGGAGATGGACCAGGGGCAAGGGGGGGAGGAGGGGGTCCGGCCAGGCCTCATCCACCTGAGACACCCCAGACCACTGAACGGGGGCCTGGGCGGCTGCCCAGGCACACCTACAGTCCTCCTCCACCCACCCACCCATATCCCCACAAGGCACGGCATGGCCCAGCACCAGAGACAGGAGGGCGAGGAGGCCAGCAGGGAACAGCCCTGGCAGCAGCCGGACGGCCCAGGTGAGGCACACCAGCAAAGAGGGGGGCCCCAGGGAGGCTGGGAGGGGGAACTGGGTCACATGGGGAGGGGTGGGTTGGGTCCGGGGTGCTGGGGAAAGCCAGGGGGCTGACCGGCAACCCGGGGGGCCACACTCCCTGTGTCCCCGGCCGTGGGGTGGCTGACCAGGGGGGCTAACCACCACCATCTGTGTACTCTACAGGGCAGTCCGAGGGGCCCCAGAAACCCGGGGCCATGCCCCCTGCACAATGGATGAGGGAGTACCGGTCACGGGTACGGCGCTGGAGGGAGGACCAGGTGGAAGACATAGGGTTGCTGGAGGGCCCCGAAAGCCCGCTCGACCACAGTCCAGCTTTCACACAGGCAGGAATTGTACAGCGCCTGCACCGGGGACCTGGCAACCAGGTACACCTTTATCAGCCACCGGGTGAGGGGATAGGCTGGGTCCCCCAAGATCCGGGCATCGTGGCTGTTCCCGGAGTTGCTCGTGAAGATGTCTATGAACCACCCCCAGTGGTCCATGACAGCCTGCAGCTTCAGGGAGTGGTATCCGTTAATGGTGTCTGTTAATGGCCTCTCCAGAAGAGGGGCAGAGGATCTCTATGTTGGTGCCGTCCACGGCACCTATGCAGTTGGGGAACCCTCCAGCCGTGAAGCCGGCCATCACGGCCTCCTGGTCCACCAGCTGGATTGCTCAGTCCAGAAGAATGCCCTCTACAGCCTCACAGACATCCCAGAGGATACAGGCAACAGTGCTCACCCCGACACCAAAGTGCTGCGAGACGGACCGGCAGAAGTCGGGCGTTGCAAAGGCCCAGACCCTAATGGCCATCCGCTGCACCATGATGATGGGGTTCCTCATTGGGGTGTGCTGTCACTCCAGCCAGGGCATGAGCAGCTCCGTAAGCCACAGTAGGGTGTGCCTGTCCATCCTAAAGTGCGCCCTCCAGGCGACCTCATCCCACTGAGTCAGCGCCCGGGACCACCACCCCTGTGCTCGCTCCGTGACTCATACCTGACGTGCAATGGGCATTGAGATCTGGGCGGCATGCCCCATGGTCTCCCTCCACCAGTGGAGGCGCCCAGCCACCACGCAGAGCATAGCGGCCCTGTTCCAGCCCCGGATCAGGGCCTGCCGGTCTGTCCTGGACACCCGCTGAGCCCTGAGCCAGGCCAGGGAGCGCCTGTGGCCATGGTGTGCTCTCTGGGCCCTAGCTGCACTCCAGGCCATGCCAACCCACAGGCGGGCACCCAGGTGCACCTCTGTGGTCAGAAGGCACAGCTGATCAGTGTGTGAGCAGTACCACTCGGCACACAGTGCTAGATGCATCCCGCAGACACCCAACCGACCTTACTTCATAGTGCTGGCTGGCCTGGGTGGGGAGCTGCCTGCCCTGTTATAGCCTTGGCCACATGTAGGCCTGACCCCAGGACATGACCCAGTGACCAGGCGGGGGCACNGTAGGTGGTCATGCTGCACATGGAGGAGGTGGAGGGACAACAGCAGCAGCAGCAGCAGCAGCAGCAGCAGCAGCAGCTGCCAGGACGGGCTGCCACGGGGACAACGACTGGGCCGGGGGAGGAGGCACCCCGGAAACGGGTAAGGGGACCTAAGGGGTGGGGACCCGGTGGTACGGGGCACCTAGGGGGAAGGGCCGACCGGCTGGCCGGCAGGAGGTGGGTGTGGCTGGGGGCGGGCCATGGGACAGGGGCAGAACAGCAACCAACCAACCCCCCATGACCCACAGACACGAAAACAGGCCGGGAGCCCGAGCCCCCAGAGGAGACAGGCACAGCCCAGGTGGAGGAGGAGGAGGAGGAGGAACCGGAGGGACCACGGGGGAGATGGCCCTACCACAGAGGGGGGCAATGGGGGTTCAGGGAGACCCAGGAGTATATCCTCATCTGGGGGACCCTGGAGCATCAACTGGAGCTCATGCTCAATCAGCGCAACAAACACGTGTTCTGGGAGATCATGCAGAAAATGGAGGCAGTGGGGCATCACAGGACCATGGCACAGTGCCGATCGAAGGCCAAGGAACTCAAGAGGGGGTACAAGGCCATTCAGGACAACAACCGGTGGTCCAAGCACGGAGCCTGGACCACCCCCTACTATGATGTCCTGTACTGCATACCTCGTGGGGAGTGCCGTGGTCCAGGGCAGGGAGTGTGCCAATGTACTCCCTCCCCTCGCCGCCCCCAAGAAGGCACCGGCTCCAGGGCCCCCGATGGCAGGACAGGATGACTCCAAGGCCAGCACACTGGTCAACCTCGACCAGTGGTCAATGGGGGACCCCAGCTATATGGAGGGGCCAGCCTCGGAGGGATCAGAGACAGACATCAAGGGTAAGTGAGCAGGTGGGAGGGGAGATGGACCAGGGGCAAGGGGGGGAGGAGGGGGTCCGGCCAGGCCTCATCCACCTGAGACACCCCAGACCACTGAACGGGGGCCTGGGCGGCTGCCCAGGCACACCTACAGTCCTCCTCCACCCACCCACCCATATCCCCACAAGGCACGGCATGGCCCAGCACCAGAGACAGGAGGGCGAGGAGGCCAGCAGGGAACAGCCCTGGCAGCAGCCGGACGGCCCAGGTGAGGCACACCAGCAAAGAGGGGGGCCCCAGGGAGGCTGGGAGGGGGAACTGGGTCACATGGGGAGGGGTGGGTTGGGTCCGGGGTGCTGGGGAAAGCCAGGGGGCTGACCGGCAACCCGGGGGGCCACACTCCCTGTGTCCCCGGCCGTGGGGTGGCTGACCAGGGGGGCTAACCACCACCATCTGTGTACTCTACAGGGCAGTCCGAGGGGCCCCAGAAACCCGGGGCCATGCCCCCTGCACAATGGATGAGGGAGTACCGGTCACGGGTACGGCGCTGGAGGGAGGACCAGGTGGAAGACATAGGGTTGCTGGAGGGCCCCGAAAGCCCGCTCGACCACAGTCCAGCTTTCACACAGGCAGGAATTGTACAGCGCCTGCACCGGGGACCTGGCAACCAGGTACACCTTTATCAGCCACCGGGTGAGGGGATAGGCTGGGTCCCCCAAGATCCGGGCATCGTGGCTGTTCCCGGAGTTGCTCGTGAAGATGTCTATGAACCACCCCCAGTGGTCCATGACAGCCTGCAGCTTCAGGGAGTGGTATCCGTTAATGGTGTCTGTTAATGGCCTCTCCAGAAGAGGGGCAGAGGATCTCTATGTTGGTGCCGTCCACGGCACCTATGCAGTTGGGGAACCCTCCAGCCGTGAAGCCGGCCATCACGGCCTCCTGGTCCACCAGCTGGATTGCTCAGTCCAGAAGAATGCCCTCTACAGCCTCACAGACATCCCAGAGGATACAGGCAACAGTGCTCACCCCGACACCAAAGTGCTGCGAGACGGACCGGCAGAAGTCGGGCGTTGCAAAGGCCCAGACCCTAATGGCCATCCGCTGCACCATGATGATGGGGTTCCTCATTGGGGTGTGCTGTCACTCCAGCCAGGGCATGAGCAGCTCCGTAAGCCACAGTAGGGTGTGCCTGTCCATCCTAAAGTGCGCCCTCCAGGCGACCTCATCCCACTGAGTCAGCGCCCGGGACCACCACCCCTGTGCTCGCTCCGTGACTCATACCTGACGTGCAATGGGCATTGAGATCTGGGCGGCATGCCCCATGGTCTCCCTCCACCAGTGGAGGCGCCCAGCCACCACGCAGAGCATAGCGGCCCTGTTCCAGCCCCGGATCAGGGCCTGCCGGTCTGTCCTGGACACCCGCTGAGCCCTGAGCCAGGCCAGGGAGCGCCTGTGGCCATGGTGTGCTCTCTGGGCCCTAGCTGCACTCCAGGCCATGCCAACCCACAGGCGGGCACCCAGGTGCACCTCTGTGGTCAGAAGGCACAGCTGATCAGTGTGTGAGCAGTACCACTCGGCACACAGTGCTAGATGCATCCCGCAGACACCCAACCGGCCTTACTTCATAGTGCTGGCTGGCCTGGGTGGGGAGCTGCCTGCCCTGTTATAGCCTTGGCCACATGTAGGCCTGACCCCAGGACATGACCCAGTGACCAGGCGGGGGCACCCATGTCGGCCCGGGGCACCCCCCCGGTTGGCCCGGAAGGCTCCAGGTGGGCGGGAGGGCTGGGGTGGCGGGGGTGGCCCATTGGGCACACCTGCTTTCCCTGCATGGGGCCTTGCGCACAGACCAGCATGCGCCCAGGTGTGCTGGCGGCAGCTGCATTCCTGCTGTCATCACCCCCACCTCTCTGTGTTGGCAACATTGTGTCCTCGCCAGTCCCATTAGTGTTTCGGCTTTCCTGTCTGTGTGCTCGGTTCCTGCAACTGTGCTGGGTCCACACCCCATGCCTCGCTTGTTTGCCATGCCTTGTTGTGACCTGTGGCCTTATCACTCCCCTGCATCCCCTCCCGCCCCTCCAGGGAATGTGGGCCCCCCTTTTTGTGGTGTCAGTTCCCCTAACTTGCTGGACCATGGCTGGCTGCGCTTCCACCGGGCTCCTGGCTCCCGGCCCCCATGGGCCCCCCCATACATGGACCTTCTGCGAGACCTTGGGCCTGTGCGACCTGTGGCATACCCTGGCCATGCAATTGCTCCTGAACTGCCCAGACAGCCTGCTGGGTTCCTACGCGAGCCTGAGCTCTGGCCTTCGTTACTTTGGCTATGAGGCGAGCGCCTGCAATTGCCGGCTGCATGTTGAGATGCTGGGGCTGGTTCCCTTTCCCAATGGGCACATTCCGGAGATGAGGTGCTTGCATGTGGGGTGGTCTGTAGTGGAGACCGTGTCCGCCCTCTCCGTGTGCAGCCTGGCCACCTACACAGTCTTTCTGGCGGAGGGGGGCCCTGCCTTGGCCGTGTCCTACTTTGGCTGCGTTCACGGGGCCCGTGGGTACCAGCACTCTTGTGGGGCGGTCTATCACTGGTTGTTGGAGCTCTGTCACCTTCTGTGGCCCCCCACTGCTGACTTCTGCTTGTCGGAGTCCGCCGCGGCGGAGCTGTCGGCGCTGTCGGGTGTGTGGTCCCGTTCCGATGTGCAGTTGGAGCTCTCCATGCAGGATCCATTCGAGGTGTACTACCTGGTCGCCCACCACATGTCTGTGCTGGGGTACCACCGAGGCATGCTTCATTGACCGCACTTCGTTCACCTGGTGGGCCACCCAGCCCCATGACCCATGTGGCCCCCTGCAACTGGCTGTGAGTCCCCCTGTGCCTTCTGGGCCCCAGTTTCTGGACCTGCTGTGAGCTCCTGCCTCTGCCCTGCAGCTGTGGTTTGCTGCCTGCTCCCTCCTTGATGTCCCACCCGTGCTGATGTGCTGCCTGCTTGCCAGGGTTGTGCTTCCCCTGCCTGTGACTCCAGGGTCCCCCCGCCCCCCCCATCTGGCTCTGCAACCGTTGTTCCCCTCCATGGCTGCCTTCTCCAGTGTCTGGGTCCGGCTCTCCGAGGTGCCCCCGGCTCCCCTGGGTGCTGTTGACCATCCTCGTCCACCTGAGCTCCCTCATGTGCCCCAGCCCCCCCCCCCCAGGTGCCTGTGTGACCTCGGGGTTCTGGGGTCCAGGGTGGTGGTGGTATGTGCCTTTGGACTGACTGCACGGCTCTGGCTCTCCTGCCTCCCCTCCACAGCACCCTCGCCGGCATTTGGGGTCTGTGTGTGCCTCCTGAACCGTGCCTGGGCCGCTCCCTGTTCTGTGTGGCCTCCCCCTGTGCCTGTACCCCGACCTTTTGAGTTCCCCTCATTCCGGGACTGACTGTTTAGCTGTGGGGGTGCCCGTACAGGCTGTGCTGTTGTTGGGGGCCTGCCTGCTATTCCCCATGCCCTGTCCTGCCCCTGGGGCGTTCCCCCCCCTCTTCCATATCCCGCTGCCCCCCTCCCCCCTGTGCCCATTGTGCCATGCGTGTTGTCTGTCCTGCTGTGTCCCCCCTTCCCTTCCTTTCCTGTATGGGTGTGTTTGGGCCCTTGTGTGTGTTTGTGCTGTGTGTTCCACTGTGCCCTCGTTGTCTCTGTGCCTGTTGTGTGTGGTTACCTCAGCGGCTCTCCTCCCTCTTCCTCCACCCATCCCATTTCCCTTGTGTGGGGGATGGGGCGGTATAAAAATCTATTAAATAATAAAATAAATAATAATAATTTGCCTTCCGCCGGCCATGTCTGTGTCCTGCCCTTCCCTGGTGCCTTGTGGGTGTTTTGACCATGCCCGGGGATTGGCATCATGTCTATTGCGCTGCCCTGGGCTGTAGTCTGGTGGCCCGATTCCCTGCCGTGGTCCCAATCCCATCCCATCTGTTTGGGGCTCTCCTTGAACATGGGGGGGGTGGTTGTTCAGTTCCGACCCCGGGCCCATTACCGGCTACCGGATTTACCGGTTACCGGTTCTCTAAAAACCGGATTCCCGGATTAAATCCGGTATACCGGTACCGGTTTTATTTCATTGATTTCAATGGGGCACTGTGTCCCCATTGAAATCAATGAAATAAATTAATTCCTTCCCCCTCCCCCTCCCAGGCTGCGCGGGTGGAAGGGGGGACACCCCCCACCCACCCTGCCCAGCCTGGATTTTTGTTTAAAAAAAGACTCAGAGGCGAGCCCACCCCCCAGC
>QEPC01015698.1:5432901-5453141 GCA_003113815.1 Sphenodon punctatus
GGGCTGGAACTTACCAGAGGCAGTGGTGCCTCCCCTCCCTCGACTCGGCTGGGTCTGGGTCCCGATGTGGAGGAGGAGGCGGCATTGTTCCAGGGACTACTCTGGACTTGTGGGTGCACAGGGAGGGAGCACAGCACTGCCTCCCTCCCTGCGCCCACAAACCCAGTCCCTGCAGCGTTTCTGGGGGCCAGTTGTTCTTTTAAAATTGCCCACGCCTCGTCCTGACCCCACCGGGGAGGGCGCTATGGCGGTGCTTTCCCTACCCGGGGCCAGGACGAGGCGCAGGCAATTTTTTTAAAAAAAGTTCCCTTGCTGCCGGCTGCTCCTCCCCGCCACTCTAAGCCTCCTGGAGCTGCAGATTGTGGGGGAGGGGAGGGGAGAGTGGCCGGCAGCAAGGGTGGCAGGAAGGAGCCGGCCGGAGGCATCTGGTCCCGTGGAGAGCGGGCTCCCGAGTCCCGACCTGAGATATGCACAGCTGATTTGTTGGTTTTTTGCCGCGGCTCTACCTGGGCCCCCCTGCCGCTGGCAGGGGGGCCCAGGTGGAGCCGCGGCAAAAAAACCCAAAAAACCCCACTCAGATGGGACTTTTTCTTTTCGGGCCCCATGGCTTGCGGGCCCCCCCCAGAGCAGGGCCCAGGCTCAAATGCGCCCCCCCACGCCACGGTAGCTACGCCCCTGGCTCAACTATGTATAGATAATAAGTTTAAGATTTTATATTGATAAGACCAAGGTTATGGCTTGGGGTAATCGTTTTAGATCTCACTCTTGGTATATTGGCACCACAAAGTTAGAGATAGTTAAAGAATCTAAGTATCTTGGGGTACTCTTTTCTAATTCTTTATCCTGGAAAGGTCACCTTACATATTTGAAACCTTGATTAATGCAATCTGCAACAGCAGTTAAGCATTTTAATGATAAATTTGCCTCTAGATCAGTGTTTGCTGTTCTGAAATCTTACCATGCTAAAGTAATTTCACAGATCCTATATGGATCTGAAGTCTGGGGATACTCGGTTGGTGCTGAGCTTGATATTACCCAGAATAAGTTCTTGAGGCAATTATTGGGACTTCCAAATTCCAACCTGCAATCTTGAGGTTGGAATCTGGCAGCAAGGCCCTGCTCACAACTATTTATACTCTATTTATAATAGAGTAAGCTATTGGTTCAAAATGATGGCATATAGTCCACTGACTATATGGACTATATTATTATTTTATTTTTACCTAATGATAGCATATAGTCCCAAAATGGGTTATCTTGAGGAAAGAGAACGTAGGGTGCAACACCAGTCCCCATGGTTATTGTTTATTGATAGACTTTTTCAAACATCTGGATTGGGGTACTATGTTGATGATACCCAATGATTGTTTACCCACTCTGATAAACAACTGACTTATTTAAGATTGAGGGACATTGCTAAGCAGAATTATTTGGCAGCAATTAGATTTAGTCTTGTTGCACCTATGTATACCTATTGGAAATTGGCTTGGGGGACAGAACTTTATTTACTAACAAGTTCTAAGTGTAAAATTGTTACAGGTCTAGCTAGACTGTGTACTGAATAAATGCCAACTGCAGTACTTATAGGTTGTCGTTTACAAATTCCAAGGGAATTGAGGCTATGCCCATGTCACTCTGGTGCTATAGAAAATACTGTACATTATGTCATGGAATGTTCCCTTTTTGATGAACTTAGAAAAAGATATCTCCTTCCTTTTCTTCTTAAAATTAAGTATTTTTCTATGAGAGAGAGTACTATTTGGTTGTTCCAACAAAAAGATTTGAATATTGTGAGTAATCTTGCTATATTTGCTTATCAAGCTGAAATCGTTAGAAGAAAATTTCCAATGATTGCTGTTTTGGCAGATTGAGAATTTGGGTTCAATTGTAGGTGATTTTTTAATTATTTTATTTTTACCTGTATTTTTGGAATTTTATGTACGTGTAATATATTATGTGTATAATTTTATGCTGGTCTTGGCGAAAGCCTGTGCCATGGAATAAACTAAACTGAACTTTGGAGAGCCAAATTGGGGCTGCTCTCTCTCCAAAGCAAGACGCTTTGGACTAGATTAAGATTTTGGAAGCAGACATGTATGTCAGATGACCTGCTTCTGGCTAGCCTGATTGCTGAAGAGTCCAATTTACTTTTGGCCCCAAATTTTAATTGCCATAACCCCCTGTGGCAATGGAGAGCAAATGTTCACCATCTTTTTTGTGGCATTCTTTTAACTGCTATCCAGTCCCCCCTTAGTCTTCTTTTTTCTAGTCTGAAATACCCAATTCCTTTAGTCTTTCCTCGTATGGTTTGTCTTCCAACCTCCTTATCATCTTAGTTGCTTTCCTGTAAATTTTCTGTAATTTGTCTACATCCTTCTTGAATGGTGGTGCCCAAAACTAAACACAGTATTCCTGCTGAGTAAAGCACAACCACCTCTTCCTGTGTCTTAAAATTGATATACCAGTGAGTGCAGTCAAAGTGGCATTTGCCTTTTTTGGTGACAGCATCACATTATTGACTCATGTTCATTTTATGATCTGCCATAACTCCCAAATACTTCTCTCCAGTGCATGCCTAACCAGTTGTTCCCCATTTTATATTTGTGTTTCTGTTTTTTCATTCCTATGTGTAGTACTTTGCATTTGTCTTTGTTAAATCTTATTTTGTTTCTTCCAACCTATCATCCTAGTTCATCTAGATAATTTTATATTCTACTCCTCTCCTCCAAAGTGTTTGCAACCCCTACCAGTTTTGTGTTATCTGCAAATATGAATAATATACTCTCTACTACTTCTTCCTAATTATTAATGAAAATTATGTTCTAGGCACAGTCCTCTTCAACATTTTCATCAATGATCAAAGATGTTCTTCCTGAGCTTCATTAAGCAGATCCCATCTCTTCCTAGCAAGCCTTCCTTGTGGAACATCAACTTAATTTAATTTAATTAAATTAATTTATTTGTTTGTTTATTTATTTCAATGTACTTATAGCCCGCTCCCTCCTGCTTACAATGGCAGCTCAGGGCGGCTCACAACATTGTTAAATACATTTAAAACAATTATAAAACTTTAAAACTTATTAAACTATAAATTCATGAATAAGAGCAGAAATTAACCCCCCACCCAACCCCTCTACCTGTCTCCCTCTCCAAAGGCCTGGAGGAACAGCCAGGTCTTGCATTGTCTTCTGAAAGAAGGGAGGTCTAGGGCTAGGCGGGTCTCTGGTGGGAGGGAATTCCACAGTTTGGGGGCGGCCACTGAGAATGCCCTCCCCATCATCGCCACCCAGAAAACCTGGGGGACTTTGAATCGGGCATTCCCGACTGACCGCAAGGGTTGCACCACGGCCCAGAGTCAAAGAAGCTGAAGTCCTTGTGCATTAAGGCATTCATTTAAAAATGTATCTGTCCTGAGCTGGGCCCCAACCTTTAACAGGAAGGATTCATGAGAACATCACCTGGGCCCCTAAACTCTTCACCTACTTGCCCAGTGCTTCATACTCATGTCAGATTTACTCAAGATCGTACAAGGCAGTAACACTTGTACCCACATGGATGAGTATGCCATGTTTTCATAAGGTGACCGCTGGTAAATTCTGAACTTGTAGACCTACAGTTTAGATGGGTTAGATATATTCAAACTAACCTTACATCCTATAACATTATATGGGGAAATTGACTACTTGATGCCTTTTCCCTCTTTACAAAGTTCAGTAGGATTATTATTCCTTTTTATTTCTGAAAAGGCAGAAACGTTCCTAGCTTATTTCTAAGCTTCTCTCATCAGTTGTTTTTAAAAAAATAATAAATATTTATTTATAAAAATACAAACAAATATAAAGTTTGTTAGTTAGTTAACTGCTTATTAATAGTTTAACATTAGCTAGGACTTAGCCTTCTTTGGGTCTTCCCCAAAGGGGGAGTTTCCCTTTCCCCCGACATGTAAAGAAGTTCCCTGACATGTAAAGAAGTTGGCTTTAAGCGATGCCCATCCTGCCTGGCAATGAGTGTCTATCACTGATCAGCACAATAAGTGTTTAGCTTGTCTCAATGAAGGACACAATACAAAGACCTGCAGAGCTTGCGCTGCCCTATTAGCCTCCAGAACCAGAAAGGTCAGAATGCTTTGGCTGAGGGATGTCTTCACCAGAAATGCTTTACAAGGAGAAGATGAAGACCCAATCCTGCTTGAGGGGGCCGCCCCATGCTCCAGCCCTGCTCTGCCATCCTCAATCTCTCACAGTGCCACTGAACCTGCTGGCAGTGCCATCAACACCACACTTGCCACCCTGGACACCACCTCTGGCACCCCCCCCCCTACACCAACCTGACTCTGAAGCAGGAAAATGAATTCCAAGAGCCTTGTTGGGATAGGTTCTCATCTAAGAGACAAGTACCTGAGCACCTGCCTCAAAAGAAAAGGAGGAAGAGAAAGAGGAGTTAGTTAGGGCACCATCTTGCTCCTCAGACTCCAGTGTGACACAATAGAGTGTTCCAGCCACCTGTGGATCAGCGGGAAATACCCATAAGTAAGATACGCTGAGTTCTCTTGAAGAACTCAGTTATAGTTAAGTAAGTTGCATTTCTCATTGAAATCAAATGTGAGTTTTGTCACTGACATCCATTAACTCAGTTCTGCAACCGTTAAAAATTTCCATTGCATTTAACTGTGTGTGGCTTCAGTGGTACTGTTTGAACATATGGTATTTCTTGGTAAAAATACTAGAATCAGATCACAGGACAGTAGGATCATCCCTTCATTAATCATGGATAATAATTTGGCCAAATCATATACGGTTGTAACCTATTCATGAAAATAGTGTATGAAAGTATTTTAACATTTTTATTCCAAGAAACTGCTTCCACAGAAGAACAAAATTGCAAGAAAGGGGGTTACATTGGGTGATTTCAGACGTAACGGGGCCCATTGGCCCCGTACCGAAATCACCCTAGTCATTCCCCGCCGGGGTCACCCTGTCACACCGCAACAGACGTGCCGGGGGGATCCCGGCGGGGAATCTGGGAGGGGGCGGGGCCACGCGGCGCAACGTGCAGCCGCACGGCCCCGCCCCCTCCACGCACCCCGCCGCCCGCCCTCCGGGGAGACGGGTGGGCGGCGGGGCCAATGAGGCCGCCGCGTCGGGCCGGATTCGCCACGGCCCGGGTTTCCGCCTGTGATCCCGGGCCTTGGCGCCCGACCAGACGTGACGCCGGGGTTCACCCCGGCATGGGATTGCATTCGACATGCGGCGGCCTCCGGTCCCCCCGCTTCGGCTGCTCACGTGTCGAATGCAATCCTCAGCCATGGCAACATCTGGGGGGTAACATCCGTTTCCCCCAACAGACGTGACGCTATCACAGCCACCACGCGGAATTGAGCGTGGTTCACTGTGATATCGTCACGTGCGAAATCACCCATTATCTTTCAGTGAATGGCATATTTTTGTAGATTTGAAATTCTTGTTCTTTCTTATATACATTTTTTCATACTTCCTCTGAAAATCTCTACTCCAAATGGACAGTTAACTATCTTTCAGATAGACAATAATTGTATGGATTTTGTAAATTCAGTGTTTCCTTTATTTATTTTTCCCCCACTGAATTTGTAAATCCATTCTTAGCCAGTTCAAATTCAAGTGGCTTAGTTTAACATTTGTTTCCAATAATAAAAAATGTTGATTAAATTCTATTTTCCTTGCCAAAACTTTTAAGTTTTTCTGGCATGTATCTTTAATAGGTTCTGTTTATTAATTTTTTCTTGGGTTGCTACTAGCATAATAATTCCCAGACATTAGTGCAAAGAAATGCAATATTTGGAATGTCTGAGAAAAGAAAAAACACTTGACTATTTACACATACTTCCATTTGTAATGCTGGATCTCCTCTTCTTTAAGTAGCTAGGAAGGAGCATTGTTATATATGGGATGCTGGATGCAACAGTGTAATTGTAATTGCTAGAGAACAGCATGGTTGACCTGTGAATTTTGTTGTTGTTGGATAGTTCTCATAAGTCTTTACTCTCTTTTTCTTTTGGAGGATTCCTCTTTAATTCAGATGCTATTTCTGTCAGTGGCATTATGATAAAAGAATCATATTTTGATATGCTATGACAAAATCCTATTTTGTGGTTCTGTTTTTGAAACAAGAGTTATTTTTCATAAACCAATCATATATAAATTAATTATGCTTGCCAAAACGAGTATAGGTGAATAATAAAAGAAATAGCGAACGTCAAAATTACATTTAAGTATTTGGCACTGATCCTGCTGCACACACTTAGTGAGTGCTCTATTTTATGCACTATGAGTAGTGCGAATCTTACTGGATCCTCTCACAGTATCTAAAGTTCAGCACTTATATAAGCATGTGCAGAATTAAAGCCTTTCTCGTTATAAATCAGGGGTTGGGAACCTTTTCTGTCCCGGAGGCCACATTGAAAATTAGTATGAGCTCCGGGGGCCACATAGAGGTTCGGGGCAGGGGTGCTTAATGGGTGTATTCAAGAAAAGGAAGGCCCAGTTCATGGATCTGTGCTGTATGGATCATGGATCCCTGCCCTTGTGTGCATGCCTGACTCTGCTCCGTTATCCGGAGCTCAGCTTTTCAGTGCTTGGGGGTTGAGACTGGATCCAGGAGCCAGATCCAGGCACTGGAAAGGGGCCCCATAAAAACTTGCCAAGGGCTGCATTTGGCCCCCGGGCCTGAGGTTCCCCACCCCTGTTATAAATGAACACAAAGACAACTACTTAAAATCTGGTCCTTTTAGAAAAATGTTGCTTTTAGGCAAAGTGTATATTGATTATGTAAATAAATGATAACAAAGTTAATCAGGGTTTGTATCAACTGTAACTGTTGTGAAAAAAAAGGGAAGACTTGCAGGGATTGCTGCTCCTGTCAAAGCTGACAGAGATCATGTGGCAGGATCAGTGTCAACTACTTTCCAGACCTGTAGGTGACCTGGATAGAGGTCTCCAAAGTAGAGTTTAGCATGGGGGCGCCACATGTTTGAATCCTGTTCTTTAATGTTAACGTGTGCTGGATGAGAACAATGATCTAGACTAAAAGGATCAACATTCCCTTCCTAGACCCCATAGCCAATATGCTGCACCCCCTCCCCACTAAACACTGTTTTTAATTAACTGTATTGCTGTAATTTCAAATATTTATTTGCTGAGCTATTTAAAAAAAATCTATTTGTAGTTGTCTGATTATGCTAAGATAGGCCAAAGACTGAACCATTGCCAACATATTCTTTGGCCACTGCTCCTGAAATGTCCAATTTCAGAATATGGGTGAATGATAAGATAGCTTGTTCCTCTTAATATTGCCTTTAGCGCCATTAGGATTTTAGGCTACAGCAATAGCCTGTATAATAAGTACTTGCCTAACAAAACTTTGACAAGTATTAAAATAACAAATTACTCACCCTCCTGTTCGGTACGGCAACTGCTAGCTCCTCTGGGCCCCAGCAAAGACACACCTCCACTTCCTCCAGTCTGCAGCAAAGCCTTCCTCCTGCCTTCTCAAGGCCCCAGAAAAGCCTTTCCCTGAACCCCAGAAAAGGCTTCCCTCTACCTCCTCCAGACTCCAGTAAAGCTTTCCCCGGCCAGCCCTGCACAGCACCCCTGGGCTCCAGCAAAGCTTCCACCCCACCTCAGCAGAGCCTGCACTTTGTGATCTGTTGACGCTCTACCTCCACATCAAGAAGTTGAGGGGTGCTCCCACGCCCAATTCAATTAGTTTCAATTAAATTAGTTTATTGGCATCAACTTTCGTTATGGCCTACAGAATAATACAGTATAATAAAATAATACAAACAAAACATATCCCATAAGGTAACACAGCCCAACCTGACTCTACCTAATATAAAATTTACTAAAATAATCCAAACAGCATACAATTAACTGAAAAGAGCAGAGCAAAATAATAAGTAAATAATAATACAGCTCAAGATCTTAATTCACAGCTTGCGAGGCAATACATAGATGTGTATAAGAGACAGGCAATACATATTGCGAGACATTAGGAGATCAGCAGTTCGTATATGCAGATTCCTAATTTTGTCAGCAGATACAAAATGCTGGCTATAATAGTTTTAACCTTATTTGTTTTTATTTGACCTTATTTGTGCTCTTTTCCGCCCAGCCAGGCTCAAAAAAGTGGCTATAGCCATCAGCTCTCCCCGTTCGACTCTCGTGAGGAGAAAATGATAAATCCCCTCCATATTATGTAAATTTCTTTTTTGGGCTATTGGAAGAAGTGGAAGAAGCCAAACAGACCGTAAGGTAGTATAGTAAGGACATCTTAACAACATATGGTCTGTTGTTCCAACTTCCTCCAATGAGCATGAGCAAAGGCGGTCCTTATAAGGTATCTTTTTATACCTTCCTTCCGTGACAGCCGAACAAATGATCTGAAAGCGTAGCTGGGTATACAGTCTGCGCAGGTTTGGGTTAGCCAGGCTGTCCAGGTAAGGTTCAAACATTACCGCCCGCTTAAGCTGTGCCAAATAGGGTGCAACCTTCCATTGGAGAACTATTGCCAGATCTTCTTGGTGTGCTATATCTTGCATCCTCCTCAGTACCTCCGCCTTTATCTCATTCAATTTTTTACCAACAAAGTAACTGAAGGAGAACCCACAGTTCACCAGAAGGTGATGCAGCTAAAACAACCAGGGATACGCTCTTGGGCTTATTGAAGCAGCCTCTTCCTTAAGGCACTCCAAAGGGAGGTATACTTCACTATGCGACAGTAGCCGCAACCAGTATCGGATAACTGATATTTTTGCCAAGGTGCTTAATGAGATAATTCCCGTTTCTGCACGGACTATTGCACCAGGGACAGTTGAACTTACTTTTAGTAGTCTCCGCAGAAACTTATCTTGCACCCTTTCTAAATTTGCCAAATTCGGGAAGGGTACTAATTCTAATCTGAAGTTGGCAATTGACGGAATCTTTGCTCTATAGACTCCCATAAACGTGGAAAGAGGAACACCCTGTGAAATGGCAATAGTCCTACTTCGAGATTGCTTGGCCCTGGCAGCCGTATTAACTCGTGCCTTTATATGCTCACTCCAAGTACCTTTTCTCGAGAAGGTGACCCCAAGATAAACACAATGAGGGATCACCTCAAGTGAGCCTAATTTTAGCCTCCAGGAACGAGGACTTCTCCCTCCTCCTAACAGCATAGGTTTAGACTTGGAGACATTAATTTCCAGTCCGTTATTAATGCAATAGTTATGGCAGTTGTTAAGTGCCCGCCTTAATCCATTCTCCGTTTGCGATAAGATAATAAGATCATCCGCATACTGTAAGGTACCAACCCGTATATCTCCAACCTTAGGGGGGTATACTTTGTCTTTTTGAATAAAGGTAGCCAGGTCTGCAACGTAGAGATTGTACAGCAGGGGGGCCAGAACACATCCCTGACACACACCCCTCCCTATAGGGATTGATTCACTCAAGTTCTGACCCACCCTGACAAACACTGTATTGTTGGAATATAACAGTTGTATTGCACTTAACAAACTTGCGTTTATACCTTGTGATCTGAGCTTCGCCCATAGTCTCTTCCTAGGTACCGTATCAAAGGCTTTGGCAAAGTCAATAAAGGCCAAATATAATTTGGTCTTTCTGATTTTAACATATTTGAAGATTATGTGCTGCAAAACAAAGCAGCAGTCTAATATAGATCTTTTTTTCCGAAAGCCATACTGATCTGAAGGAATTATATTCTTGTCCTCTACCCACTTCTCAAGATGAACCAAAAGAGTTCTAGCATATATCCTCCCTCTTATACACATCTAGATGTGTATAAGAGACAGGGCTTAATCAGCTTATTTAGTGCAGCCCAGAAGCCCTTAGTATTCCCTGTGGAGGCATCAACTTGCATCCTGACCCAGGTTTTCTCATAGAATTCCCTCTTTTTGGATCTCAGCATTCCCACATAGATTGCTCTATGTTTATTAAAGTTAATCCTTGCTTCCTCATCCCTATAGGAGACCCAGAGCACTCCCACACCCATTCTGATGAGGGAGATGAGGGCGGCCATGGCCGGGCACTGCGCCAGGTCAAGGAGCTGATCCAGGCATTGTATCCACACTGCGCACAGCTGCAGCATGCAAAGGCAGACCATGGCAGGGGGGACTGTAGTGCAGGTGCGGCAACAGCGGTACCCTGGGGCGCACGTGGTCCCCTTCCCCCCGATGGGCATGCGGCCGGCGCACTCGCAGGGATGATCAGCCGAGTCTGGCAACCTGTGGCAGTGCCAGCACACCCCCAGTGCAGCACCAATCAGTGTCCTGCCCCCACCGGGCTACACATTACATAAGCGACCTGATGCAGGTGATCGGGCATGGGGCGGAGGGGCTGTAGCACGGGGTTGAGCAGCAAACAGAGAACGGTGACACCGAGCTGGGTAAACACAGAGGAGCACATGCGAAACCAGGGGAGAGTGGTCTGTGGACACAGGGCACACAGAGGAGCGTGCTGCGGCCAGGGAATGTGCCAGCAGGGGGTTGCTGGGAGTGGGGAGCTGCTGAACCATGCTGACGGGGGACGAGTACCCACAGTCCAGGGATGTGCTGCTGCAGCTCCTGGGATGCTGCTGCACATGCTGCTACAGAAGATAGCCCTGCTCCATCTGCTGGGTCAAGGCTCTGTCCTTCTGGGGGCACGGCGGCGGAAGGAAGCAAACCTCAGGAGGGCGGTAATCGTCTGATGGGTGAGGCGGGCAGCCATCCGATACCGTGCCCTGTTGGGTTCCATGGTGTCCCAGCAAGACCAGCTCATCCTGGCCCAATGAACCCTCAATGTGTATGCCCGCCGCGTGACCCTACCAATCCTGCGACGGCACTGGTCATACTCCCGCACCAATGACTGGTGGGAGAACATGTTGGCCAACTGGACGGATGGGGAATGGTCGTACCACTTCCGGATACCCCGCTCCCTTTTGACCCGCTTGGGGGAGCTCCTCAACCCCCACCTCTGGAGGAGGGAGACGAACATGCGCTTCCCGCTGCCACGTGGTCATGGTGGTGTGACAGCTGGCCACCCTGGCTTACTGTAGGAGTGGGGGGGAGCAGTTCAGGGTGGGCACCACCACCATGAACAGGGCCCTCCATGACATGTGTGACCTGCTTGTGGAGCTCCTCTTGGAGCAGGTCATCCAGCTCCGTGACCCCGAGGGGGTGATGCATGGGTTCGAGGAAATGGGGTTCCCTCACTGCATTGGGGCCATTGACAGCACCCACATCCCCATCATACGACCCCCTCATGCAAAGATCAACTACATGAACCAAAAACAGTCCTTCTCCATCAATCTGCAGGCCGTAGTGGATCATAGGGACCTGTTCATAGATGTGTACACAGGCCATTGGGGGCAGAGCCACAACACGCGTATTCTGCGTGCCTCCCCCTTCTATGCACACATGTTTGATGGGGAGTTTGCCCCCAACCTGTACCGTGTGATAGCGGGGGTTCCCATGGCCCCTGTTGTGATATGGGGCCCCGCCTATCCACTCAGCCTGTGGCTCATGCGGGTCTATCCAGTGGCATGCAACCCCAACCACCGCCTGTTCAATGAGCATCTGTCATCCGCACACAGCCTGGACCACACCCCCATCCTTGTCCTGGTAGCATGCATCCTGCACAAAGTATGCGAGACAGGGGGCGCTGCCCTGGACAACCCAGCACCGGTGCACAGGGCCGGCCCTGTGCCCCTGTACCAACATGCCCAGGCTGGGGAGTTCCAGCGCATCTCAGAGGAGAACAGGGGCCACATCTGCTGCTGCATCGTTGCAGCTGAGCACCGGGCAGCGTCCAACCCACACCCATGTCCATAGTCCTGTGCACCCCTTCAATAAATCTGGGCAGTACCCATGACCTGCAGTCCTGTCTCTGTGCCATGTGTGGGCGACGGGGGTCCCAGGACTGGGTACTGTGGGCTGCCGAGTTGCGTGCCCACACCCCTCGCTTTCCCCTTGCTGCGGTGCCCTGCCTGCTGCCTCTCACCAGCCCACCAGTGACAGGTCTGTGTACACCTGTTCCAGCCACCACTACTGCCAGCTGGCTCACCGGGCTGGGCTCCGGCCGCCTGGGCACTGTACAATGCACCCCCCTGTCATGGAACTGCCCCGAGCCCCCCCTCCAGAATCCCCCCCCCCCGTCGCGGGACAGATGAGACAATAGCAAGGTGTCAGTTCAGCATCTCTTTATTGGTGGGGGGGTGTACAATGGGAGGGGGTGGTTAACTTCGGGGGCACCCACGCCCCCTCTTGGCTGCACCACCAGGGCTCACAGGCATGCGAGCCCTAGCCGCAGCTGACTGCAGGGATCGCCGACTGGACAGCCTGGGCCCCCCATCATCCAATGGCCACTCCATCCTGGCCTCCGCTGATGGCCCCATAACATTTCCCGAACGGCCGAATGAAACAGCTGAACCCGAACCCGGCGAACTAACCAAACTGCCGAACTGAACGAACGAACCAAACGCGGCTGAACTGAACTGAACGGCCGAACCCGAACCGCGATCTGTTCGCCCATCCCTACCTTGAACTGATGTCAAACTTACTGGTCTGTAGTTTCCAGGGTTACCCCTGGAGCCTTTCTTAAAAATTGGTGTTACGTTAATTAACCTCCAATCTTCTAGCACAGAGGAGGATTTTAGCAATAAATTACATATTACTGATAGTAGTTCAGAAATTTAAAATTTGAGTTCTTTCATTACCCTTGGATGAATACCATTTGGCCTGGGTAACTTTCTACTATTTAAATTGTTGATATGCAATAAGACCTCTTCTGGCATGATGTTAATTTCAGATAATTCCTGATTCATACATTTCTCGCGTAACCAACAGACAGTCACAAAAATAGAGTGCATGAGATAGAAAACAACAAACCATGTGCAATACATTAATTTTCCTATTTTTACCATTGTATAGTGAACAGTATATTGTAATGTGTAGTAAATATTCTACAAGCTAGGCTGAAATTAGAAGCTACTTTTACTCATGCTGGTTTTAGTTCTAGCACATTGAGGATAACTCAGAACCCATTGTTTGTATTTCTTTGCATTTAAATTCTTTTTTTTTAAAGGCCATTTATACTGCTCATAAAATGTACCAGATTAATTTCTCTGAATGATGATGATGATGCTCTTGCCAACGTCCTGTTGCTAGGCAATGACACTACTCAAGGAATCTTCTCATATTTCCCCTTTGTAGAGTGACAACAGGCTGCTTGTGATACATTTTATAAAGGCATCATGGTAATATCATGTTTTAAGGAGAGGTTTGAAGGAGGACAATGTGGTTGTTTTGCATGTTTATGGGGAGCTTCTGTCATGCATAAGGGGCAGCATTAGAGAAAGCATTAAGATTCATCTGTCACAAACTGTACATGTGGATGTAAAAGATGGAAATCACTGGCAGAGTAGAAGAGGGAGTCAACATCTCAAGTGTTTATGAGAGATGAGAGTTCCGCTGATATCTAAGAATGGGTGAAGACACTGAAATTCCTGTCTCTGGGATAAACCTCTGCCCTCTTCCTGCACCTGGGACCATCCCAGGAAAACTCCAGCGTTCCTGCCCCAGCCATGCTCCTCCAATGGGGTGTCCCCTTGGAGCTGCAGCCGAGACACCCCATGTTTTTGTAGGGGGAAGGGCTGTCATTGAAATCCATGTGCTCTGTTGTTCTGGGTGGGTTTAGGGGGCAAGATCAGCCACCCCAAACATCACTGCTGGATTAGCTAGCTCTGTTGTTTAGCCATCTTGGCATCCCTGGCCCTGAAGCCCAGGCACCTGCTGTGCAGGATCAGATCAGAATGACCTTCAGCTCTCTCCCTTCCACAGGTCTTGCTCTTCTCCTCTCCCCACCAGATCAGCTCTAAACATGGCTGACCAGTCACTCACACTGCCCCCTGGAAGGTGCAGTCCACTCTTTTCCCCCTGCACTGATAGGCTCTAGAAAGCAGTGCCTGCTGGGAGCTGTAGTCCCCAGTATTCAAGACTGTTTGCTTTTAAACAGTCTCTGCGTTATGCATAGAATGTTTGCAAGCACTCCACCTTCAGGATGGTCTCCATAGGCTAACATTGAGTTTTCAAGATGTCATAACTTAAAAACTACTAACCGGGTTTACAAAATTTAAACCAAAGGCACACCCCACCAGCCTCCTTGAATTTTCTAAAAGGCTGACATTTCCTCCCAACCAACACAAAACCCCTTTACCCTGCCCAGTTTGAGACTAACTGGCTGAAAAAACAGGCAGTGTTCAAACTGTGATATCGCAGCTGTTATCCAACCGATTCAGCTAACGTTTGGACAGTATGAACCACTTATCCCAATGATCCTCAGCCACAAATTTCATGATTCTAACTTTAATCATGTCAATTTTATAATGAATAAAATGTTCAGGCTTTATAATGGAGCGTGCAAAACGCCTTAACCATAGAGTGGCTCCTGCCACTCTATAATACAAATTCTCAGGGGGGATGTTTGCCACTGTTATGGTTGCAGGTCCATTACAAGCAGTCACAGATTAATCTGAATCTGTAATGCCCACCCCTAGACATCAGCCCCCACACCAGGCTTACAGGGGGAGGACTGCTCATAATAGACCTACCTGCCAACCCAAAGAGTGGCAGCTGCAGTGGTTCATCCCATGGTGGCCCAGGGAGGTGCCTCGCCACCATCATGTCTGCTTTCACTCATAATAATGCATGATGGTTTATGTTGGTACTTGGAAACAGAAAGAACACAAAAATGAAGCAAAACATTGCATTAAAATGCCAGGTGAATTACCTTGTGTTTTTTGCTTTCTTCTGTGCCAGGGTAGAAGCTGCAATTGCACTACAGTTGTCAGGCATATATCTGAAGGGGATTTGAGAAAGAGATGCCCTGCAAGCTGGAAGTTCTGCCCGCACACTATCATCTTTCCTATTGCTCTATATGCCCTCCATTGCTTCCCCTGCAGCTCATCACCATGCTGCCACTTCCTTTGTCTCATTTTTCACTACTGCTTGCATCACATTCTCCTGTATCTCCCTATCAATGCCCACCTGCATTCCTTTTCCCCATTGCTCCCTACACATTCCTGCAAACCGGCTGCTCCCCCAGGCAAGAATTTCCTTGCTTGCACCTACTCTTTCCTCCAGTCCCCCCTATACCCTTTGTACCCTCTGAGCCCCCTTGCCCCCCTCCACCACCTTGTTGCCCCCATACTGCACTTGTTTGCCACTGCTTGCTGCTTTCTCTGTTGCAGGCTGCTATTTACAAATTTTCATGCAGTCAGTGGAGCAGAAATGGTGGTCCTGCCCTCTTCCATCAATAACAATTCTGGTTAGTGATTCATCACTAGTTTGGACATCCACTGTTCAGCCAAATAGAATTTGGGGGACCAGAGATAGAGGGTTTTATGCTGTAGAAGCAGCTGCAAATCAGAGGTGAGTCTTCCTGTGGGGAAATCCAGGAAGGGGTGATACCATGTTAACATTCTTCTGAACTATTCAGATCTGAAATCCTCCATGCTCATGCAAGCCAGGGTGGGGAACAATCTGGCACAGAGAATCCAGTTCTGGCCTCAGAATCAAATGCATGTAGCTACAAACTTAAATGAGAGTTGCAGGAAGGCAAAACCAGACCTATCAAGAATAATATGATCTCCTATTTTATTTTGGTTGTGGAATTTTTGATTTATGCAATAGAAATGAAATATAAGTTGTCATTTTCACCTTCACTAAAAATCCTTAAAACTTAATACTTTCAATAAAACTCCTTTTAAAAAACTTTCCATGAAATAGAATAGCCAGGATAGGTCTGCAGCTAAGGTACAGGCATAAGAGTAAGAAAAACTTGGCTTCTCTTTCTAATTGAGTCATCAGTTTCTGGTGTCAATTTGACAAAACTACAAACTTCGTGTGCCTCAGTTTCCTTACATATATAAAATGGGAAAGTTAATGACAGTACTTTACCTCACAAGAGGTGTTTCCAGCTTAATGTAAATGTTTCTGAAATGCTTAGAAATCTTCACACAAGCGCTATAGGATCATAACATATTATTAGCAAGAAGATTATTACAATTCAGAGAAGCTTACAAAAGCAGATTAGGCATTGTATACTTTATTGAAATAGCAATGTAAAGAGTTTGCACAATATTTTTGACTATGCTTAGTCTTTAGATTTTAGACAGGTAGATTAAGGTCTAACTAGATTACAAGATTTAAAACTTGTAATTTATTAGTCTTTCAATTTTCCTTGGTAAATGTATCAAAAAAGAATCCTCATCCTGGCAACTCCAGTATGTAATACTCTTCAAAATCACAGTAGAAATGAATGAGCTACTTAAGAACATAACAGTATGTACCTCATAATTTTGGGATTGGCCCCCAAAAGCACACAAACTAGGTATTTTTTAAAAGATTGCAGGTGCTTTTAGATGGACAGCAGCTCCGCTTCTGCCCACGCCAGCCTGCTTTACCCCATGGTTGGCCTGTCTGTGTATCACGTGGATGGCAGATATGCAAACTGGAATAGGCTGTGCCTGCTCTGGGGCAGCCCCACTGCCAGTGCTCCAGAACATCCTGGAGCACACTGTGTGGAGAGGGCCAGTCAAACCCCAGGCAACGGCCAAAAATGGAGCTGCTGTGCATATTATTATTATTATTATATCCCGCCCCTCTTGCCAAATGGCAACTCAGGGCAGCTAACAGTCATGTATAAACAATAAAACCAGCAATTAAAACAATCAATAAATAATTAAAATACATCAACAATCAGAATCTAAACGTCTGGCAGAAAAGCTATGTTTTACATTGCCGACAGAAGGCAGGCGATCTCGGCTGAGGTGGATCTCACCAGGAGTGCGTTCCGCAGCGAACGTTCCATGGAGTGGCCACCGAGAATGCCCACCTGTCACTCTGAACCTGTCAAAAGTCAGACTGCGAGGGATCAAGAAAACTGACACGATGTGTCTGCAACTGACGTGTCACCACCCACTCAGTAACCTTCCCTAAAAAGGGTGGGTTAGAGACAAGCCAAAAACTAGCCGGGCCGTCCACATCAAGTGATAGTTTCTTGAGAAGGGGGCCATAGCCCCCTTGAGGCAGTCTGGCACCCAACTCTCCCACAGGGAGGTGTTGATCACCCCACCAGCACTGGCCCTACTGTCTCCCTGTTAGCCTTCACCAACTGGGATGGGCATGAATCTGGTTCACAAGTCATGGCCTGAACATACCCTAGCACATCAACCGCATCAGCTGTTATAGAAGCCCCCCCTCCCCCTCTCCCCCCATGCTTGGCAAAGGGCATGGGCTAGTGGGCATTGGACTCAGGATTCCTCCCCCCAGAGCAAGGATTGGGCCCAGACACCATGGGACCTAGGAAAAGGGAGTTCACCCAGATGGATACCAGCCTGATCCAGGAAGGAGGTGATTAAGGGAGTTAGCCCTCAGTAAGTATGGGGCCATTAACAAAGGGCGGTCTCCCTGTTTTGAGAAACCACTGGTGAATAGAACCCAGACTAGCAACAGCCTCAAAGACATGGAATATTAGTACCCCCCTCCTCCTCCTAAGCACAGAAACCCAACTGCAGCCATTAACCTTGGGTCCCTCTCACAACTCCTCCCAAATCACTGGAATGTCCTCTCCCCTAGGTCTCTTCCCTTTTGTGACACCTAAGCACCCACCTGGAGTCCCCTTTTGTCCCCATGGTTCACATATGCATCTTTCCTTTTGTCTCACTTAGAAACCCACCCAGATTTGCCCCGATGGGTCATTGGTGTCCCTTTGTCCTCCCTGTGTATCTTTTGTAACACTCTTGAGCCTATCCCAAATCTTTTATCCTGAACCCTATAACTACCCCTCGCTTTCCCCATGCAAACTGAGAAGATTTTGGATGCGAACACGTGCAGGTTTCCCTGTGCGTGTCTGTATCTTAAGACATCTCCCAAACTTAGGTCTGCCCCTTCTCAACCCCCATGAACTTCTCTGCATCCTTGGGCCACCTGTCCCCTTTTTCCACAGTAAAGGAAAGGTAACCTCAGGTTCAGACTTCCCCACTTGTTCTATCTCTCTCTCTTTTTTCTCTCTCTCTCGCTGTGTCTTTTCTGGATCTTCCACCCCCCCACACCTCACTTTAATTTTCCCCGCCACCGCTTGTGTTTTTCCTTTGATCCCGCCAGCCAGACCTGGGCTTTTTTTCTCTGTTTTTGTTTATAAATAAACCTTTTAGTTTTATTGAATCTTTGTCTCCCTCTTTTCCTTCACTTTTGGGGAGGGTACATAAACTGCTTGTAGCGCATATCTGTCCTCAGACTGATCCTTAGGACACGCAGGAACCCCAGGTTTAACGAATTAAGCTAATTTCCCCCGAAGTTAAGGAACGGTGGATGTTGGGGTACCAACCCCCAATAGTCATGAGTGGGAGGGGGTTCTCCTGTTAACACAGCAGGCATCACCAATTGAAGTCATCACATAAACTCAGACCAGACAGGGCATTCCTAACCTCTGGCTCTGTCACTGCCTCTGAAATGGTAGAGTCGAAGTCATGTTCAATGCAAGTTATTTTGTCCACAAAGTATGCCAAAAACATGTCCCAGCAGGCTTTGGATGAATCCAGTTTCAGGTGGAGACAGACTAGACTGACCAGACCCCTCACCACCTGGAACAGCTCTGCCGGACGTGACCAAGCAAATGCTATGAGGGCAGCAAAGAAACGTTTCTTTGCTGCCTGCACAGCCATGGCATAGCCCCTCAAAAACATTCTATGCTGCAATCATTTGTCTTGAGCATGAGTATGATGACAATGTTGCTCTAACCACCTCCCTTTGCGCTTCAACTGCCCCAGGTCATCCATGAACCTTGGAGACCTGCAGTGGCAGAACGCCTGGACCAGACACCTAGGAGCCACTTGATCAATGTCCCCAGTCAGTCAATCATTCCAAAAGACCATGAGGTCATAGATGGAGCGGTCAACAAGGTCTACAGGTAAATCCCCAAGAGCATTCCATAACCCATCAGGTTCCATAAGTCTTTGGGGGTGAACCATTCTAATTGGTCCCTCACCCAATCAGACAAGTAGGCGCACTGAGATGCGAGCCCACAGGAGGTAATGGTCTGACCACAGCAAGGGCAAACATACTATACCCCCTGTTAATGGACCCCCGACCCCCCGCCTCAAAGTCAGTGCAGAACAACAAATCCAGAGTATGCCCCCCTCATGTGTCAGGCCTACTACCACCTTTTGGGTGGGTCCATGGTACAGCTCCATACCTGGCAGACTGTTGCCTCAGTCAGCACCATGGAGCTGCAGCCACCAGTCTAGAGCACTGGGTGAGCAGCCACAACTCTATGGTGTGGGGGGGGATGCGCCATGTGGGTGACCCAGGGAAACCACCTGTCTGTCTAAAGGGGATTTTTTCAAATACATCAAAAGCAAGAAATCTGCTAGGGAGTCAGTTGGACCATTAGATGACAAGGGAGTAAAAGGGGCACTCAGGGAGGATAAGGACATTGCAGAAAAGCTGAATGAGTTCTTTGCATCGGTCTTCACTGCAGAAGATTTTGGGGAGGTACCCACGCCGGATCCTTGCTTTGTGCGCAAGGAATTGGAAGAGCTGTTACAAATCAATGTGACATTGGAGGATGTTCCAGGGCAAATTGACAAACTGAATACTAACAAGTCACCAGGGCCAGATGGCATTCACTCCAGAGTTCTGAAGGAACTCAAATATGAAATCACAGACCTACTGTTAGTAATTTGTAACCTCTCACTAAAATCTACCACTGTACCCGAGGACTGGAGGGTGGCAAATGTAACCCCGATATTTAAAAAGGGATCCAGAGGAGATCCTGGAAACTACAGACCAGTAAGCTTGACATCTGTGCTGGGGGAAATGGTGGAAACCATCATTAAGGACAGAATTACAGGGCATGTTGACAAACATGGCTTAATGGGGAGGAGTCAACATGGATTTAGTAAAGGTAAGTCATGCCTCACTAACTTGTTGGAATTCTTTGAGGGTGTAAAGAAGCATGTGGACATGGGAGACCCAGTAGATATAGTGTACCTGGATTTCCAGAAAGCATTTGATAAGGTGCCTCATGAAGGACTCTTGAGAAAGTTAAAAAGTCATGGGATAGGAGGTATTGTCTTACTATGGATCAGTAACTGGTTAAAAGATAGAAAGCAAAGGGTAGGACTAAATGGTCAGTTTTCATAATGGAGAGATGTAAAAAGTGGTGTGT
>QEPC01015698.1:5458462-5480721 GCA_003113815.1 Sphenodon punctatus
AATCTACTGCCAGAGGCTGTGGTAAGGGCCAGTACTATAGCTGAGTTTAAAAGAGGTTTGGACAAGTTTCTGGAAGATAGGTCCATTAGCAGCTATTAGCCAGACAGGATCAGGGAACATGACGGGAGCTGGGGGAAAACAACAGGGAATGGATTCCCCATTGTGACCTGTTGGGTGCTTCTCCCAAGCCACCGTGATTGGCCACTGTCAGAGATAGGATGCTGGGCTAGATGGACCATTGATCTGACTCAGTATGGCACTTCTTACGTTCTTATGTTCTTATGACTGAAAGCGGGCTGACACAGGGAAGGCTGCCATGGGCAGGCAGCCGCTGCATCTGCCTGTTTACACCCATTGTCTTGTGCTAAAGATTAATTTAAATCCCGTTTTAAAGAAAAGAGTTTCCATACTTTATTGTGGAAGAGAAAAATCACATCATCTTATGTAAAATGTTCCTGTGTTATTTTATTTACCAGCATTTCTATGCATCCTGAAACATTAGTCCTGAGAAATGTGAATTGTCTTTGTTTCAGTGGGTGGATATCACGCTGGCCTGGTTTGGTTTGGCCCGACTGGGCCAGTGTGATGCCTAAACATTTGTTCTGGGCCTGCCAGATTTGGACCTGGAACATACCCCACCTGGGGTGGTGACTGGGCCCAGAACAAAGCAGGCCCACAGTCTGTGCCCAGCTGGGTAAGAGCAGGTGAACTGGATGGGAATGTGTGTTCCTGGCCCTGGCTTGTCCTGGCATGGGGGACCACCATGGCAACTGGCCATTTGCTGCCTGTTATTGACAGCCATGGCCGCCTGCTATGGTGGGTGGTGGGGCAGCCGGAGCCAGCCGGCCGCGCAGCACCTCCCACCTTCTTTCCCACCTGGGACAGGCGACGGGGATGTCTGTTTCCATCTCCGAAGCTGCCCCAGCGGGGGGTAGCCCTCTCCATTGCTGGACGGGATGACAATGAAACTGTGATGTTTGTAAGTACCAAATGAATATTACGTCTAGGCCCTGATAAAGTAAATAGCAACCGTGTTAGCTGTTTCACTGCTAACTGAAACAGAAATCAGACCATTGGACCCCAGTTTTTTTCTTTCTAATTTGACTCCTGAATCTATTGACCTTGTGTACTTAACTAGTGTCCAGCAATTTGGCAGTTTTTACCACACACATTTCCTCTTAGTCTCTTCACAGTTAGCAAATTGGACTTGTCCCAACTTTCCAGTGACAGAATTATTCCTTGATTATTGTCTGGCTGTAAAAACTTAGGAACAGGTAGTGCTTGCTTCTTTGTTAATTCTTCATAATTTAAAGATAAGATTTATAGATTTTTTAAACAGTAAACAGTCAGTAAAGAAAGTAGGGATGGGCGATCGTGGTTCGGAAGTTCGGAGTTAGGCCCGAACTCGGCCTGTTCGGACGACCAAACCTGAATCAGTCGGAATAAGGTGTAGGAATAAGGTGTAGGTATATTATAGTGATTAGAAATAAAACCATAGTTCCATAATTTTTAAATTAGAGAAATAGTTAACTAACCTGCATCTACTGAATACTGTTTATTAGGTCTTTTCATTAACTGAAACACTGACAACTTTTCCACTCATCGGAAACACATGTGTAGATTTCCTGAAAGGGGATGAGGGACCTACAAAGATTTACGGGGGGTTATGTGTCATGTTGAATTTAACAAGCTGCAAAGATCAATGAAGATGCAGTAACTTCCCTTCTGATGAGTGCCCAGCACAACATTTCCTTGCAAAATGAAAAACAAGCCACTTTGCATGCAATATGCAGGAACATGTTTCTTAAAGTCTGTTCAAACTGGGACAGATTGATTGTCTAAAAACAGCCAAAGCTGGAAGTTCAGGAAATAGAAATGTCCTGACTCTTTCCAAGAAAAGGGTGGTCTTTCCTTTTCCAGCATGCCTCTGAAATTCATCATCATTTCTTAGTTTAATGAGCTTTCTTCACTATATCACATTAATTAAAGGAAACACATTTTTCTCATTTAAAACTTTTATAAAGTGAACTCCAATGAATCATAGCTTGTGTATAATTTGGCACATCTTTCATTAAGCCTCAGTAAAAACCGTTGCAATATACTAGCTGCATATTCACAGAGACATGAATCACTGTTAATACACTAATCATGTAGGAGAGAGGGAGCCATTGAACACAGACTGAGAGAGAAGTGAAAGCTTTTGATGCTAAGATGAAAGCTTCTGTTGTTCTTCTGGAGGCACTAGTGAACTCCCCAACTCAAAGTCTTTGCTGATAAGGTCAATACCGAAAAGTCTTTGCTGCTAAGATTCAAGCAGATTTCAGTACCCTATTGTGAGAGTGTGATGGGCTGCAGTGCACAGAATGCCCTTTTTATCTATAGCTTATGTATAATTATTATAGTGAATTTGTTTCTGGGGTTTCCCTGAACTATATTGTATAATGAGTTTCTAAGACAAGAAAGATGAGCAGTAGAGGTTTGTGCTCTTTCCTCCTTACAGAATTTATTTATTTATATTTATTTATTTATTTATTTAATCAATTTTTATCCCGTCTCTCCTGAAAACAGCTCAGGGTGGCTAACAATTTTAAAACATAAAAATACAATCATATAAAAATTTTAAAACACTCCTAATAATGTTAAAACAGGGTTAGGCACAAAAAACAACAAATAAGGGTAGGGGGAGATTAAAAACCCCATACCCACTCCCCCTCCCCAAAGTCCTGGATGAACAGCCAGGTTTTACAAACTCGCCGAAATGTTAAAAGGCTTGGGGCCAGGCGAGCTTCCTCCAGGAGGGAGTTCTAAAGGTGCGGTGCGGCCACCGAGAATGCCCTCTCCATTGTGGCTCCCCACTTAACATGGGGGACTTCCAAGAAGTCACCCCTGGCAGACCTAAGTGTTAACAGGAGACCCCCTCCCACTCATGACTATTGGGGGGGTACCCCAATATCCACCATTCCTTAAACTTTGGGCGGGGGATTAGCTTAATGACTTAAACCGGGGTCCCCACGTGTTCAAAAGGATCAAGCTGAGGATAGTACATGCTACAGGCAGTTTATGCACCCTCCCCAAATAGAAAGAGAGAGAGAGACAGGTGTCCAATAGCAACAAGTTTATTGCAATACAAAACAGAGAAACACAGCCCCGGTCTGGCTGGCGGGATTTAAAAGGGGGAAACAGAAACGGCTTGCGGTGAGTATGGTAGGAGAAGGAGAGGAGGGGGGGTCCGGTGTCAGCTCAGCGATGGGGAGCTACAGAATGCGAACAAAGGGGGGAGGGAGAGGGCGAGAGAGACAGGGGTTCCCCAGTTGGCTGGGAAATTCTGGACCTGTGGTTACCCTTCCTTGCCTGTTGAGATGGGACAGGCAGCCCACAGATCCAGCGGAGTTCGGGGGATGGAGGAAGAAGAAGGGGCAGACCAAAGTCTGGGAGATCTCTCAGCTCAGACATGCACAGAATGACCTGCACGTATCTGGGTCCCAAGATTTCTCAGAGGTTGAGGGGAAAACAAGGGACAGTTATTGGATACTAGACAAAGGGTTTGGGGAGGCTACGAAGGGTTGTTGTGGGTACTCAATGGGCTAACGAGGGGAGAAGTCACAACTTTTGCTTCCATGATAAAGGTGACTCCAAGATATGCAAAAGGTCTCTTTGTCACACGAGGAAACTGTAAACAAAAAGTGAAGGGAGGGGAGAAAGGGCTAAATGACAGACAATAAGCATGTGTCTGGTTTCTCTTGAGGAATGCGGAGATAGGATGTTGCTGCTCTGGGTCATGGCTACCAGTCCTTTGTTACAACAGGGTGAGCCCCCTCTCTTTAATTACTCAATTCTTTACTCCAAGTGCTCTCCCTTCTAGTCTCTTTCTCAACCTTAGACTGGTATTTTTCCACAAGTGGTCCCTTTTGGATATGAGCTAGGGTGGTTGGACCCAATCCTTATTTTCCATACCCCCCCCCTCCTTTTGCATCCAGTGTGGGGCTTTTCCCCAAACTTCCTTGCCCTTGGTTACCCCTGTGGGTTTTGCCGACCCACGGGTCCAAGGCAGTTGGCTGTCACAAAAGGGTGGGTACATCCATTCTGGGGGGGACAGGGGTCCGGGCTAACAGAAGGAGCCACTCTGGGGTGCGGAGAGCGAGGCGGTCCCTGAGGTATGAGGGGCCAAGACCATGAAGAGCCTTATAGATCAATATCAATATCTTGAACCTGGCTCGGCATGCTATTGGCAACCAGTGCAGAGACCGGAGCACAGGTGTTATGTGGTCCCGGCGACCCATCCCCGACAGGAGCCAGGCTGCCACATTCTGCACTAGGTGCAGCCTCCGAACCAGGTACAAGGGCAGCCCCACGTAGAGTGCATTGCAGTAGTCCAGCCTCAAGGTGACGAAGGCATGGGCGAGGGAGGCCAGGTCCGGGCCGGAGATGTACAGGCTCAGTCTCCGCACCAGATATAACTGGTGAAAGGGAGCCTTCACCACCACCTCCACCTGTTGATCCGGGTGGAGATCTGCATCCAATACCACCCCCAGACTCTGAACCTGCTGAGCTATAGGAGGGTGAACCCCTCCAATCAGGGGGGCTGACATCTCCCTCACTCTCCCCACCACCATCACCTCCACCTTTTCGGGGTTGAGCTTCAGTCTGCGCTGCCACATCCATTCCACCACGGCCTCCAGACACTGGAATAGCAATGAGACAGCAGGGTCTGGGTCAGGTGAAAAAGAGAGGTACAGCTGAGTATCATCAGCATATTGGTGTCATCGCACCCTGAACCCTCTCACGACCTCCCCCAAAGGCTGCATATAAACATTAAATAATAATGGAGACAGAATGGAACCCTGTGGAACACCGCAGGATAAAGCGCGGGAGCAAGATGTTTCAGCTCCCAACACTACCCGCTGGCTTCTCCCTGAGAGGAATGAGCGGAACCATTCAAGAACAGTCCTGTCCAGATCCCCCAGCCGTCTCAACAGCAGCCCATGGTCCATGGTGTCAAAAGTGGCTGAGAGATCTAGCAGGATAAGAAATGTCAAACATCCTGGATCCATCTCCCAGCAGAGATTGTTGACCAAGGCCACCAATGCTGTCTCCGTGCCATAGCCGGGGCGGAACCCAGATTGGAAAGGGTCCAGGAAACCAATGCTATCTAGATGCGCCTGGAGCTGGATCGCCACCGCCCGCTCAGTAACCTTCCCTAAAAAGGGAAGGTTAGAGACAGGTCGGTAGCTGGTGAGCGTGTCCACATCCAACGATGGTTTCTTCAGCAGGGGATGCCCCATAGCCTCCTGAGGCTAGGTGACAGCCTCCCCTGCTGCAGGGACGCATTGACCACCCTCCCCAGCACCGTCCCCAACATCTCCCTGGAGGCTTTCACCAACCAGGATGGGCACGGATCAAGTTCACAACTGGTGGCTCTCACAGACCCCAAGACATCCACAATATCATAATACAATACAGTACAAAAATACAACACCTTCTAACAATCAAAATGGTACCAATCAAGGGAACTAAGGTATGTGCACTATGGTAAATGGAATAGAATTTAGAATGGAAAACACAAGTCCCTGTCACTTGAGGTAAGGGAGAAGCACAGTTAGTCACGATGCATAGTCCCTGAAGAGTTGACATTAGCTAAAACTGTATTTCATGCAGGTGAGGGAAGTGATACACATACATCTCATTTGTCATGTTTCAACTTCTCCTTGGAAATATGAACTGAGGAATTTGAGGCTGGTACTTCAAGTACATCTCAGCTAACAGAAGTATGCTTATTGTGCTTGAATGGATAAGTGCTCATGTTAATTCCATTTGGCTGAGTCTGGCCATAATGTGGGGTTTTTTGGTTGGTTGGTTTTTGTTTTTTTAAAATTGGTTTCATAATATACAGCTGTCAACATAAATTGGATGACGAATTAACATTCAAATAAAATATTCAGATTGAGGATGCTTAAATGAATACTTCCAATACAGTAAAATAATCTAATATGGGAAAATTACCTCACAGCTGTCTTTTCAATTGTGCCAATGATAAAAAGCAGTTGATATGAAGGAATTGCCATAAAACGCCACAGACACATTGCTGTCTGGCACTGTTCTGGGTGAAATGAAGATATCTTTACCCCTGCTACCTCTTAAGAGTCCCATAGAAAGTTTGGCTAGAATTTCAGTTACTCCCTATTGCTCAGGAAAACCCAGATGAGGCAGGGCAAGAATGTGGTGTCTCTGCTCTCCTGTGCATTAATAGGAAGAGCTGGCCAGCCATGTAATGGAAGTAAGCTGCAATGCACCCACCATGTAGGCTGCGCCAGTGTCCACAGTAGTGAGATCCCAGTCTCTGGCCATTTTCACACGACACCCCCCCACCCACCCACTATACATGTTGCAGGGGTGTAGTGTTGCCCTATGGGTGCCCTGTAACATGTATAGTGGGTGCGTAGTGTCTTGTCTCAAAACACTCGTTGTAACTCTAGGAGGTCCTGGAGGCATTTTGCTAAAATGTGCTCTCACTGTTCCATGCTGCTGCCCCATTCTCTGTTTCATGCCTACAAGACCCAGCTTAGCCCTAAGTGACTAATGAGGAACATGGCTACATTTCTGCTGAAACAGAGCTTTTCCTAACAGCAATAACTTCAGTTTGTTTTGAAAGATTTTGGAACAGGAAAAAAAAGCCTATTTTTTCTCTTAGATAGGTCATACATAAATATTTCAAGCAGGTTTATGTAAGATATATGAAGTAGTGTTATAAAAGTCTTCTCACTGGATATTTGCAAGCTACATGAAATGTAGATTTTACAAAAAACATGCATCGAGCTGAAATAGTTTTATTTACATCAGTTCACTGTAAAAAACAAGTTTAAAAGGGATTATTGACACAGACTATTTTCAAGGGTCCTTTTTTCCCTAATGAAAACAAATTAAAGAATGGACTCAGATTTCAGTTTCTCTAGACCAAGGAACACTGTAATGTGTTTGGATTCCATTTTTGTTGCCTCAGTTACATAAGCTTTTTTAAAGCAAATTATGAAGAATTTGCTTGGTACAAAAATTATTTATTATTATTTGTTATTTCTGTCAGATTGTGAAATGTGGGGTGCATCCTACAGAATTTGAAAGATCCTGATAATATTTTGCATGGTTTTTTGTGTGTGTGTAGAAATAATAATAGAAAACTATGGGTGTTTTATACATGACAATGCCGTGCACCGTCACACTTTGATCCTGCCCAGCGTGAGGGCCCTCACCCTGGGCAGGATCTGGCCTGGCTACTGAACAGATGTGCCAGTGGCCTGGGCCACGGAGGGGGCAGGGAGAGGGGTGACGTGTGGACGTCTTCACAGCCCTGCCCCCTGCACCGCTGAGCACAACCCGCCCTCCTCCCTGACAGGCCACTGTGCCCACCCAGAAAAGCTCAGGCCCTGGACCAGAATTAGGTAGAGCGGGCCATTACACGTGATGGCCCACTCTACCGCAGTCTGGGAATGGCTACCCGGACCGCGACAGGGCTTAGCCTGTGGAGGGCTTAGCAGGGAGCCCAAGTCACAGCACAGGCTAAATCCTGCCATGGTCCGGGGAGAGCTGTGATCCTACCTGGAGTAACATCTGGTGGATGGAATCAGACATTACAGCAGCATGGGTGGCCATGCGGATTAAAGCATGGCCACCCATGGTACCATTATGTCTAAATACCCAAGGTGTCATCATCACCTCACTCTTAACACCCTTTTCCAGATCATTAATAAATACATTAAACAGCACCGGTGTCAATACAGATCCCTGAGGCACACCATTTTTTACATCTCTCCATTGTGAAAACTGGCCACTTTGCTTTCTATCTTTTAACCAGTTTCTGATCCATTGTAAGACACTACCTCCTACCCCATGACTTCTTAATTTTCTCAAGAGTCTCTCATGAGGGACCTTATCAGATGCTTTCTGGAAATTCAGGTACACTATATCTACTGGGTCTCCCGTGTCCACATGCTTCTTTACACCCTCAACGAATTCCAACAGGTTAGTGAGGCATGACTTACCTTTATTAAATTCAATGTCATCTTTTACATACAGAACCACCCCACCACCAACTCTATCTACTCTGTCATTCCGATATATTTTGTACCCTGGTATTACAGTGTCCCAGAGTTATCCTCATTCCACCATGTCTCTGTGATGCCTATAATGTCTAGATCTTCATTTAGTGCCATACACTCTAATTCTCCCATCTTACTTTTTAGGCTTCTAGCATTTGCATATAGACATTTATGTGTATTGTTTTTATTCTTCTTACTGTGCACATTATAGGTGATTGTATCAGGCACCCTGGAATTGTTATTTATCTGCTCTCCAGTGAATTCCACCTGAAGTCCCTTAATTTTTATCCCTTCCTCAGTCTTAAGCATCTCTAAATCCCCTAAATTAACATCCTCCTGCATAGATGCCACAGTCCAAACTGTGCGCTCCACAGTGCCTGTCAGCTTTGCCCCAGGTTCTAGTTTAAAAACTGCTCTATCAGATTTTTAATTTTTAGTGCCAGCAACTGGGTTCCATTCTGGTTAAGGTGGAGCCCATCCCGTCTATATAGGCTCCCCCCTCCATAGAAGGCTGCCCAGTTCCTGATAAATCTAAAGCCTTCCTCCTTGCACCATTGTCTCATCCATGCATTGAGACGTTGGAGTTCCGCCTGCCTCTGGGGTCCTGCACGTGGAACAGGCAGCACTTCCGAGAATGCTACCCTGGAGGTTCTGGACTTCAGTCTACTAGAAGCCTAAATTTGGACTCCAGAACCTCCATCTACCTATGTCATTGGTACCAACATGGACCACAACAACAGGTTCCTCCCTAGCACTCTCTAGGATTCTATCTGTGTCATGTGATGTCCACTACCTTCGACCAGGCAGGCAAGTTACCATGTGGTAACTTGCCACCAGCAACCAGCAACCCAGCTATCTACATTCCTAATTTCAACCCAGCTATCTACATTCCTAGAAATGGAATCCCCAACTACCACGGCTGTTCTAGTCCCACCATTCTGGGCACACACCCCTGGAGGAATATCCTTGGTGTGAGAATGATGACTGGCTGGTCCGTGTGGTGAGGAATGGATATGAGTACACAGACCTCAGGTAACAGATTGTACTGAATGAAAGGTATCAGCAGGAGTCAGGTGAGGGGAGCGAGGAATCGGGGAGGGCAGAGTGGAAGAGGTGGGTCTTGAGGAGGGATATGAAGGCATGACGGGAGGGGGCGAAGCAGATGTGGGCAGGGAGGGAGTTCCAGGCACGGGGACAGCTAGGGAGAAGGGACGAAGGTGGTTAGGGAAGCAGAGGAGGTGTGAGAGGGCAAGAGAGGGGACAGAGGAGGAGCGGAGTTCACATACTGGGAGTACGGAATGAAATTAGTGCAGAGAGGTAGGGGGGAGCAAGGTTGTGAATAGCTTTATAGGTGAAGACTAGGAGCTTGTGCAGGATTCATTCAGGAAGGGGGGAGCCAGTGAAGAGAGGAGAGGAGACTCTGACAGCAGAGTTTTGGACGGAGATAAGGGGAAAAAGGGGATAGCGGGGGAGGCCAGTGAGAAGGAGGTTACAGTAATTGAAGTGAGAGATGACCAGGGCATGAACAAGGGTTTTGGCAGAGGAGACAGAGAGAAAAGGGTGAATCTTAGCAATGTTATTGAGGGAGAAGTGACAGGATTTGGCAACAGTCAATGTAGGGTTTAAAAGAAAGGGGTGAGTCAAAGATGAAGCCTAAGCTATGGGCTTGGGGGATGGGAAGGACGGTGACCCCACCTCACCAGATGTCAGAGAGACACCTGGTGAGGTGATCTTGAACAGATGGGGAGAGTGAGACAGAGAGAGAGAGAGAGAGAGAGTAGAGGGATAGAGTTGAGTGTCATCAGCATAGAGGTGATATTGGAAGCCATGGGAGGCAATGAATTTGCCTAGGGACAGGGTATAGATAGAGAAGAGGAGAGGGTCAAGAACAGAGCCTTGGGGAACACCAACTGAGAGGAGAAAGGAGGAGGTGGAGTTGGCAAGAGACACACTGAAGAAGCGGTCAGAGAGGTAGGAGGAGAACCAGTCAAGGACAGAGCTACGGAAGTCAAGGGAGTGAAGTGAGTCCAGCAAGAGTGAGTGGTCAACAGTATCAAAGGCAGCAGAGAGGTCAAGGAGGACAAGAGAGGGGAGTAAGTGAGGGGGAATTGGACATTTTTTCATCCCCCCCACCCTCCCCCCCCGTACTGGCCACCGGAAGTGCCGAGGGGCACTTAAGGGATGGACTGGCGGCTGCGCTGGAATGTAGCATTGACTTACCATCTAGGGCTTGTTCCCATGCTGTCAGCGCGCACACTCCCCGGGCCGGGGGCTCTGGTACAGCGGGCCCGCTGACCCGGAGGCAGGCCCACCTCAGAGGCTCAGCAGAGGAATCAGGTGCGGTGCTGAGAAGATGAGGGGACGGGGTCACGCAGCAAGGGAGCGCACTTCTGGCCACGCCCCCTAATTCCCCAGAACGGCGTCAGCTGTGGCGGCGGGGCAGATGGACCCCGCCCTGAGCACACTCGGCGTCTGGAAAGCAGGGCTATAAAGGGTACCGGCGGGGCCTGACTCCCCCGCCGGTAATCATTCTTGAGAAACTGGCCCCCTTGCCTTGGAGATTCATTGTCTGTCGTGGAGTTTAGGAGGAGTGAGTGGTCCTGGTGTTTCCCTTCCTGGTTGAGTGAGCTGTGTGAGAGTGAGTAGACGAGTGTCCTGTATTTACGTGTGTCCTGTATAAACGGTGAGAGGTTTCATACGGTGTGGGGTACCTGCCTCCCTAATTCCTGCAATCCTCCACTTTCCCTCCCCCAGTGTTCCTAGCACATCCCATTGAGTGAGAAATCCCATTCCCCCACTCTCCTATCTCCCTGTTCCTATTTCCCCTTTCCCCTTCTTCCTCCCCTCCTCCCTTTCACAGAAACTGCACTGTGTCCTGGACCCTGTGTATTTCCCCGAGTGGGTGGTCTCCATTTGTGTTTGTGAGTCTTGTCTCTCCGAGGCAGACAGCTACTGCTTGCCTTGTCCCTGTGATTAAAAGGGTTGCCTTCTAGTATTGAGGGAAAGCCCCCCTTACACCCTGAGGGACCCTAGCCTTACCGAGCTAGGTATTGGCGGTAAGCGTAGTTGCCTCTGGTTGTCTGTGTGGTGTCTTACCTGTGTACCGAGAGAGTGTGGAGCCCCCTTTCTCCCATACATCCTTCCCTCTCCAGCCCCTACCCCCGTGACAGAATTACCAGCACCCCCCCTTAGTGTTCGAGACCATAATGACTTCCGAAGACCAGGTACAGAAATTGATCCATTCCGTCCAGTCCCTAACGATGGAAGTACAGGATTTGAGGGGAAAAAATAGGGAATTACGGGCCCGATGTCAAGCCCTACAGGGAACCAGGGAATACCCCCTGTTGGTGCTTATGGAAGAGGAGGCAGTCACTCCGAAGGGAGCAGAAGGCCCCCCCCTTTCCTCCTTCGCTAGCGGTCCCCGTTCCACAGGAGCCTAAGGCCCCTTGCCCAGATAAATTTTACGGTGATCGTCGAGCATGCCAAGGGTTCTTGGCCTTATGCAATTTAACGTTCCAGACCCAACCTCTCACATATTGATCTGACCAATCCAAGGTAGCATATATAGTGGGATTATTAGGGGGAATTGCCTTGGATTGGGCTACCCCTCTCCTAGCTGCTGCTGATGAATTACTACGAAACTATAAGGATTTTTTGAAACAGTTCCGTTTTCTTTTTGACTATCCCCATCGCGTCCGGGATGCAGAACAAGTGATTCTTCACATCCGTCAGGGAAAAACCCCTTTACTTGATTATATAACTCGGTTTAGGAAGGTTGCTGTTGACCTTGATTGGAGTGACTCTGCTTTCCGTGCGTTATTTCGACAGGGACTTAGTGAAGAAATCAAGGACCAGGTTGCTTGTTCCCCTACTACACCAAGTACCTTGGAGGAAATGGTTACTTTGTCCTTGCAGATTGACAAAAGATTGAGTGAGCGAAAAAGGGAAAGGAGGCAAGATCAGTTTAGGGGAATAGGATGGGGAGTTTCTCAGATCCCGGCGGTTCCTCCTTCCTCTTCGGGAGACCTAGAGCCTCCTGAACCTATGCAGATAGGAATGATACGAGGGCCCCTTACTACGGAAGAACAGGAAAGACGCCGTTCTTTTCAGCTATGTTTCTATTGTGGTAAGGCGGGGCATTTTTCCAGAGAATGTCCCGCTCGCCCCCCACGACCTAGGGGGTTAGGAAATGCTGGGGGCCGGGGGAGTGGGGGGACCTCCCGGTAACCGATCGTATCTCCCTCCTTAGGTCTAAAGAACATCTAACTTCCCCATCCCAATTTTTTATCCCTATTACCCTCCAGTGGGAAAATAATCGTTCTCTCGTGGTAAAAGCTTTAGTGGATTCCGGGGCTTCCGGGAATTTTATGGATGATAAATTTGCCTCCTATTATTCAATCACCCATCAGACGTGCCCTTCCATTGAAGTGGTGCAAACTATTGATGGTTCTTCCCTTAATTCAGGTCCCCTCCTAATATGTTCCTTACCCCTCCAATGCACCATCGGTACTCATAGGGAGATTCTCCATTTTGATTTGATTTCCTCTCCTTTATTTTCCGTAGTACTAGGGTTACCCTGGTTAAGAAAGCATAATCCCTCTATTGATTGGGCCACGAAAACCTTCTCCTTCTCTTCCATCAGTTGCAACTCTCATCTTATCCCTTTCCCTCAAAGCTCTGTTCCCGCTCCTGTTCTTTCCCTTTCCCCTTCTGATACCCCTATACCCTCCCAATATCATGATCTAGAACTAGTGTTTAGTAAACAGGAAGCTTCCAAACTCCCCCCTCATAGATCTTATGATTGCCCTATTGACCTCATTCCTGGAAAAGAACCCCCTTATGGACGAATTTATAATTTATCCCTGGGCGAAACTGAAACGTTATGTTCTTATATTAAGGAAAACCTGGCTAAGGGGTTCATTTGCCATTCCACCTCTCCCGCAGGGCCCCCCTCTTTTTTGTGCCAAAGAAGGAAGGGGACCTGTGACCCTGTATAGATTATCGAGGTTCTAAATCAAATCACCATTAAAAACCGATATCCCCTCCCCCTTATTTCAGAGCTTTTGGGAAAACTTCAGGGTGCCATCTTTTTCACCAAGCTAGATTTAAGGGGTGCCTATAATCTGGTACGGATCCGAGAGGGGGATGAATGGAAAACCGTCTTCTGCACTCGTTTCAGCCATTTTGAATACCGAGTCATGCCATACGAACTGGTTAATGCACCAGCCACCTTTCAACATTTCATTAATGATATTTTTAGAGATCTATTAGATTCATTTGTAATAGCATACCTTGACAACATTCTTATTTTTTCTTCTTCATTTGAAGAACATATCTGTCATGTGCGAACGGTCTTAGGCCGTCTTTTACAACACAAATTGTACTGTAAATTGGAGAAATGTATCTTTCATTCTTCAACCGTCCCCTTTCTAGGATTCATTATCTCCGCCCAAGGGGTGCATATGGACCCTAGAAAGCTAGAAGCCATCAATCAATGGCCGGCCCCTTCAACAGTAAAAGCCCTCCAACGCTTTTTAGGTAGCGTAAATTACTATCGACAATAAATCCCTCACTATGCAGATAAAACAAAACCCCTTACCTTATTACTAAAGAAGGGAGCCCGATTTGAATGGGGACCTCAACAACAAGACGCTTTCATAAGCCTCAAACAAGCCTTTATGTCTGCCCCCTTACTGCAACATCCTAATATTTCTTTGCCTTTTATTGTTGAAGCAGACACCTCGGATGTTGCCCTCGGTGCGATACTAACTCAACCTCATGGGCCCTCTGGACAACGCCTACCCTGTGCCTTTTATTTACGACAGTTGACGTCCACGGAACGCAACTACCCCATTTTGGATAAAGAGTTACTGGTGATCAAGGCAGCATTTGAAACATGGAGGCATTATTTAGAAGGCGGGCCCCACCCCGTGCTAGTCTACACTGACCATAAAAACCTCACATATTTACAAACTGCCCGCATTAATAACCCAAGACATGCCCGATGGGCACTATTCTTTGCACGCTTTTCTTTCTCCATACAATATAGACCTGGGTCCCAGAATACCATGGCTGACGCCCTGTCGAGATATCACTTACCAGCGGACAAAGAACATGAACTTCATGGACCAATACTTCCGGCCCACACCTTTGCGACTACGCTTCCTTCCTATCAATGACTGCAAACCGTAAGTCTCAAGGGAAAACCTCTCCCTCAGTGTCATCGCAAAGCAGGGATCCTTTATCATAGGAATAAGATGATGATTCCTCCCAAGTTAAGACCACAGGTGATGTGAGCCCACCATGACTCTCCCCTTGTGGGTCATCCAGGGTTCCAACGCACCTTATCTCTCCTCCGAAGATCCTTTTGGTGGCCTTCTCTATATACAGATGTTAAAGCTTACATCCAAGGATGTTCAACCTGTGCATGAACTAAGACTCCCCGAGCCTTACCCGTTGGGTTATTACAATTAACAAAATGCCCGACCACCCCGTGGCAGAAGATTGCTCTCGATTTCATTGTGGGTCTCCCAAACGCTGAAGGTTATGATTCCATATTAGTAGTTGTAGACTACTTCTCAAAAATGGGACATTTTATACCTTGCAAAGGCTTACCTTCTTCTTCCACTACAGCACAGCTACTCTTTCGAGAGGTCTTTCGACTCCATGGACTACCCAACGAAATTGTCTCTGATCGCGGCCCTCAATTCATCTCTCGTTTCTGGAAAGCTTTTTTTGCCTTACTCCAAGTAAGACTTCGGCCCACTACTGCGTACCACCCTCAAGCAAATGGTCAGGTGGAAAGAGTAAACCAACATATTGAACATTACTTGCGTTGTTTTTGTACATACTTACAGGATGACTGGGTTGATCAATTACCGTTAGCCGAATTTACCTATAACAGCCCTAATTGATCAATAGGTAATTCACCATTCTATGTTAACTATGGATTTCATCCTCCTCTCTGTTTTCCAGAGGCACCCCCTTCTTCTGTACCGGCTGCTGGGACCTTGGTGACTAAGATCCAACGTGCCCAACATACGGCACGGCTACATTTGAAACAAGCTCGCCATCGTTATAAGTTTAATGCTGATAAATGATGTCTTCCGGGTCCCTCTTTCCAGGTTGGTGACTTGGTATGGGTCTGCCGGCGCCATCCGTCCTCTAAATTAGACGATGCTTACTTTGGTCCCTTTCCCATTGCCTGAAAGCTCAATGCTGTCACATATACCATACATCTTCCCTCACATCTTAAAATACATCCCTCCTTTCATGTTTCCTTCCTGAAAAAAGCCCATACCCCCCTCCATAAAATCCAACAGACTGCCCCTGGCCCCCCCATCCTCCTTCCTGCTGGCCCCGAATATAGGGTTAAAGCTGTCCTCGATTCCCGCCTTTTTGGTTCTCATTTATACTATCTGATCGATTGGAAGGGGTATGGTCCTTCCGAACGCTCTTGGGAATTGGCCATGAATGTCCACGCCCCCCGCCTTGTCCGCTCCTTTCACCTACGCCACCCGGCTAAACCCGGTCTTCGAACCTTGGTGGGGGGTGGGCGGGGGCCTGGACGGGGGGTACTGTCAGCATGCACACTCCCCGGGCCGGGGGCTCTGGTACAGCGGGTCCACTGACCTGGAGGCAGGCCCGCCTCAGAGGCTCAGCAGAGGGATCAGGTGCGGCGCTGAGAAGATGAGGGGGCGGGGTCATGCCGCAAGGGAGTGCACTTCTGGCCACGCCCCCTAATTCCCCAGAACGGCGTCAGCTGTGGCGGCGGGGCAGATGGACCCCTCCCTGAGCACACTCGGCGTCTGGAAAGCAGGGCTATAAAAGGTACCGGCGGGGTCTGACTCCCCTGCCAGTAACCATTCTTGAGAAACTGGCCCCCTTGCCTTGGAGATTCATTGTCTGTCGTGGAGTTTAGGAGGAGTGAGTGGTCCTGGTGTTTCCCTTCCTGGTTGAGTGAGTTGCGTGAGAGTGAGTAGACGAGTGTCCTGTATTTACGTGTGTCCTGTATAAACGGTGAGAGGCAGGTACCCCACAGTGTGGGGTACCTGCCTTCCTAATTCTTGTAATCCTCCACTTTCCCTCCCCCAGTGTTCCTAGCACATCCCATTGAGTGAGAAAGCCCGTCCCCCCACTCTCCTATCTCCCTGTTCCTATTTCCCCTTTCCCCTTCTTCCTCCCCTGGGGACATTGCCCCCTCCCCTCCTCCCTTTCACAGAAACTGCACTGTGTCCTGGACCCTGTGTATTTCCCCGAGTGGGTGGTCTCCATTTGTGTTTGTGAGTCTTGTCTCTCCGAGGCAGTCAGCTACTGCTCGCCTTGTCCTTGTGATGAAAAGGGTTGCCTTCTAGTATTGAGGGAAAGCCCCCCTTACACCCTGAGGGACCCTAGCCTTACCGAGCTAGGTATTGGTGGTAAGCGTAGTTGCCTCTGGTTGTCTGTGTGGTGTCTTACCTGTGTACCGAGAGAGTGTGGAGCGCCCTTTCTCCCATACCTCCTTCCCTCTCCAGCCCCTACCCCCGTGACACACGCTGCCGCTCCTGCTTCCGTTGCTGTTCCCGCTGTCAGGGGGTCCTGCTGGGCGCGTATGGAGAGAAGGGGAGTAAGTGAGGGGGAATTGGATATTCTTTTCATCCCCCCTGCCCTCCCCCCCCCACACTGGCCACCAGAAGTGCCGAGGGGCACTTAAAGGACGGACTGGCAGCTGCGCTGGAATATAGCATTGACTTACCATCTAGGGCTTGTTCCCACGCTGCCACTGCTGCTCCCGTTGTTGTTCCTGCTGTCGGGGGGTCCTGCTGGGTGCCTATGGAGAGAAGGGGAGTAAGTGAGGGGGAATTGGATATTCTTTTCATCCCCCCCTCCCCCCCGCGCTGGCCACTGGAAGTGCCGAGGGGCACTTAAAGGATGGACCGGCAGCTGTGCTGGAATGTAGCATTGACTTACCATCTAGGGCTTGTTCCCACGCTGCCGCTGTTGTTCCTGTTGCCGTTCCCACTGTCGGGGTGTCCTGCTGGGCGCCTATGGAGAGAAGGGGAGTAAGTGAAGGGGAATTGGACATTCTTTTCATCCCCCCCACCCTCCCCCCCCGCGCTGGCCACCGGAAGTGCCGAGGGGCACTTAAAGGACAGACCGGCAGCTGTGCCGCAGGCCGCAAGCCGGCATCCGTGAGCTGAAGGACCACGGCCAAAGGGTGCGGCCCTTTGGGGCCCTTTGGGGTCTGGAGGGGGGAAAGTGGGGAAGTCCTGCTGGGATAGAAGGATGAGGCGGGGGGTGGCATGCGAGATTGGGGTCGAAAGTTGTTTACGGGCTTTTTTTCCCCTGTACAGATGGGGGAGAGGGGAGGAAGGGGGGAAAGGGAGGGATAGAAGCAGAAAGGGGCAGTCTTCTGTGGAAATGAGAACAGGGGAGTTATGGAGAGGGATTGTTGGATGCTTATGGAAGAGGGTAGGGGGGAGTTGTATTGTGGTGGTGTGCCTTGGGTGGGTTTGGGGAAGGAGATAGGAGACTGGGAGGAGTTGGATGAGCTATGTATGACCGCTGATGTAGGGTTGGTGGGGTCACCTCCCCCTGGTAGAGAAGGGTGGAGGTGGTCAGGTTCCCCTTGGTGGCAGCAGGGGATGATTTGGTTGTTGGTGGGACCTACCCCATTTTTGTGGGGGAGGTCATAGAATGGGACATTAGCTGAGTCAAAGGGAATGTGATCATTGAAAATTTTGTTGTGCTTAAATTGTTTATTATGTTAGAAATGCTATTTTGTTTTGGGCCCCTGTGTGGAAAACCCAAAATATATTATGTTTGTAAGCTGCCTCGAGTCCTGCGGGAGAGAGTGCTGGGTATAAATTAAAATGGAATGGAATGGAAAAAAGAATGGAGTAGAGACAATTAGCTGTAGCCACAAGAAGATCATTGGTGATCTTAGCGAGGGCAGTTTGAGTAGAGTGAAGGGGGCGGAAGCCAGATTGCAAGGGGTCAAGGGAGGAGTTGTTGGAGAGGAAGTAGAGACATCAGGAGTAGACAACATGTTCAAGAAGCTTGGAAGCAAAAGGAATGAGTGAGACAGAATGGTAGCTAGAAGGGTCAGAGTGAACTTTTTGAGGATAGGAGAGACAGTGGCATGCTTAAAGGCGGAGGGGAAGGAGCCAGTAGAGAGGGAGAGGTTGATGATGTGCAGGAGGGAAGGGGTGACATTGGAAGCAATGGAGGTCAGGAGGTGGGAGGGGATGGGGCCAAGGGATCAAGCTGAAGTGTTGGAGGAGGAGAGCAGGGAGGAGATTTCCTTAAGGGAGGTGGGAGGGAAGGAGGACAGAGGAGAAGGAGTAGGAAGAGGGGAGTGGGAAGTGGGAAGTGATGTCAAGACGGAACTTGTCTATCTTGGAGGTGAAGAAGGAAGCAAGATCCTGAGCAGAAACAGAAGAGGGAGGAGAACAGGTGGTGAGAGTCCCGAGAACAGGACTCATTGCGGGAGGCGTAGTAATGCTGTCTAGCAAGGAAGATAGCAGAAGTAAGGGAGGAGAGACAGAATTTGAAGTGAAGGAAGTCAGCATGAAAGTGGGATTTGTGCCAGAGGCGTTCAGCAGCACGGGTGCAGGAGCGGAGGTGGCAGATACTGGGGGTGAGCCAAGGATGGGGGTTGTGGAAGCAGGCAGGGTGGGAGGAGATGGGGGCAAGGGAGTCAAGGGTGGAGGAAAGAGGCATTGAAAGCAGAGACAGCAGAGTCAGGGGAGGAGGAGGAAAAGACTGAGGGGAGGAGTGAGGAGGCAAAGTCCAGGAGGTTAATGGCCTGAAGGTCACGGAAGGGACATAGAGATGGGGAAGAGGAGGGGGGGACAGTGGGAGACATTAAAAGAGGCAAGGAAGTGGTCAGAGATGGGATGAGGATCAAAGGAGAGATCAGAGACAGAGCAGTTCCTAGAAAAGATGAGGTCAAGAGAATGGCCGTTAGCATGGATGGGGGAGTTGGTCCAAAGGTGGAGGTTGAAGGAGAAGGCTAGTGAGAGGACATAAGAGATGAAGGGTTGGGAAGGGACATCAACGTGAATGTTGAAGTCACCAAGGATGAGAGTGGGGGTATCGTCAGAGAGGAAGAAAGTGAGCCAGGACTCAAATTCAGAGAGAAAGGAAGAGAGAGATCCAGGGGGGTGGTAGATGACAGCGATGCAGAGATAGAGGGGGGAGTAGAGGCAGAGATGGGAGTAGAGGCGCACAAAGTGAGCCTTAAAGGCAGGGAAGGAGAGAGAGGAGGGAGGAGAAAGTGGTTGGAATTGACCAGAATTAGTGAGGACGAGGCCCACGCCACTAACCCGGCACTGGTGGGGTGGGGCTGGTGAGAAAAGGAGAGACACCCAAAGGAGGTTGCCACACCCCAAAAAGTTGCTACTCAGGGGTCAGGCTCAATTACAGTTTATTCACAAAGTTTCCAGCCAGGCACCAAACATCTGGCCACCCATAGTCCATATAGCAGAGCCTAGCACAACCACAGTCCCTATCGCCACTCTCCAGGCACTCTTCAGGCCCTCATGTCCAGACTTCTTTCCTGCTAGGCATCCAGGTCAGCCAGCCTCTCCAGGAGATGTTTCCTCCTTGCTGGTCAGGAGCAGACTGACCTCAGCTTCCTGTGTTGGTCCTTTTTATTCCTCAAGCCATATCCATCAGCTTCCTCTTCCTGTTGGTGTCCATTTTGTCTTCAGCCAGTGACCATTTTGGCTTCGCTTCAGGATACAGCAGTTCCTTGTGGCACTTCCCTGCCACATGGATGTTTCAAAAACTTATAGAAAAGACAACATTCTGCACCATGATCATTTGTGATTGATTGTTATAGAAACATACCAAAATTCTTCCAACCCATTCCTCCTAACATTTTTAGCAGTCAAAGAGAGAAAAATCCTCATGAGTCAATAAACTCTGCCTCTCAGTGAATAGACTCTGCCGACTCACATGCACACACCCACAGCTCCAGCATTCCAAGTGGATGCAGAGGGACAGAAACTCTCCTGCTTATCATTCCTCTTAGTTTCTTGTTGTTTCATCATCTCCCCATTGTCCTCTCAAATACTGTTCCTAGGAGGCAACCAGGAAAGATGTACCTGAAGCTTGAATACCGGATGTTTTATCTCTCTCCCCAAAGGAGAGACTTTGGGTGTAAACAAACAGGACACTTGCCCACTGTTGTTTGGGCTTAGTCCATGCAGCCCCCCCCACTCGCAACATGTTTGGCATGTCCAGCCTAATAAATAGGCATCCCCCAACGTGTACTTCATATGCTTTCAGGCAGCCCCAGCTTGTGATGTCAGTGAGAACAAGAGCGGAGAGAAGGGTAAGAAGCGCTCATTCCTCGGAATACTCTAGGCTCTTAGCCCACGACACTATGGTACGGCAGACATGCACGTGTGAAGGCTGCACACAACCTAATTGATGGGATGGGGACACATGGGTACATATTAGCCTGCATTTTGCCCACACAGCAGGCTCTGCACACTCCAAGACCCTGCCATGAGTGGGGCCTGTGTGTCTGCTGTAGCTATGTCGACAGTGGGGGAGAAATTCTAATAAATGAGCAGGTGGACAGCCACCTGGTGTGGGCTACTGTCTCATTTGTTAACACCCTTTGGCTACTTTAAGATGGACAGTGAGATTCAATGTCCAAAGAGGGACTGTTCCTCCTAACTAAGGACTATTGGGAGGTATGCAACACCATTTGGTTTCAGCCTTAGCAATTATGTGGACATGACACAAGAATTACTCAAACTTGATTGTTGGTTAACCTGGGCAAATTTATTAAAGTTCAACAGGTGACCCCTGTCTTTGACGCACCAGCCACCAGAGAGGGCACGCCATAGTGTGCCTGCCGCTGGCGTAAGCCGACAGTAGGATTGCACCCTGTATCTATAGTTTTTCCAATTGAAACTTTAATTTGTTTGTGGTTCCATGTCTGATATCGGCTTACAGTTGCAACAAATATCAAGAGTCCCACTGCCCTCATGGGTTACCAAACAACCTGCTATTCAGCAGGCAAAAATGACACCTCTTTAGTCTTGCCCATACCAGGGTGTGTAAAATTCATTTTCAGCCATGAATACAGTGACTAGCCTATTGCACATAGCAGAATAATTGACTATATACAAATGCATGATATTACAGCGGGCAGACAGATTTTCTGCTTGTCCTGGGGTAGCTGAACAAAGAGGATGCCCAGGTGGGTCCAGGCTATTTAAGCCAGCCCATTGGACCACCCCATAGCCACAACCCACCAAGCCATAGGAAAACAGGTTTCAGGTGGTTGGTGAGTGACATGGGGCCAGGAAGACATCTGATAGTGGGGTGTCCTTGCTCCACCCAGGGTGGCAGGATTCACAGTCGGTCCTTGCAAAGACACCACACGCTGATGGGTGGGAGTATTCCTTGTGTAGGTATGACCCAGGAATCACTCTAACTCAGTTGTTGGTTAACATGGGCATAGGCCACAACTTTATTAAATTCCAACAGGGGGCCCCTATCTTGGGTGCACCAGTCATCGCCTTACTGGCACCTCCTCCTGAGCATTGCCTTAGTGTATGCTTAAGGATAATGCTGTTCTAGGCCCTCATGGACATGCCTTCTGCCAAATATCAGGAAGTGGAACCATGAATGTGTTGCTGTGGCAGGGAGCAGCCTTTTAGAGGGCCGAATGTGGGTGCCAAAGGGAGTGACATCAATGCTGGGCATGGACATGGCAGAGCCAGCCTGAGGGCATATGAGGACTGGGCATGTCCATGCTCAAGCCAGCCCTGTAAATAGACACCAGCCTGAGTTGAAACAGGCTGGAAAGTAAAGAGACAGAGTGGACAGATGTTGGCCCTTTAAGACTGGAGAGTGGAGGGCTGGCCACACCCACTCTGCCAGTATAATTTATTTTATTTATTTATTTAGCAAATTTATACCCCGCTCCCTCCTGTAACGCAGCTCGGGGCGGCTTCCAACAATCATAATAAAAACATTTAAAATTCATTTTAAAATATTAAATATAAAATATACCATTATAAAACAGGGCTAGAAAAATAATAAATAAATGGGTGGGGGACTAAAATCATCCCTCCCCACCCTCCCTCCCAAAGGCCTGGGCAAACAGCCAGGTCTTACAGTTCCGCCGAAATGTTAAAAGGCTTGGGGCCAGGCGAGCTTCCTCCG
>QEPC01015698.1:5483851-5545609 GCA_003113815.1 Sphenodon punctatus
GTCCACCCCCCTCATTTAACCCACCCTTACCAACAACCCCCACCCTACCACCCTAGCCCTGAAAATGAACAGAAGCCCACACAAAACAAACAATACCCCCCCTGCCACCCCCTGCAGCCCCCCAAAGTGCCCAAAAAGTTCTGCGCCCTTTGGCCTCGGCCTTTTGGCCGCGAGCCTGCGTCCGCGGCCTGCGGCTCAGCCGCTGTCCCTGGGGCTTTAAGCCCCCGCTACCTCCGGGTGGGGGGGAGGGGACAGGACAGCCCACGTGGCTGCCCTCTGCGTTCCCCCCCCTAACCCCCAACCTCACAGTTAGCTGTCTTCTTCTCCCCGCAGGTGTCCAGCGGGGATGAGGAGCGGCGGCGGCGGCCTCAGCAGCGGGACTCGGCGGCGGCAGCGGCAGCGGCGGTGGTAAGGCGAGCGGAGCCTCCAGAGCCCCCCCACAGCAGCAGCCAGGCAGGTGGGTGGAATCAGCTTCTGCGGCTCAGCCGCTGTCCCTGGGGCTTTAAGCCCCCGCTACTTCCGGGTGGGGGGGAGGCTGAGTGAAGAGGAAGGCTGAGTGAAGAGGAAGTATAGTCTGTGTCTGGAGGACTGCGAGGAGTGAGAAATTCTCCTGAGGGTTCCAGCAGGACTGCTGTCCAGTCCTGAAGCTCTGATGGAAGCTGCTGAGACCTGGGGGAGCCAGAGACTGCTGTCCAGGTACTGACGAGCCAAGCCTGGGGAAAGTCAGCCTAGGACTGTGCGTGGCTGAGCTTGGGGCATATCCAAGGCTTGGGCATCAGTGGGGTTGCAGACCCTGTATATATTAGTGGAGAACTACATATGTATGTAGACTATAGTAGATAACTATATATACATGTAAAGAGGCTACGTGAGTAGTGTACGCACAGGCAGGGTGAGGCAATTGAGCCAGCCTGGGGCATAAAGCCTTCTGGGACTGCAGGGTGCAAGCGGATGAGCCAGCAACCCAGAGACAGAGGCAACGTAATAAAAAGACATTGAGTAATTCCCAACTGCATGTGGCTGAGTTGCTGATTCCCCTAAAGAAGTGACTTCCTGGGGCTTAATCCTGCAGGGACGTACGCCCAGGGAACTGCACCCTGCTGCAGTCGCTTAAACCTTTGACTGCAGGCAGGCACCCCTTGCACTGCTTGGAACACTGCCAGCCAGGGCCAGCGGGTTCCTGGATCCTAAACAGATCACATGAAGATTCAGGGGCAGGCAGCTGACCTAACCACTAGCGTTTGGCTGTCCCCAGCCACATTGGTAACCGGCTCCCTCTATTTATTGTAGCTATAGCTTTTCCAATTGACACTTTAATTCATCTATGGTTCCATGTCTGATATCCACCACAGAAAAGGGGGGCACAGGGCCATAAAGTCTAAACCTTTGACCCTCTTTCCCCCCAAACTGGGATGCTGATTCCCCTAAAGTCAGAAAATGCTCCTGCAAAGTGAATTGAAGGTTGTGAAGCCATATATCGTTCACTTTATTGGACAGGTGCATCCCATCCCTTCTAAAAAATCAGCTCATTATGAACAGATATTTCCTTGTGATGTATGATGTGGCTGCCCATGTTTTCCAGCATCCTTTTCAATGCCTTGTTGATTTTGCTTCTTGCCTGCTCCATCTTTGACTGGTCATTTGCATCCTTCCATGCAATGCAATTAAGCATGTCCGACCACCATATGGAGACCTTGGGCCAGCATGCCCGTATGGCCATCATGTCTTGTTTTTTATTAGCTCCAGCAGTTCTAAGACTTTTAAAGCCCCCAGATTATTCTCCCCTAAGTGAATCACCAGCAAATCAGGAGGGCCGCGTCCAGCAGTCTTCGTAGTAATCATGGGCTAGAGGCCAGTGCACCACAGACCACTTACTCAGAACCAGTGAAGTCTAACCCTCATTCATCACATCAAATGGATTCCAAAACTAGATGTTGCCGTCCTCCTGATGGCCCAACACAAATCCATATCGTAAACAGCTGATGACTACCAGGTTAATGAGAGAAACAATATCAACAGAGTCTAATCCTTTTTTTCTTCACTTCTGGCTGGATACTCCTGACATATGTCTCGTATGCTTCTGATTTCCATATGCCTAGTTCTTTTATCTTGGCCTCTGGCCCACAAGCGATACTATGGAAGCCACCTCAATACAAAACAGTGTTGCCCAAATTTCTCCAGGGTCAATCTGATCTTTCTTAAACCTAGTCTGAACATGGACATAAACTGGAATTTAGTAAGCATCAATCTATATCAATACAAGGTTATTGTTTAGTCGAAGCTATTACAATATAAAATGCATACATACATGCATAAGATACCTACATAACAAGGCCCAGAGTTTACATAAAGCAGTTAATCAAATAATTCAGAACCAGAATTAAATCTGGGGCTACATACATCAAACGAAAACCATAAACATTTTAAAAATCTCTGGTACTTTAAGAGAATAAACACTCTTTCTCAGCAGAATTAATCCACCTCAAATATAAGGCGGCACTACAAAAAAAAGCCACAGACCTTGTCAGCTCAGAGTCAATAGGACTTAGGCATTTCTTTAAAAAATATGAGGTACTATCAGACTGGTTCCTACAAACAATATCTGGATATTTTTGTCTCAGTCCAGAAAGCATCGGGCACTGGAGCAGGATATGCCTGGCAGAGTCAATTTCTTTCAGATCACAAAATACACATACTCTCTCCTCCCTGGCCACACCACTATAGCGGCCGTCAAGTAGAGCGGAGGGCAAAACGTTACAGCGTAGCCTTGTGAAGGCCTGTCTTTCCCTGAGATTCAGCCAAACAAATAAATAGGAGGACCCTGCACCAATGGGATTGAAAGGAATGAAATCAGGACCAACCCTCTGGGCCTTCAAAGAGGCGCACTCGAGTTGGAGATTTTGATCAGATAATCTTCTCTTCAAGAGGAAAAAAGCACCCTTCAACCCCAAATGCTTAAGTGAGTCAACAGAGAACTCCAATTTTTTAATTTCTAGCACCATCGCTGAAGACCAAGAGTCAAAAAGGCCACTATTCCTTGCTATGTTCAGAAGAGACCTTCCCTGAGAAGGGAACAGCATAGTCTTCAGCCAGTATTTTAAATAAAACTGAAGAGCCAGGAACTTAAGCGGGGGGCGAGAAGTCTCCAAAAGTAAAAGTACCTGAGGGGTTCCCTTTGGGACACCCAGGATTTTACAAAGAAACTCATTTTGCATGGATTTCAACCTATCTAAATAGTGGCTGCCCCACACGGGGAAGGCATACAAAATTTGGCCAATCACCTTAGCCTCAAACAGGTGAAGGGCAGGAGACACCAACCTGCCTCCTGCCCATAATAGAAATTTACTGTTGAGGTAGATACTTGGTTGACCTGATGCTTCACCACCTCCAGATGACGACTCCAACTAAGTGAGCAAGAAAAAATTACCCCAAGGTACTTGAAGAAATTTACCTGTTCTATCAAGTTCCCCCTTATTGTCCAACGATGCGATTTCCTAGGCCCACCCTTCCCAGCTACTAATACCTTCGTCTTTGCATAGTTGATTGTGAGTGCTTCTCTATCACAATACTCTCTGAAGCGCTGCATTGAACAACGAGGAATTTAGTAAGTGGGGAGTGTCAATGTGTATGAAAAAGGTACCTTCCCTATTTTCCCGGACCAGGCCTGGGCCCAGTACTATTGACTGACTGCGCCCTAGCTGGTCTGTATTGGATTGCCTAATAACAATGGGTGATTTCAGACGTTACGAGATCACGCTCAACCACACTGAACCACGCTCAACCCCCTCGTGGGGCCAAAGGGCCTTGAACGTCTGAACGGCGCACGCCAGATGTTCATCACGCTCAATACCCACATGGGGTCACTTTCAACCACGCTTCCCGGGCTAGCCGGGGGAAGGTCCCGGGAAGCGTGGCCAAACGAACCCCCACAGGGAACCAAGGAAAAGTAACGTCTGGACGCCAATCCCCGAGCGGAACCAAACCAAACGAGCCCCAGCCGGGGACAAGGCACGCAGCATCGCTGCCAGGGAACCAGCAGCAACACAACCACCGGAGGGAGATTTAAAGCGAGAGCAGCAGCAAGCAAGCGTGGCGGAATGGAGCGAGGAGGGAAGCGGAAGAGGGCGGAGGCAGAGACAATGACAGCGGTGGGACAGGCGGCGGAGGAGGTACAGGCAGGCCCAGCGATGCAGGCGGAGGGGGCACAGGCGCAGAAAGGGGGCACACGGGAGCACCCGACCAGGGAGGCGGCCCGGGAACAACACCCACAGCTGCAGCCGGGTCGCGCGGCCCCGGGGACAGCGGGTGGAACGGGCCCACAGGAGGCACCCAGGAAAAGGGTAAGGGCACCCAACGGGAGGGGAACAGGGGGCACGGGTGAACCCCCCATGGGGGGGCTGGGGGGACCCAGGGCGCAAGGCAGGGGGGCAGGGGGCCCCCAAGAGGGGCCACACCCGCACCCAGCAACCACCCACCCCCACCCCCCACCCAGGGGGGGGCCGGGGGGACCCCAGGCGGAGGCAGGGGGGCAGGGGGCCCCCGAGCGGGGCCACACCCGCACCCAGCAACCACTCACCCCCTCCCCCCCCCACACGAAAGACGGCCCAGGCGGACGAGCCCCAGGACGAGCCCGGCCCCGCGCGCCCGGAGGCGCACCCCCAGGAGGAGGTGGAGGAGGAGCAGGTGCAGGTGGAGCAGGAGCTGGACCAGGAGGAGGAACAGCAGGGGCCGAGCCGGAAGAAGGCCTACCACAGAGGGGGCCAGTGGGGCCTACAGGAGACCCGGGACTTCATCCGGATATGGGGGACCCTCGAGTACCAGCTGGAGCTCGCAATCAACCAGAGGAACGAGCACGTCTACCGGGACATCGTGCGCGACATGGAGGCGGCGGGGCACGAGCGCACAGTCAGCCAGTGTCGCTCCAAGGCCAAGGAACTCAAGAGGGGGTACAAGGCCATCAAGGACAACAACAGCCGCTCCGGGCACGGGGCCCGCACCGCCCCCTACTACGATGCCCTGGACCGCATCCTTCACATGAAGGGCTCCATTGTTGCCCCACGCCTCGTGGGCAGCGCTGTGGTCCAGGGCAGGGAGCGGGCCGAGGTACCCCCTCCCCTCGCCGCCCGCCCGGTAGACACGAGCTCCGGGGACCCCCACCCCCAGGAGGACCACCCGGGACCCGCTGAAACCCCAAGGCCCCCCCCCAGCAGCAGCCCGGAGAGTTCCCAACGCCGAGCCGGCCAGGCGGAGTCGGAGGTCGGCACCCTCACCACCCTCAGCCTGTGGTCCCTGGGGGAGCACTCCCAGGGCGAGGCGCCGGGCTCCCAGGGCTCCGAGACCGACATCGAGGGTATGCGGGCCCCCAGGGCAGGGGGGGGCACGACCAGGGGGCCGGTGGCAGGGGCGGGGTCGGGGGGCCCGGGGGCGGCCCGGACCACGGACCCGCACCCACGCCAGGGGCCCGGGGGGGCCCAGCTGGAGGGGCCACAACCAGCCCCCATCACCCACTCCCCCCTCTCCCGCCCGCAGGACATGGGGAGCCCCAGGAGCGGGGCAGCGAGACGGTGCAGGCCCCCGCGGAGGGGACAGGAGAACAGGTGCCGGACCCAGGTAAGGCGGAAGGGCCGGGATGGAGGGAGGGCCCCCCGGGCGCCAGCCCAGGGGGCCCCCGGCCGCAGGGGGGGAGGGGGGGCAGGGGGCCCCGGGACCCGACCCCGCTAGGGGACAGGGCCCTGCACTGACCCACCCGGCCATTCCCACAGGGCAGCCCCCGCGCGCGGCGCCTCCGCCGCCCGTGGCCCCAGCCCAGCGGATGAGGGAGTACCGGGCGCGGGTCCGCAGGCGCAGGGAGGAGCAAGCGGAGGACATCGTCCGGAAGGCGGAGGAACAGGGGGAGCGCATGATCGCCTCCGTGGACCGCATGGAGGCGGCCATAGAGCGCTCCCTGGAGAAGGCCCTGGAGACAGACCGGCGGCTGGAGGCGGAGGTGCGCCTGGAGCGGAGGCGGGAGCGCCGGGAGCACGACCGGCAGCAGGGGCTGCTCAGGGGCCTCCGCCAGGACATACAGGGCATGGTGCGGGAGCACAGTGCCAAGATGGACAGGTCCCATGACATCGGGACCTCCCTGCTCCTGCATGCGGGCACGATGTGTGCCTACGTGATGGCAGGCGCACCTCCGGCCGCCCTGCCCGGCCAGGTCCCCATGCCGGGCCCCTCGGCGCCCCCGGGCCCAGCCCTGCCGCCCCTGGCGCCCCCCCGGCCCCAGGGCCCTCGCATGCGCCTCCCAGTGCCCCCGGGCCTCCGGAGGGTCCAGCCCCCCCGGGGCGCGACCGGGGCACCGGGCACAGCTGCCCATCCGCCGCCCGGCCCCCTGCCGGGGCCGGGACCGGCCCAGGACACGGCAGGGGACACGGACAGTGGGGGGGAGGGGAGCTCCCAGAGCTCGGTGGGCCCAAGCGGCCGCACGAGGGGTCGGCCCAGGAAACGCGGGGGGATGGTGGGAAGGGGGGGGAGGGGGAGGGCCACATGAGGGCGGGTGCTGGACGGGGTCACGGGGATGGAGGTGGGGAGGGGGCACAGGGTGATTGTGTGCACTGTGTGGGCAATAAAGTGTGCTAACGGGACAGTGGGCCCCGACCCAGTTTGTGGGGGACAGGGCTGAGGGACCGTGTGTACAGGGGCATGGGCACGGAAACGGGGGTGGGGCCCCCAGGGGTGGGAAGGCCCTCACAGCGGCCCCCCCCGGGCGATGTGGGTTGCCAGGGCGTTCCGGATCCTTTTGGCATACCGGTACTCCCTGGGGTTCCCTGCGTTCACGTACAGGGGAACAGGACCGGGGGGCCGGTGGGGCTCGGGGTACTCCAGGGCCGCCCCCTCGGTCTCGCACACATTGTGCAGAACGCAGCAGGCACCGATCACCAGGGCGGAGGTGGGGACGGTGAAGTCCAGGCGGCCAGCTATACTCCTCCAGCGCTGCTTCAGGGCCCCGAAGGCACGCTCCACCACGGTCCGGCTCGCACACAGGCGGGTATTGTATACCTGCTCCGCAGGGGTGCTCGGGACAGGGTAGACCTTCATCAGCCAGCGGGTCAGGGGGTAGGCGGGGTCCCCCAGGATGCAGGGGGGCATGGGAACACCCTCGATCCACCTCATGCCCATGTCCGCGAAGTCCCCCCGGTACATGCGGGCATAGAAGGGGGAGATGGTCATGATCCTGGCGTCGTGACTCCGGCCGGAGTTGCCCGTGTAGATGTCTATGAAGCGGGCCCGGTGGTCCACCACCCCCTGCAGGTGCAGGGAGTAGTATCCGTGCCGGTTCACATACTCCAGGGCCTCCCCCGCGGCCGGGCGCAGGATCTCGATGTGTGTGCCGTCCACGGCTCCGATGCAGTTCGGGAAGCCCCCGGCCGCGAAGCCAGCCATCACAGCGCCCTGGTCCAGGAGCTGGATGGTCCTGTCGAGGAGCACGCCCTCCACAGCCTCGCACACATCCCGCACGATGCAGGCGACCGTGCTGAGCCCCACCCCGAAGTGCTGGGACACGGAGCGGCAGGAGTCGGGCGTTGCGAGGGCCCAGACCCCTATGGCCACCCGCTGGACCATGGGGATGGGCTCCCGCATGGAGGTGTGCTGCCGCTCCAGCCAGGGCGTGAGGAGCTCCGCTAGGCGCAGCAGGGTGGCCTTGCCCATCCGGAAGTGGGACCCCCACTCGGCCTCCCCCCAGTGGGCCTGGGCCCGCTCCCACCAGGCCTGGGGCCGCTCCGTGACCCATAGGCTCCGCGCTATGGGCATAGCCAGCAGCGCTGCCCGGCGGAGGGTCTGCGTTGCCCAGCGGAACCGCCTCGCGGCCCCTCGGAGCGCAGCGGGCCGGGTGAGGCTCCGGCAGGCGGCCAGCCACGCCCCCCAGGCCCGGCGCCGAGCCCTGAGCCGGGCACGGACTCTCCTGCGGGCCTGCTGGCCCCGGAGGCGCACGCCAGCCCGCAGGGCCAGGACATAGCGCAGGCGGACGGCCAGGTGCACCCTCTCGGTCAGGAGGCACAGCTGCTCAGTGTGGTCACGGTGCCACTCAGCCGCGAGCGCGAGGAACATCCAGTTCCCACCTGCCCTATCGCGCTCCATGGTGCTGGGGCCCCGGTGGGGGCTGGGAGCGCTTATGGCGGCCCGGTGCTGGTGGCTCCGCCCGGGGGTCGGCCTCGCGGGCCTGCGCGCGCCCTGTGCCGGTGCGTTCCGGCTGCTCCCGCCCCCAGCACCCCGGGCCCCCTCCCCTCGCTGTTTGTAGCGGGATGGCCTTGAAGGTGCGATTAGGCAGACAGAGAGCTCGCTGTTGTTCTCTGCAGCTGTGCCGGGCCCGCACCCCACGCCTCGCTCTGTTGTGCTACAATGTTGCGGTGCGGGCCCGTGTTCCCTGTCCCGGGGGCCGGGCCGAGCCTCTCCCGGCCCTGGGCAGTCTGTGTGCCCTCCGGGCTCCGTGTCCCATTCCCTGTTGTGCTGGACCATGGCTGGCTGCCCATCCATGGGGCTCCCGCTGTCCGGCCCCCAAGGGGCCCCCCATATCTGGGCCTTCCGCGAGACCATGTCTCTGTGCGACCTGTGGCACACCCCTGCCGTGCAGCTGCTCCTGGCCGGGCCGGGGAGCCGTGCAGGTGCCTACGAGAGCCTGAGCTCCGGGCTCCGTTACTTTGGCCATGTGGTGAGCGCCCGTGATTGCCGGCTGCATGCGGAGGCCCTGGGGCTGGCTCGTTTCCCCGAGGGGCGCATCCCGGAGGTGCTGTGCGCCCATGTGCCCTGGAGCGCCTCGGAGACCGTGTCAGCGCTGGTGGTGTGTGGTCTGGGCGCCTACTCGGAGTGCCTGGCCGAGGGTGGCCCTGCCTTGGCCGTGAGCTACTTCTCCTGTGTTCACGGGGCCCGTGGGTACCAGCGCACCCGTGGGGCGGCGTTCCAGCGGCTTCTGGAGCTGGGGCATCTTCCGTGGCCCCCTTCTGCTGCCTGCTGTGTGCCGGAGCCCTCCGCGGTGGAGATGTCATCCCTGTTGGCGGTGTGGGCGCGTGTGGATGTGCAGCTGGCCCTCACCATGCCCGATCCCTTCGAGGCCTACTACCTGATCGCCCACTACATGTCCTTGCAGGGGTACCGCCGGGGCATGCTGCACTGGCCCCACCTGGTCCACCGGGCGGGCCACCCGGGCCCTCGGGCCAGCGGGGCCCCCGGCAGCGGCCCGTGAGCCCCGCGTCGCTGGCCTGCCCCCCCCGGCGTGGTGCCCCCGTGTGGGCTCCCGCCCCGGCCCGGGGGGGGGCCCTGGTCCCCGCTGGCCGCTCCCGACCTGCGGACCCCACCTCGGTGAGCTCCCGCCCGCCTCGCTGCTTGCTGCTGCCCCTGGCCGTGGTCCTGGGCCCCCTCCATCCCCGTGACTCCGTGGGTGCTGCCTGAGCGTCGCTGGTGCTGCGGAGGAGCACCGCTGGACCCGGCTGCCCTGCCTGTGCCAGCCTTTGACTGTGGGGCCCCCTTCCTCCTCCTCCTGGCGCCCCTCCGCCGGCCTCGCTGTGCTTTGGGGGCCCCCAACGTGCCTTGCTCCGGGGGTCCGCCCCCCCCCCCCGAGACTGCCTCTGTTCCTGTGGGGGCACCTCCTTGGACTGGACTGGACTGGGGTGGTGTGGGGGTGGGGGTTGCTGCTGTCTGTGCCTTGCCCCGTGGTGGTGCCCCCCCCTCCCTGCCGGTGTTCCGGGTGGGGTGTTCCGGGCGCCCCTTCCCCCCTTCCCGGCCTTTCCCTGGTGTGTGTGTGTGTGTGTGTGTGTGTGTGTGTGCCCGGGCGTGTGGCCGTGCATTGTGCCCCGCTGCGGGACCGCTGTGTGAGCCGGCTGTCAGCCTGTTCTCGCTCTTCCCCCCTCCCTTCCCGTTTCCCTTGTGTGGGCGTTCCCTTGTGTGCCTTGTGGCTTCGTTTGCCCTCAGGCGGCCATGTCTGTGTCCCGCCCCTGCCCGGTGCCTTGTGGGGGTTTAGCGCCCGGCGGGGGTTCGGCTGCACGTCTGTTGTGCTGCCGCGGCCCGCGATGGTGCGGCCCGGTTCCGACCCGTGGTCCCGTTCCCGGCACGTCTGTTTGGGTCATTTTCCCACCCCCGGCCGTGGTTGCGCTGTTCACCCCCCCTGGTGGTTCACTGTGGTGAACCGGCTGCCCGTAACGTCTGAAAGTACCCATTGTGAAGGGAGTTGGGTCACACGTCCACATCCCCACGCCTTAGAGCTCTTCTGGATTTGTCATTCTTTGAGTCAAGTATAAGCTTGCTAATATGCAGTGCTGCAAAAAAGGCAAGTGTGATCGCCACTCTGAAGAGCATCATTTTATAGTGTGATGTGCATGTAGTTCACAAGACCTTTAGCAGCAGTGCTAGGATGTTGATTGATACTGGCCGGCGCTCATCTCCCTCGTAAGTGTTGCATCTGGCCCAAACTTCTACTGCTCTCCTGGTTAGGTTACAAACACTAAACCTGGGTCTTAAAACCCATTGGCTTTGCTGAAAAATGAAATGGCAGCCAGTCAGACTCATATTGTACAAGCTGCAAGCCCGTCATCGCAAACCATTTAACACAGTCTGCAGGAATGGTCCACCTTCCCTTGAAACTGTTCAAACAAACAAAGTTCAAATTTATTATAAGACATCAGCTTCCACCATGGTCAAAAATAAAAGATAAAAAACATATAACAAAATTATATCACACAGGATATCAAAGAACAGACGATTATATCAGGGAAAGAATCACAGTTGAATCAATGGATGCTTAGAACTTATACATTCAGCTTTGTAAGCAAACAGGACCAACCTAGAGATAACATCAGTGCCTTTATTTTGGTATAACCAAATTATCTTTTCCCTATTAAGGCAGGCTTGAATCCTGACCTTCAGATTTCTTCTTCAAAGTTCTGCCACCTGACCTACTCAAGCTATATTATCTGTTTTTTCAAGTCAGCCACTGGAGAAGAAATCTGCATATCCAGTAAGTTAAGCAACTTCTTGCTAGACTGCTGGGGCAGCATTAGCATTGTGATAGGGTAGCTAAACTCTGGAAAATCATGTTTAAAGTCCTGGATTCTATCCCTTCACACCTCTATCAGTTTATAAGGTAAGGAACCCGTACCTCTACAACATAGCCACCCTGCAGAGCATTATGTTGATGTTTAAATAAAAGAAGAGCAAAAGCACAGCTAGGAGAAGCAAGAATCAAACTCATAACCTCTTGTGCCCTTTTTATAGAGGTTGGTCTTTCTCTCTCTCTGTCTCTATCTCTCAAAAGTAAGTATAGAACTGTCCACTTCTTCCCATACGATGTCTGCCTCATCCCTCCCTGGTTTTATGCCTGCAGTGCAACAACATTTGGTGGTTCTAAGCCACAGAAGCCATTTCTTTCCAACCCTATCTGCAAATTCACTATTTCATATGAGGATCCTTCTAATGGATAGAGTCTTCTCACATGTGTTAACACGTACCTTCCGGCAAGCCCAGGACCCAAAAGACACACAGATCCTGCCCCACGAAAACAACAGAAAGGTGGACCCCCGCTGGCAAACACGGATGCCCTGCAGGGCAAGGAAATGGTACTCCGCCAGACACGCATGCCTGTCGGCAAAGATCTGCACTCCTGCACCCCCGCAAGATGGAAACTGTGAACCCCCTAAGCCCCAGACTCCACCGCGGCGCCAATGGGTGCACATCAATGCATGTAAGAAAAGTAAACGTCCCATTACTGCACCTATCCCAGACCTTGAAACTGTGTTTTATCAGGAAGGTGCAAAAAACCTGGAATGACTTGGTGTATGTTTTTAACGTGCTCATGACCACCAATGAGCTTACCCCTTCATCTAATAGCCGGGACCAAGCTCCCATAACTTCTCCAGCATCGGCTCTGGGTTCTGGCTTGCCCCAGGTGCCAAAGAACAAAATGTTTCCATCTGGAAATGATAAAGAGTGTCAGTGACCTCATTGGGTACCCCTCGCACATATTTCACTGTGAAATACATGTTAAGTTTAAGGTGCATTTTAGTACAAAGTACCTCACCAATCTCATGACCATCTGCGATTTTGATGACTGTATTACCACATGCAATACTGCTTGGTTATCCATTCAGAAATGTATGTGTGCGCTCTGGATAGGGATGGGCGAACGCGGTTCGGAAGTTCAGAGTTCGGACCGAACTCGGTCTGTTTGGTTGACTGAACCGAACTTCCGAACCGAACTCAAATTTCAAACCGAACCGAATTTCTAAACTCCGTTCTGTTCGCCCATCCCTAGTGGAAACACACACCAAAAAACCTGCTTTTGAATGGCCGAACTTGGTTTGGAAGTTCGGAATTCGACCGAACTCGGTTTGTTTGGTCGACCGAACCGAACTTCCAAACCGAACTCGAATTTCAAACCGAACCGAACTGAATTTCCGAACTCGAATTTCAAACTGAACCAAACCGAACCAAATTTCCGAACTCTGTTCTGTTCGCCCATCCCTAGTTCTGGAAGGTTTTGCCCCAGATATCGACTGCTACTACCAGTAGAAAAAAACTCTTATAGTAATGTCATTTAGTATGTCCCCGGCAATCCAAGATGTGGGCCATCTCTGGCCACACCACTGCCCTTGAAAAAACGCTCCAAAGCCTGAGGACTTGGCAGCATCAGACATAACCTGTAAATCTGCCTCCAGCAGTCTAATCTCTCTCTATATTGAAACTTATTTGTATTCCCTCAGGAACATGGTCCATAGTTCAGGTCTCACTCAGCTCTTTTGTGACCCTGATGTGATGGTGAGGGGCCACAATCACTGCGGTTGCTCTGGCCAGTCACGTACAGAAAGCTCTACCCAGGGCTACTACCCTACAGGCAAAGTTAAGATGTCCTAACAGTCTCTGCAGGTCCCTCAAGGTAACCTTCCTGGTCTCGCTACACTCTTGAATGAGTTGCCTCAGTGTCTGCAACTTATCCATTGGAAGACTGAAAGTCCTTGCCACCATACCTATCTCAATTCTCAAGAATGCTAATCTAGTTGTGGGGTCTTCAGTTTTTTCCTCTGCTAGTGGAACCTCCAACTCACCCGCAATTTCCTTAAAAACGTTAATCAATTTAGTGCAATTGGGCGATACCCTCTTTCCTGTGAATCAGTAATCACCCAGATAATGTGTGAGAGTGCCTAATCCCACTTTCCATTTTACTGCTCAGTCCAACCTAATGCTACATTTTTCAAAAACTGCACAAGAAATGGCACATCTCATTGGTAATGCCTTGTCATAGTAAATTTTTTCCTGGAATGTAAAAATCTTCCGTTGACACTGGAAGGAGGCAGAATTCAGATTTTGTCACATTTCCCCAGCAATGCTTCTCTACCGCATGATCATACCATTCATACTGCGGAATCAAAGGACGCATACTGCACAGAGCAGAGCTTGGGGGGATTGCATCTTTGATTGAACATCTTTTGAGGCAAGACAGGTGATGAATGAGTCTATAATCACTTGGTGCTTTTTTAGGGACTTTGGGGAGCATCTCATGACCAGGAAAGGGGGTGACTCAAAAGGGCCCTCAACTCTTTTAATCCTTTGATTATTTTTTGCAGAACTATATGTTCTAGGCCCCTTACCCAGTTTAAGTTTCTAGATTTTTTATTTACCCTGGGTCCCTCACAAAGTATTCTAAAGCCCTGTGGAAACCCTGCAACAAGTAGGCCACATCCTCCTTGATTGGGTAATGATTGAGGAGGTTGGCCTGTGGTGCTAGTTTAATTGGCATGCTGGCCAGCCGCAGAGCCAATCAACTGTGCTTCCTCTGGTGTTTCCACATCTGCCCCCTTGCTTGTTTCCTCCAAACTTGCAAGACCTGGGCCCACCAAAACCTTTTTTTCTTTTTGAAGCATGTTACTACCCCCATGTGTCCCCTCACAGAAACTGCAGTAGTGGCCAAAATGACAAGATGCCCAGAAGCACACCCCTTGATTAAATGGCCAGAGAATGGGGGGCTTAGCAGCTGACTGCCTGTTTGGAAGAGGAACCATATGTTGATACCCGTTCAGAGACCACCCTGCGGCCTGGGTGTTGCGAGCTGGGAGTGCAGTGTCAATGCAAGCAGGTTGCAGTGGGTGTGCAGCTCTGAGGCCGCTGACCTACAGAACACTTTATTATATGTCGGCCTGTCTCTAACTTTCCCTTTTTAGGGAAGGTTATTGAATGGGTAGTGGCTCAGCAGCCGCATCAGGTATCAGGTATCTGAATCCCTTGCAGTCTGGCTTTTGCCCGGGCTATGGCACTGAGAGTGCACTTGTGGCTTTGGTCAATGACCTCACTGGGAATTGGACCGGGGTTGTTTGACCCTGTTGATTTTTTTAGATCTGTTGGCTGCTTTTGATACTATTGACTAGAGGTGGGAATTCCGGTTCTCCCGAGATCCGATATTGCCAGTATTTGGGTGTATCGGCTTAATCCGATATTTACCTGTACTGGCATACCAGATTTTTAACATTGGCCGCGGTACCGGATTTTTTGCATTGCGGCCATTGAAGTCACTAGCCACAATGTAAAAAATCCAGTACCGCGGCCAATGTTAAAAATCCGGTATGCCGATACCGGTAAATCCAGTACCAGGGAGATCCGATACTGGTGCATCTGGTATCCGGTATTCGCCCCAGTGTCCCACCCCTACTTGACCATGAGATGTTGGTGATTCATCTGCGGGGTCATGTTGGGGTGAGTGGGATCATCCTTGAATGGTTTCGCTCTTTCCTGGCCGGAAGAACTCATCAGCTAGCGGTCGGGGATTATTTTTCATCACCGTGGAACCTGCAGGGTTCCATCTTGTCCTCTCTCCTGTTCAATGTGTATATGAAACTGCTGGGCGAGGTTGTAAGACAGTTTAATGTTCGGTGTCATCAATATGCTGATGACACCTAACTTTACTTCTCTTTTACATCTGACCCAGACCCGGCAGTCTCAGTGCTTACCCAGTGTCTGGCGGCTGTGGGGGATTGGATGAGGGTGAGTCAACTGAAGCTGAATCCCGATAAGATGGAGGTTATGCTAGTGGGGAAGACATCGCGTGTGGCGTCCCCGATCATTGATGGGGTTTGCCCCCAGTTGGTTCCCCACGTTCGGAGTCTAGGAGTGCTCCTCAATTTCCAGCTCTGCCGGGATGTTCAGGTGGGGGCTGTGGCAAGGAACGCTTTCCGCAAATTACATCTGGTGCAAAGGCTTCAGACATATATCTCAGACTCTGACCTGGCCACTATCATCCATGCTTTTATCACTTCAGGATTTGACTACTGTAACGCATTCTACGTGGGACTACCCATGACAATGGCTTGAAGACTGCAGCTAGTGCAGAATGCAGTGGCTCATCTCCTTATGGGGATGGGCCTCCAGGAGCATTTTATACTGGTGCTCCATTTTCTGCACTGGCTGCCTATAGTCTTCCAGGCCCGATTCAAGGTGTTGGTGTTGGCCTTTTAAGCCCTACATGGCTTGGGCCCTAGTTACCTGCAGGACCACCTCACTCCCCAGACTCTGAATCAGCCCCTGCGTACAACTTGGGGCGCCTTTCTTGAGGTCCCTCTGGTTTCCTGGGGGGCCACTATGGAGAGGGTGTTCTCGGTGGCCACACCATGGCTGTGGAACTCCCTCCCAGTGGAGGCCTGGGTGACCCTGGACCTCTCTTCTTTTATGTGACTTTGGAAGACCTGGGTGTTCAGTCAGGCTTTTGATGAGGGAGATGGGTAGGGTGGGAGGGTGAGGGATAGGGAGAGAGGGGTTATTTGTTTTGTTTTTGTGTCTTCCCCCTGTAAGTGTTTTGTGTAAGAGTTTTATATTTGTATTTTATATGTTTTTAGATTGTAAGCTGCCCTGAGCTGCTGTTCAGGACAGGTGGGATATAAATATAAATTTCAAAATAAATATGCCAGTCATACTGTGCCACCACATTCTGTGTACACCCACTGGATGTTCATGGAATGAAGACTACGTTGCCATGCATGGGAGGGGTACCGGCTTACACACACACACACACACACACACACACACACACACACACACACACACACGCGTATATGTGGAATGCCTTGTTCCAATTTCCCACGTTTTTGAATACTGGGACTTCCTATGCCATCCTTTTCCCCTGTCAGCCTCCCCATCCTCATCCTTGGGTCCCTCACCTTGAAGCAGCAAGTACATGTTCACAAATTCCCCGCTCCATATGCTCTCCCTGGTGATGGAGGAGAAGTGGTGCCCCAGGATTCATATGGGCCCTATGTACTCCATGACCAGGAGAGAGACAAAGGGGCTTCCTGTTGCATTGCATTATCACCTGTCATTATGGCCATTGTATGCCACACTAGCCTTGCAGTACTGTCTTAAGATGTTGGGAGGGGGTTTTCTCCCAGTACTTTATAACCGCTGCTTCCCCTTGGGCCTGGAGGCACTGCCACATGAAGTGCCACCTCACCTTCAGTTTCCTTATCTTGACCCTCAGCTGTGGGCTCCTACCCTGGTGTCTTGTCTGGTGTGTCCATCAGTGTCACCAACTGGCTCTCCATTCCACCACCATTTGGCCGTGCATGGTCCCCAAGGTTCTAGGTGCCACTGGCACTGCCTCCCATCCTGAACCCTGGGTGTCTGGACCTGCAAGGAAGGATGACAGGGGACCCCCACCATTGGGAGCCTCTCTGTGCCTGGCCTCCACCCTCCCCTGTACTCTTGCTCTCTTGGGCTCAGGGGCTATTGGGAGGGGAGCGGGATACGAGATGTCCATGCCTGATGGCCTGGGTGAAAAGCCACAGGAAGTCCTGGAGGAGTGCCTTCCCCTATCCTGGTTGACCAGGTTGTACGTCCTTGGCCCATTCCCTCCACCTGGTTGGCCAGTTTGGCCCCAGCATCCCATTGGGGTCTCCTGCTGGTGGCCCTGCTGATTGTGGAATGCCTTCTTGATGGCATTTCATCTGCTTAGTAGCTATTGAAAAAACATGTCAGCATTGAGTCCTGTTCTCAGGACCACCTGTTCTCCACCTTTGACTCCCTCCTCAAACCCCCTATTCTCCTCCTCCTGCTTCCCTTTCTGCTCAGGATCTTGCTTCCTTCTTCGCCTTCAAGATAGACAAGATCTGCCTCAACATCGCTTCCCACTCCTCTCCTCTCCCTCCTTCTCTCCTGTCCTCTTTCCCTCCCACCTCCCTTGAGGAAATCTCCTCCCTGCTCTCCTCCTCCAACCCTTCCACTAGCCCCCTTGACCCCATCCCCTCCCGCCTCCTGGCTCCATTGTTTCCACTGTTGCCCCTTTCCTCCTGCACATCATCATCCTCTCCCTCTCTACTGGTTCCTTCCCATCCGCCTGCAAGCACACCACTGTCTCTCCTATCCTCAAAAAGTCCACTCTTGACCCCTCTGACCCTTCTAGCTACTGCCCAGTCGCACTCCTTCCTTTTGCTTCCAAGCTTCTTGAACATTTTATCTACTTCCGCTGCTTCAACTTCCTCTCCACCAACTCCTCCCTTGACCCCCTCAAATCTGACTTTCGTCCCCTTCACTCTACGAATGGACTCTCACTAAGATCACCAACGATCTTTTTGTGGCTAAATCTAATTGTCTCTATTCCATTCTTGTCCTCCTTGACCTCTCTGCTGCCTTCGATACTGTTGACCACTCACTCTTTCTGGATTAACTTCACTCCCTTGGCTTCTGTGGCTCCGTTCTCGACTGGTTCGCCTCCTACCTCTCTGACCGCTCCTTCAGTGTGTCTCTTGACAACTCCACCTCCTCCTCCCTTCCACTCTTGGTTGGTATTCCCCAAGGCTCTGTCCTTGGCCCTCTCCTCTTCTCTATCTATACCCTGTCCCTAGGCAAACTCATTGCCTCCCATGGCTTCCAATATCACCTACACTGATGACACTCAACTCTATCCCTCTACTCCCTCTCTCTCTCCATCTGTTCAAGCTCGCCTCACCAGCTGTCTCTCTGACATCTCTACCTGGATGTCTCAGCATCAACTCAAACTCAACATGGCTAAAACTGAACTCCTTATCTTCCTCCCTCATCCTTCCTCTCCCTCTTCCCTGTCGATCCTCATTGATGGGGTCACCAACCTTCCCATCCCCCAAGCCCATAGCTTAGGCTTCATCTTTGACTCACCCCTTTCTTTTAAACCCTACATCATCTCTGTTGCCAAATCCTGTCGCTTCTCCCTCCATAACATTGCTAAGATTCACCCTTTTCTCTCTGTCTCCTCTGCCAAAACCCTTGTTCATGCCCTGGTCATCTCTCACCTTAATTACTGTAACCTCCTTCTCACTGGCCTCCCCCGCTCTCAACTTTCTCCCCTTATCTCCATCCAAAATTCTGCTGCCAGGGTCATCCACCACGCCTGTCGCTTCGACCATGTGAAGCCCCTCCTCTCCTCTCTCCACTGGCTCCCCCTCCCTGAATGAATCATGCACAAGCTCCTAGTCTTCACCTATAAAGCTATTCACAACCTTGCTCCCCCCTACCTCTCTGCACTAATTTCATTCCGTACTCCCAGTCCACGAACTCTGCTCCTCCTCTGTCCCCTCTCTTGCCATCCCACACCTCCCCTGCTTCCCTAACTGCCTTCGTCCCTTCTCCCTAGCTGTCCCCAAGCCTGGAACTCCCTCCCTGCCCACATCTGCTTCGCCCCCTCCCTTCGTACCTTCAAATCCCTCCTCAAGACCCACCTCTTCCGCTCTGCCCTCCCCGACTTCTCGGTCCCCTCGTCTAACTCTTGCTGATACCTTCTATCCAGTACAATCTGTTACCTGAGATCTGTGTACTCATATCCTCACCACATGGATCAACCAGGCATCATTCTTGATGTAACCAAGCCAAGCACGTGCACCTGGAACCTCGCATCTTCATGAATATATATTCCCCTTCCTTCGTCTCCCCCATCTCTCAGATTGTACGCCCTTGGACAGGGACCGTGTGTATTCAATTGCTTTGTAAAGCGCCAGGTATATTGCTGGCGCTATATAAATGCTTGATTAATAAATAAATAAATCATCATCATCATCATCATCATCATCAATCCAAAGATTTCTTTGGTTTTTTTACATGGATTAATATCACGTGTGCCCTGGATCCCCATTGTCCTTGGCTGACCTTGCAGTACAGTTGTTGCTTAGTTGTAACCCTTTTTCCTTGGTTGACATTGTCATAGCAATTGAAACTTAATTATAACTCATGTATTCATGTAATTGTATTCCTTGTATAATTGTTTCCATGTATAATTGTATTCATAACATTGTAATGAATCATTATATTCTCATATAATTATATTTGTGCATCGTATTTGTGCATAATTGTATTCATGACATTGTAACAGCAATTGTAACTTAATTGTAACTCATGCACTCATGTTGCTATATTCTTTGTATAAATGTATTCATGTAATGTGTTGGGTTTTTTCAGTTTTAGTGACATCCTTTGCATAGACTTCATTTGGATGCCAACTCTGCAAAGACTTATATACTTAACAATATATGGTGTGAATAATTCCATGGACTCGAAGTTCCATCAACAGAATAATTCACGGTGCATAATTTTAAGCATGTGCAGGAATGGAGCCTTGGAGAAAAAAAATCTCCAGGTTATAATAAAATGATGGGATGTTGTGAGCTTATTTCAGCTGTGCAGGCTAACCAGATCCAGTGGAGCACTAACATTAAGCATAGTGCCATTACAATTCATAGGACTATTCATGCTTAAAGGTAAGCATGTTCTAAAGAAGTCAGCTTGAGAGTGCTTGAATGCTAAGCACCTTCACAGCATATACATTGAACTGTAATTTTTAAAACAAGCTTGATCTTGTTACATTCTTACTGCAAAACTACTATGTAAGAATAGGCTGTCTTAGAGGGAAATACAGTGCATGTTGGTATATTGAGAAATTTAACAGAATTCATTGATTGTTACTCATTTTTGAAATACATTGTCCCTTTTATTTTGTCTCTTGCTTATGAACTTTGAGGTGTTTTGAAATTGAGAGACAAGAAAAATAGGTCAAGTTATTTCACAAAAGAATGAGAAACAGACTCTGCTAAATTGCGCCACATATAAACGAAAAGTCTTGTACTTAAGAAATCTGTTCCATAATCAGAACTTTAGCCTGGGAAGTGGCAAAGGAGAGAAGGGAAGAAGGACCTTTAAAGAAAAATGAAACGTGTGTGAATGAGAAGTGAGGAATATACATGGTTGTGGAAAAAACACTTCATAGCAAAGTAAGAAAATGATTTTGGAGTCCAAACTCTCCCACGCTTACCTCCTGTTAGTCACTAAGCTCTAGATGGTTAGAAAATGTGGCTTTGGGTCAGGTGATATATTCTTCCACCTTTTCATGATCTGTTCATTGGAGTGTTATTAGAGCATCATCCCAGCACATCTGAGCAGTTAGTCATGGGTGCAAACTTTGGCATGGGTGCAATGGAAGTGAGGGCTATAAGGAAGTTAGGAGAGCAAAATTCAGGAGGACAGGGAGAAGGAAAGGAGATTTGCTTTGGTTTGACCTAACTTCTTTGACTACCACCATTGTGATAACTATGATTTATTTATTTATTTATTTATTTATATATATTTATATGCCGCCCCCCCCATGCCTACGGCATCTTGGGGCGGCTTCCAACATAGTATAAAAACAATTTTAAAACATAAAACAAAATCTACAATATAATAATTAAAACAAATTTAAGACACCCCCCACAAAAATTTACCCCCCCCACCTTCCCCTCCGAAGGCCTGGGTGAACAGCCAAGTCTTACAGATACGTCAAAAGGCCAACAGGCCTGGGGCCAGGCAAGCCTCCTCCAGGAGGGAGTTCCACAACCACGGCCCGGCCACCGAGAACACCCTCTCCATTGTGGCCCCCCGCCTTACTCGGGGGACCTCCAGAAAGGCACCCCCGGTGGACCGAAGGGATCGCTCTGAGGTGCGGAGGGTGAGGTGATCCCCGAGATATGAGGGGCCCAGGCCGTGCAGGGCTTTGTAAATCAGTACTAACACTTTGAGTCTGGCTTGGTACGCTATAGGCAGCCAGTGCAGAGCGCGGAGCACTGCTGTTATGTGCTTACGCCGCCCCGTTCCCGTCAGAAGACGGGCCGCCGCAATCTGCACTAGCTGCAGCCTCCGAACCAGAAACAAGGGAAGCCCCACGTAAAGCGCGTTGCAGTAGTCTAGCCTCGAGGTGATGAAGGCATGGACGAGAGTGGCCAGATCGGGCCTGGAGAGGTAAGGTCGAAGCCCCCGTACCAGATACAGCTGGCGAAAGGCGGCTTTAGCCACCGTCTCCAGCTGCCGATCCAGACGGAGGCCTAAATCCCAAACCACCCCCAGACTCCGAAGCTGAAGAGCAACAGGCGGTCGAACACCCCCTATCAGGGGAACCAGCACCTCCCCCGCCCTTCCCACTACCATCACCTCCGTTTTATCAGGATTGAGCACTAAAAAATTTAGTGCTGGTTCCCCACAAACCTTAGTTGTAAGAACCAGAAGCTCTTCTCTTTCCTGTATGCAAATGTCAGACTGCCAGAAACACAACAAATGTTAAGGTTTTAAGTTCTTTTTGCACCTCATATTAAATAGCAATTGTTAGACTGGCCCAATCTACGTTTCATTGTCTTGTGATTCTGTAGTATTAAGGGGAGAAGCATGATCTTCTAACTATGAATAGAAATGCCACCTAGTATCTGTTATGAGTTCCTTTATTCATAAATAAAATTTTTTAGAGGGTTCTATTTAACATTTATCTTCTTTAAAAGAAGAAAAACACTAGAAAAATATTACTAGGCAGATTATAATACCAATAAATTGCTCAAAGCAAGATATGTTAAAATGCAACTGTGTGGTTGACTGAAATGAAATGACTCTGGTATCCAACCATCTGTTCTACAGTAGGGTTAAGCAGACACAAGTGCTTTTCCTGGAAGCCATCTGCACAAACACTGATTTAATAATTTCATAAAATTCCTGTTTGGTAACTTACCAGTTGACGAGGTGATACTGTGTACCCTAGGTTTGAGTTTCCTGTTATTCTACTGCAGCTAAAACAACATTTGCGTGCATTTCTTTTGCAATTTTTGCAAAAGGGACACTGGAATCAATTTCAATGTAACCTACTGAGAGAGTCTATAAAATATTTTCCTGTTAACATCATACTAAAAATATCTTGGTGTTCCAGAAAACTGAATGGCATTTAAACTTCATGATCATTCCCAGGTCAACCAGCATAGGAGGCTGTTTTTTCTTGCACTGGTTTGAGGCGATCGGTTATATCTATTTCATTCACTTTTATTCTGTTTAGGTTTAAATGCTGAAATTACAAAATGTAAATTCCTAGATTCCAGCAGTAGTCAGAAATGATTCTTTTCATATCCAAACTATTTGAATCTTGTATCCCTTTTCCCAGGCACTGACATTGTCATTGCAATTCATGCTTGTATGGATTGCTGACTGTAACAAACCTTTAGAGCTACCCTTGAAAATTGCATGGGTGCCCCACAGCCGCACCACTCAACGCCACGGCCACAGACTCCCCCACTCTGCTTGTTTATAAACACCCACAGAGGCCCTGATTCAACAAAGCAATTAACAAGTGTTTACTAAGCAATGAAGGGACTTAATAACTTGTCTATGTGCTTTGCTCAGTTGAGGGCTGAATAAACATGTTTCAAAGTTTTACTATAAAGACTGATTTATTTATTTATACATTTATTTACATTTTTATCCCACTTTTCCTGCACAGCAGCTCAGGGCGGCTTACAAAAAATTCATTAAAAAAAATATAAACATAAAAACATCCCACAACCCATCCCAATACAACCCTCCAATCCCAACCCATCCTCTCCCTTAGTTAACCCCCCAATATAACGCACACACACCCCAATTCAGTCCCCACTGCCAAAAGCCTGACAGAACAAAACAGTCTTAATTGCCTTTGGAAGGCTGCCAGGCTTGAACACAAGGGGACCTTCAGGGAGAAGGAGTTCCACAGCAAAGGTGCGATGGTCAAACGCTCTTCTCATAGTTGAGGCCCAGTGAAAAAAATGGAGCCTCCAGGAGGGCGCCCCCAGCTGTTTTAATTTATATACATATATATGTATACATACATATTTTATTATTTATTTGTTTTGTATATTATATGTATGTTTGTGTGTTTATTCTATTCTTGTTGAACTTTGTTGTTATTGTTTATGGCCAAGGCGAGAGCTAGTGCCAATAATAAATTTTATTCATAACAGAGGCCGTGCTGGGAAACAGGGTGCTAGGCGATCCCTCAGATAAATGGGACCCAGGCCATTGAGGGCTTTAAAGGTCATCACCAGCACCTTGAATCGGGCCTGGAAGACTATCAGCAGCCGATGCACCAAATGGAGCACCAGTGTTACGTGCTTGCAGTGAACCGTCCCCATAAGGAGGTGAGCTGCTGCATTCTGCACCAACTGCAACCCCCGAACCATCACCAAGGACAGCCCCATGTAGAGTGTATTGCAGTAGTCTAGCCTTGAGGTGATGAAAGCATGGATGACAGTGACCGGATCCGAGTCCGAAACAAGAGGCCGCAACCTCCTCACCAGATGGAGTTGGTGAAAAGCACTACTGACCACTGTCGTGACCTTGCAATCCAGGTGCAGCAAGGGGCCCAAGGCTGCAAACCTGATCAACCCGAGGGGGCTGGACTCCATCAATAAGAGAAGTCTCAATCTCCTCCAGGTCACAAGACTGGTCAACAATAATCACCTCAGTTTTGTCAGGATTCAACTTCAATGGACTCGCCCTCATCCAGTCCCCCACTGCAGCCAGGCAATGGGTAAGTACCAAGACTGCAGGACCTGGATTGGATGAAAAAGAGAGGTAGAGCTGGGTGTTATCAGCATACCGATGGCACCTCAACCCAAACCTCTGAATGACCTTCAGGGCACAGTGGCTGCATACGTTGAATAAGAGGGAGAACAGAATGGAACCCTGCATATTCCCACACGGGAGATCCTGATTCCTGAGGAGATGATGAGCAATCGCCCAACACCACCCACTGAAACCTCTGGGCTAAGAGAGAGCGGAGCCATTCAAGAGCAGTCCCATCGTCTCTAGCCAGATCCCATAGGCAAGTCAACACCCCCTCATGATCAATAGTATCAAAAGCAGCTTTTAGGGAATCTTAGGTAAGCAGTGCAAGCGAGCATTGCCTAATATCTTCTGCTTGGAAGGCAAATGCAGTCAATCTCTTAATAGAAGACTCATTTGTCTGTTGCAGCAGTCATATAATTTTTTCCAGGCTCAAAAAAGACCTCAAACAAGGTGGAAATGGGCAAAGATATTTAGGCCTAATAGCATCACAGAGTGGCACTCCAAAGTATAGTGTATCAAGCCCTCAAGAATTGTTTTACAGAAGGGACACTTTCGCTTGGGTTTGGAAATGACATAATAATGGCTCTCCACCAAGCAGAGTCGGTTCGTGCATTTCTATACAGTGAGGGGAAATCCAAGGAAAAATAGGAAACCATACCCAACTGGATTTTCCATAATAGATAGCTTGGAGCTATCCAAGAGGCTCTAGCCAAGGCCAGGTCATTCTGGAGTGCCACATTCCTTACTCTTGTATACAAAGAAAGTTTATCCTGAGCTGAGAACAGTCTTTGATCTCCCAAAGAATAATAACCAAACCCTGTCAAGGCCAAGGTTTGCACAACATATTTCAGTCAAGGACACTGAAAAGAATAAGGCATTGACCACTCGTCAATAAGACACATTTTAGGAAGGCGTAGTGGAGAAGAAGCCATGATTCTAAACCAGTAAGACAAAGTCCTAATAACTTTCATCTGAATAGCCTCTTGACCCAGTTCCAATCTAAGTAATGCTGTGGGAATTGCATGGAAAAGACCCATCAAGGTTCGAAAAAAAATATTTGGGGGGATTTCCAACTGCTCTTTTAATGAATATCCCCACACTTCAGTCCCATATAACAGTTTAGTAGCAACTTTAGCATCATAAACCCTCAAAGGGACTTGAACTGATCTCCCTGCCAACTTGTCATGCATTTTAGTGATGGTCCCAATAGACTGGGATGCTTTACTGCTAGCATTGTTTAACTGAAAAATCCATGAAGATAATTGCGAAAAGTAAATACCAAGATATTTATATATCGCCACTTGTTCCAAACTGTAGGCGCCCAATTTCCATGTAAAGTTAGTTCATCACTTCCCCCATGTCATAATCTTTGCTTTTTTATAATTTACTTTCAGTTTATTCAAGTGACAAAGACCCGCAAATTTGGTCAGTGCTCTCTGTAATCCAACTGGTGTACTAGATAACAAAATAGTGTCACCCGCCAACATTAGAGTGGTGACTTTTTTAGGCAGCATTTTGAGGGTATGAAAATCATCACATTGAATTTGTTCTATGAAATTAGTTACAAAAACAGAAAACAAAGTAGGAGCTATGACACAAGCTTGTCTCACTCCACACTGTACATCATATCGATCAGATATTTCACCTTTTAAACCCCATCTAACCTGTGCCCAACTATCCTGGTAATAAGCCATACCACATAGAGACAGCTTTTTCCACAAGATCAGCCTGTGTGTCAAGTCAAAGGCTGACAATAGAGCAACATAGGCAACATATAATGGTGTTTTTTTAAACAAAGACATATTTATGTCACAGATATTGCAATGTGAATACGTGATCAATTGTTGTGTACTCAGCTCTGAACTCTGCTTGATGTTCGCTTGGTAGTCCCTTCTCATTCATCCAACCCTGGATATGATGGAACAAATGTTTTCCAAAAATCTTAGTAGAGATATTAAGCATGGTTATTGGCCAATATGAACTAGGTATATCCCTAGGTCCCTTCTTATATATAGGTATGATGGTAGAACCTCTCCATATTTCAGGAAAACTCCAGGGATTCAATAATAGCATTGAACCATGCAGTAAGAACAGGAAGCCACCATTCCAAGTTGATTATTCAACTTGTAGAGCATCAGGTCCAGGTGCCTTCCCTCTCTTACAAGCAATTAAATAAACTAGTACATCCTCCTCCCCAACCGTATAAACACTCCTGCTAACATCCAGGATAATCAGAGGATCTCCACCAGCTTCATTAACATTGTGGGTGGAAGAAAAATGGGAACCAAAATTCTGAACCCAGGCTGCTGGTAGGATATTTGACTCTGACTGATTTTGTAATGCCCAGATATTTTATTCACCAAATCCCCAAAGCCCTTGGTATCCTTTCTTTGGCTACTTGAGACAACCTCTCTCATTGTACCAAAGCATACTGGCTTTTTTTCTTGGTCCGAAATGTTTTATATTCGTGTCTAGCTGCCCGAAAGGCATCTATATCAGTCTGGTTATCAATCTTAATTTAAATTTCTTGTTCAACTGCTTTTTCTTCCTAGCACACTCCTGATCAAACCAGGAAGTGGCTTTCATCAACCTATCACCTTGCTTTTTGGGTAGCACGGAAGAACTAATAAAAGAAAAAATAGTATCATAAATCTTCCGAGTAAGACGGATAATCTCCCCTGGCTCTTTTTCAGAAAGTAACTTCTTTAGCTCGATTTAGCTCTTTCCCTTGCAACAAGATCTTAACATTCTCTTGAGTTTGCAAAGTCCACGAAGCCTATTATTAATTACCAAAAGGACTAGACCTTCATCCTTTCCAACTTGCTTAACTTCACCTAATTTGACCCTAGAGCTGGGTATATCTCCAACCACAAGAGTCAAAATCAGTGGCTCGTGGTCACTTTCTACCCGAGATAGAACTTGAAATCCAGGATACTATTCCATAATTCAAGATCAAGAATCACATAATCAATAGTGTTTGCTCTTGTCCCTGACGCAAAAGTAAATTTAGAAGTTGATGCAGAAACAAAAGAACCATTTATAGTCCTCAGATTAAACATACAAAGCAACTGTTGAAGCTGCTCTCCTCCATAATTATATTTACTATCTCTAAGGACTGGTGAAGATATACAACAGATCTCATTCAGCAGTACATAGTCCTCATTGTACCAATCTAATCCTCCCAATTTCGCATTCAGATCTCCAGCCATGATCCATTTAGAGAAGGGGAAATTGTTCCTTACAGATTCGAGCAAAACAATTAAAGAATCCCAAGAACTATCCACTTGTGACTTACTAACCAGGTTTCCTGGAACAGAATACAATCAAACATAGTTATAAAACTATAAAAAATCAGAGTCACTAAATTTACTATTCCAAGAAACCAATTTGAGTTCTCCTGCTCCATTTGGGGCCATAGCTAGTGTCAATCCACACACTCATACCACCACCCCCATTTGTTGTTGCCAAACAATCATCTACATCTTGCTCTAGCACTGGTTCCACAGCTAGTATATCTCCAACCTGAGAATGGGGAAAGAGGAACAAAGAAGTACAAACATTTCCCAGAGTGGAAAGAGCTTTTCCAGCAGGATTTACCCACTGTGCACCCTGTACAAGAACTACATCCCCTTCCTGGGAGGATCAATTATTCTCCACCACATTCCCCATCATATCCCCCACCCACCCATCCTGCCCAATTTGATCACCTACTGCAATCTCAAGAGGGGGAGAATATCCTCATGAGTAAACATACCCTGTGAATTATTTGCAGGATTAAGAGTTTCTTGGGTTTCCAAAGTTTCCATAGCATCACCAGGTCCTAAACACTGGCCCTCCTCCAATGATGCCAAGCAGCCAAATCTGTTTGAAAGTACTATAGGAGAAGCAGTTGGCAGACCATAAAGCAGGCAATATGTCAGAAGTCTTGAGATCTTTGATTCTGGAGAGATCACCTCCCCTGATGGTGATGCCACGTCTCTGGTTCTTTTCTTATCTGTCATTTCAACCCCACGTAGCACAGTCAAAAACCAGGAATGAAATCAACAAGTAAACTAAATAACAACTTACAGTTTAGAGTATTTATTTATTTATTTATTTATTTATTTTATTATAAACATTTATTAGCTGCCCCCTCATGCCCACGTCATGAGGGACTGTGTGGGACCTCATGGAGCAGCTCTGCCCTCCCTACTCATATGAAAACACCCATAGCCATGGCAACAGGGATTGAGTTAGCTAGAAGAGAGAGTCAGTGTAGATAGGAGACCTAAGAGACCAGGGTTAAAATTTTGTCTTTGTCACAAACTCACTGTATGGCCCTGGGAGAGTCATAACTGAGGATGACTCTGTTTCCTACATATGAAATGAGGCTAAAAGTGACCTACCTCACAGAGTTGTTATGGAGAGGGGGTGGGGGCTAAAAAAGGATTGCAAAGCACTTTGGACACTAAAAGCACCATAGAAATTATAAATAGAAATGCTGTGGCGAGGATCTACAATTCAGTAATGCAATCCCTCCTTCCCATATTTCCCAGAGCAGGGGGGATGGAAACATCTGTATTTCCCTTTTTGTATGTGAGATGGTGGTTTTAGTTTAAGTTTGGGGTCAAATTGTGGAGATAATTAGGTTTAGCCTCTGTCAGGGTATTGTATTGTATGTTGAGTCAGCAGATGTTCAGGCATAAGGTATGATGACTCTCCACTTATGGTAACAGCCTGAAACTGGAGAGATATAGACTGAATTCCCTCCACACTGATCATGTCAAAAAATCAGTAAGGGCTAGATTTATGGACCCACAGCATGGTTCCCTGTTCATTGACTCTCTACTTAAATTTTATGGCAGAAAGAAGGTAGATCATTTAAGTTGCAATATAGCTACTGCGCCTGTGCATAAAACTAATTGTTTAAACATTAATAACTCTCTTTAGTGTTACCTGAACACCATCATCCTACAACAGCACCTGCTCTACATCTCTGGCTACATGCCTGAGAATTTGGGGGGCTCAACTCACAAAGGTGAGAAAGATATCAACCTCAACAAAAGGTTGGGATGCTCCAAAATTGATCACTAGCAATTAACTTTTAAAACATTATAACTTTTGATGTCCATAATGGATGTTCTTCAAATTTTGCATATATCACCCTCCCACCAAATGTAACACAAGCTTCTCAGCTCTATGAGCTAAGATCAAGTGTAGTATCACGGACTCAATATGAACTTTTCCCGATGAACGTTCTCCTCCCCCACCCCACCCCATATAATTGTGGGTGCATGTTACATCTGTTAACTCTGCCTGCCTGCCAAGACCTACTTCATGCTATGTAACCACGACCTGGGTTGTTTTGATCTCCCTGTTAATGCATGCCTTACTGCTGTAACTTTTCTTCACCATGAGGAGCCGAACGGATCACACCAATCTCTGTACGGACTATTGAAGACTGACATCTGCCAACAATATTTGTTCGCATTCTCTGGTCCCCCTGGACCTCTTTCCTATCACCGATGTACTTCCAATTTAACATTCTCTATTAAATTAATCTGTTCTTATCAGTTTAATGACTTTGCTCTGGTGGTCGCACTCTTCTTTTTATGAACATGTTCCAGCTTGATCTGCAAATATGCTCTTTGGTCCTCTATGTAACTTAGCAATAAAAAATTCTCTAATAAGTTAATCTGTTCTTATCAATTTAATTGCTTTGCTCTGGTGGTCGCACTCTCCTTTTTATGAACATGTTCCGCTTGATCAAAATATGCTCTCTGATCTACTATGTAACTTAGCGAATTAACATTCTCTAATAGATTAATCTCTTCTCATCAGTTTAATATCTGATGTGTCCTCATTCCGAGGACTCTATATTAAATGGATTTTTGGAACAGGGAGATGGTCCTGGAGCTTGCTCCAGCCGCTCCATGCATCAACCTGGTATTGCAGTGCTTCCAGGAACGGTGTGCTTCCCCTCACGGGAGTTCCTTTGCCTTGTTAAGAGACAGAGCTTGCTGCTGGAGAATGTCTGTGGGAGCGCGAGTTTGTGGGAAAGCGGCTACATTTTCAAAAAGAAAGCTCAAGCCATTCATTCAAAAACAGGGCTTTTGTACTTTGTTGTTTATTTATTTATTCATTTAGTTGGGTTTCTTGGCTTTCCCCTCCTGCTGCAGCAGCTCAGGGCGGCTCACAACATATAAAAATCATATAAAAATATAGTAGAACCATAAATACAACAACAATAAATAATAAAGGGCAAATAACAACATAAAAATAATATAAAATATAAAATCAGTACAAAACATATCCCAGGCGGAGCTAAAAAAAACAAAAACCTCCCCTCACAACCCCTCCAATCTCCCTCACAAAAAGCCTGGTTGAACAGCCCCGTCTTACACTGTCTGTGGAAAGAGGGGAGGTCCAGAGCCAGGAGGGCCTCCATCAGGAGGGAGTTCCACAGCCTCGGTGCACCCTCTCATCATCATCACCTGGAATACCTGGGGGACTTTGAGGAGGGTGTTCCCAGTCAACCACAGGGGCTGACCCAGGACCTGAGGGGTGAGGCGATCCTGCATGTAGGCGGGGCCCAAGCCGTTTAGGACTTCATAGGTCAAAATCATGTGCTCACGGCAACCTGTCCCTGCAAGAAGATGGGCTGCCGTGTTCTGCAACTGTGGCTAGAAAATTCCTTTGCTGTATTTAAAGTAGGATTTCAGCTGATTGAAAGAAATGCAACCAATTTTTAAAACAACACCAGAAGAAGCCCCCTTCACCCGCCGCATGAGGGTGACGGGCATTTGTCGTGCCCCCACCCACCCCAGCGGAGCGAGGAGACAAGGGAAGAGGGCCGTGGTGGGGAGGCAATTATAGAATGCTCCCTGCCGGAGACTATTTGCTGGGCAACCGGCCCCTGTAACGTTGGCGTGGAGGCACAGCACGGGTTAATCGGAGCGGCCCCACCCCCTTTTAGGAGGGGTCAGGGTTGCACAGAACCGCATGAGACGGCATTCCAGAAGGGAGAGAGGGGAAGCATCAGACCCACCCATCCCACCCTCTTGCACTGTGGTATTGTTACCGGTTGCCGTTAGGAAGCCGAGGAGGAATTTTGGCAAGTAGCCTGATTTTAAAAGGATCGCTGGTTTCGCCTCCTCAGCAGTGCAGAGTAGATTAAATAGGTTTAATTGGCAATGACTTGTTTTGTGTATTTTAATGTTTATAATTATAATTGGCATTCCTAACTGGCATTTTGAATTAATTAAATAGGGCAATTGTACTTTTCAATCTTGAATTGATGGAGAAGAATGGATAATCTGGAACAGATAGGGAATGGTTAATTGTCGCACTTGCAGGGGTCCAGTATGCTAGGATAGGATAAATAGGTAAGGTATAGGATCAAGAGTCATCTCCTTAAGAGATGGGGAAGTGGTACCCAGTGTCATGCAGGGCACTGCAGGCACTGGGGTCATGACCCTGGGAGGGGTGTCTTAGCAGAGTAGCAAGGACATGCACTGTCCTCTGACTCGGCAGGCATTTACCTCCTTACTCACGCCCCAAGTTGGGGCTTGTTCGTCTCCCTGTTCAGCCAGAGCCTGAGTGTTGTTGAAAGGGGGGCAGGTTATTTTGGTGGCCTGATTAAGGAAGGCACATCCTGATCATGCACAAGTTAATAAGATAAGTTACAGCTAGCATACTGGACCCGAATTGCTGTGCAATTTACCCACCAGCTTTATTGATTGAACAATTAAAGAGTGCAGCCATTTTACAACCAACCACTGTCTCCGTGTATTAATTGGGGGGTGCTCTCCCAATGCAGCTTTGGGTGGGCAGAATAGCCGTGGTGTCGCTTGTGCAGAGACTTTGCCCCTTTGACCAGCTTGAGGTCGAGACAGTAGATCATGTCTTACTTAGGTGCCACTTGTATGACCTTTTCCGGGATGAGTTTTTGAGGCCTCTACGATTGAATCAGTTTGGGTGGTCTGATGATAGGGCAGTTGAATTTTTGCTTAGTGACTCTAATCAGGACACTACCAGTGCAGTGGTAAAGTTTCTGACTGCAGCTTTTATTAGGACACACCAGTTTGTGAACTTTAAATCGGTACCCTGCAGGAATAGGGATAGTCCCTTCAGGCTGCAAGGCTATAGGCAGTGATAACTGGTTCATGCTCACTTTGCTGTATGTTGTCCCTTGTTGAATGTTTGTATGTTTGTTGCATGTTAATATTGTTTATTGTTTTATCTAGCAATGGCCTTAGGCTACGCTCAATAAATTGAAAAAATAACTGGGGGGTGCGTTGAAAAACAGGAATCTGACCATCCTTGAGATCTGTTTTAGTACTTGACTAGAGAAAGTACAGAGAAGAGCAACAAAAATTATAAAGGGTATGGAATAGCTCCTGTATAAAGAGAGACTTGACAGGTTAGGGTTCTTCGGCTTGGAGAAGAGACAACTGATCCACAGGTATGGGGACTCCATTGGTGTCTGCTCCCTCTCCAACCATGGATGGAGAATTTCCACAATTCAGTAGATCATCCGCAGGGACATGCAGAAATGGGTCACCCACTCCACCTCTCCCTACCTGGATAGCATCATCTTCCACCACTCCATGGTGCTGGGTATGACCCAGGAGAACTGGCCGATGTGCATTGCCTGCTGAAGGGTGAGGATCACTGCTACAGTGTCCTGTGACAGTTTACCCATGGCCCGGTGCAGCTCCTCTTGCATCGCCTCCATCGCTGCTAGTGCAGCCCATCAGTGATGGCTAGGGGTTAGTGTCTGGCACTGACCTGGGTATATGTGTACCCCACAATCAATCCCTGAATTGATTCCTGTGTGACTGATCTGTGAAGGGAGGTGGGTTCAACACTGTTGGAACTTTACACTATGGGCTGCTAGTGATACTGATCTATGGAGGGAGGGGCTCCCCCCCCCCAGGAGCCGTGACCCCATTGGAACTGTGTGCTATGGGCTGCCAGTGACACTGAGCTGTTGAGAGGAAGGTTCCCCCACACAGGTGCTGGGACCCTGTTGGAACTGTGAGCTATGGGCTGCCAGCATGACTGATCTGTGGAGGAAGGGGTTTCCCCACCCCTCCAGAAGACACCAGGACCCCGTTGGAACTTTTTTCTATGGACTGCCAGTGTGACTGATCCATGACCCATGGTGTTAATGGTGGCTGGGAGGGACTGGACTGGCAGCCTGCCAGGGGGACTGGTTGTTTAGCCCATGTACGCCTGCTTTCATTTCACCCTTTTATTCCTCTGCTTGCCACGGAGTATGTGTTTTGCTCCATGCTGCCGGGTTTCAGTGGGTGGTGACTGGTTCCTCATGTGGCTGGCTGATACCTCCATGTGCCAGCAGGGATAACAGGGGCTGCTTCTTCAGCCTCCACCCATGCCCCCACCCCCTGACTTCTGTTGAGGGTGGGCGGACGTATTTGCTGCAGCATCTTCTGCCTGTAATTCTCCATGGCTTTATGTTATGGTGGGTGTTGGGAGTGGGGTGGGGCTGAACACCTGCCCATGAGTTTGGTTCTTCCACCCTACCCCTGGTGTGTGGATTTTGGGGGACAGCTCTCCGCCCGCCTGGCATGTTTGTTCTGCACTGCCCGCTGACCCAGGGAGTAGTGGCTGCAGTGGCTGCCCCAAGACAGGCCGGGGAACTGCCTCATCACCATCTCATATTTTTTATGTGGTTACGGGGAGACTGTATTCTCTACCCTGGAGAAAATCTGCAGGAACAGGACTAACAGAAACTGGGTTGAATTTTGCACTGCCCTTGCAACTTCCTATTCTACTATCCTGGCCTGTAGACTAAGATAACACTGTTTAAAGCTGTCTGAGTGGGTCTGGTGCTTTTCATGAGCACAAAATGGATTTCAAAAGAATAATGAGCTTTTACAAAACTCTTCAAAAACATGGACTTTAAAGAACAGGGGAAATGTGTATATAAGGTGTTATACATCTTGGCATCTAGTTTTGTGCCAACACAGCACTGCTTACTGCTTAGCAATAACCTCTAGGTTATAGTGTATAGGGGTGCGTATATGTGTGTGAAAAAGAGGAACAGGAAAATTAGCACAACATATTAATTTTAGTTTTCCTGTTGGGAAAATAAGAGGCCCTTGAGTTGACTGTTGATTAATACTAAATATAAAATAGAACAAAGAGTTTTGATGCTAGATAAGCATAAACTGTACGAATGTTGCTTCAAAATGATTCTTATCTTTTTATTTTGTAAGAGGACACAGGCAGTAGTATCATTCCTCAAAGATTTCTACAATAGACAGAAAGAATTGCAGCCTTCGTCACCTCAAGGCTGGACTACTGCAATGCGCTCTACATGTGGCTGCCCTTGTTCCTGGTCCGGAGGCTGCAGCTAGTGCAGAATGCGGTGGCCCGGCTCCTGTCGGGGACGGGCCGTCGGGACCACATAACACCTGTGCTCCGGACTCTGCACTGGTTGCCAATAGCGTGCTGAGCCAGGTTCAAGGTTTTGGTGTTAATCTATAAGGCCCTTCACGGTCTGGGCCCCTCGTACCTCAGGGACCGCCTCGCCCTCCGCGCCCCAGAGCGGCTCCTTCAGCCTGCCGGGGGTGCCTTCTTTGAGGTCCCCCATGTTAAGCAGGGGGCCACAATGGAGAGGGCATTCTCGGTGGCTGGGCTGCGCCTTTGGAAATCCCTCCCGGAGGAAGCTCGCCTGACCCAGAGCCTTTTAACATTCTAGTGAATTTGCAAGACCTGGCTGTTTGCCCAGGCCTTTGGGGAGGGTAGGAGGGTGGGTTAGGGTTCTTTATCTCCCTCCACCCTTGTTTATTGTATCAATTGTTTTAGTGTTACCCTAGCTGTGTTTTAATTGTTCTGATTTTATGAGTGTTTTTAAAATATTTAAAAAATATTTTTATGACTGTATTTTTATATTTTTGAAATTGTTAGCCTCCCCGAGTTGTTTTCAGGAGGGGTGGGATATAAATTGATAAAATAAATAAATAAATAATTAAATAAACTACCCCTAGAGATTTCCTGAAATGAGACCTGCAGAGTAGTTTAATAGAATATTTGCTCCTAACCTCCAGGATTTATTTATTTTTTTAGTTATTAACCTGAAAAATAGAAGTCAGATGTTTCCATTTATAAATATGTTATTGAAAAAGCATTGTGAGAAACTTTTTAACCAACACTCAAACACAGTAGAACCTTTCCATCCTCCTGGCTTTGCAAAACCTCAGATGTTTATCATTTCATTTTTTAAATATATAAATATAGCTGTAGTAAATGGTATAAATTTAAGGCATCATTGAACTGAGACATACGGATTAAAATATTTCTCCTCAATAGTTGTATAATGTGGTAATTATAAGTGGAAATGGGACTCCGGTCATAAAAGGGAGTCAAATGTTTTGAAAAACTGCATTTGGGCCTTGCGCAGGACTCCTGGGATAAGTAGGACTCAGCAGGTAATGCTCTTAGCAGCCAGGGTTCTGCTTCATATTGTGGTTAATTAGAAAAACCAGCTTTGGCGAGAGCAGAGCCACCTCCTCCAACTGCCAATGGCTTGGTTCACTGACAGCATTCAAGTCAGAACAACTTCAGTCTGATCTTATGTTTTCTTCAGATACTACATTCTTTCTTATCAGAGCCCTTTTCGTCTCCATATTCCTTCTAGGTAGTTGACTGTCAAAGAATTCAGAATTCCTCTTCCAGGCCCTTTTTGCTATTAGAGCCTCACACTTTCCCTTACATAAGTGTCCTGCAGGAATTGTAAAGAGTCCTGTGGACATTAACTAAGATCCCTAATATGACCCAGGTTAATATATATAATCAATTTATGGTATATGTAAAAGTGCTATTATGCCTGTGTGTGATCATTGCTCAAAAAAACTCCCTCCCCATCCTATTTTCCCTTGCACATGAACTGGAAATGTGTCACCTGCAATTACTAGTCTGCAATGACTAGTCACCTGCAATGACTAGCCAGCAACGCCAAAATAAGTCAACATAAGAGTTGCCATACCAACGGTCCATCGAGCCCAGCATCTTGTCTTGTCTCCAAAAGTGGCCAAATCTTGGTCCCTTGGGAGAAGTATCCAATCAAGTCACAATGGGCAGTCCATTCTCTGTGGTCCACTGCCAGCTTCCGGCAGTAAGAATTTATGTCCCCTAAACCTACTTGGCTAAAAGCTGTTAATGGGCCTACTCTCAGATAATTTATCTAATCCTTTTTTGAACCCAGCTGTATTACTGGTCTTGACCACATATTCCACAAGTTAATTGTGCATGAGTTAGTTTCATGGAGTGTCCCCTAGTCCTAGTACTATTTGAGTGGGTAAATAACCATTCTCTATTTACTTGTTCTACACCACTCACAATTTTATAAACTTGAAACTTCTAGGTCCTGAAAACAGATGCATTATTTTTTTTACTAGAAAACAAAAAATGAAAATGAAAACAAAAGAGGTAAGTTCTGTACATCCCTGGTCCATATATCAGTATTATATTAACTGCTTTGTACTTTCAGTCAGGAGAAAATTCATTCCTGGTCAGATCTGAACATATAAGAAACCTTGACGATGAGAAGTAGCAAAAAATAAATTTCAAAGCTTCCACATCAGTGTTTGCTTCAGGTCCAAAGCCACTGGGGATCAAATTGTAAGTTACTGTCATTAATTTAATATGTAACATGGTTTCAGTTCAATATTATTATTATTATTATTATTATTATAAGCATTTATATAGCACCAACGATGTACCTGGCGCTTTACAGAGAATAAGATAGACACAGTCCCTGCCCGAGAGCTTACAATCTAAAAGTCTGAACATCCCTTGTGTTATTTGAATGTAAGTCAGAATAGCACCTAAACAGTGGGTGTGGCGGGACTCGGAGGGCGGGGCAGAGAAAAGCGCGCGCAAGACGCACGGGCAGTTGGGAGCAAGCTGGGCTGGGAGCAGGACACTTGCCTCTCTCTCTCTCTCCTCCCTGACCTCCCGAGGATGGAGGCCCTGCGCAGCAGAGCAGCAGGCAGGACCTAGCTTGAAGCCACAAGGCAGAGCCCAGCACAGACACCGGGGCGAGGGAGAAATGATTGTGGACGCTGTATCATGCCCTCACCACAATAAAGAGAGTTGCAGCAAGTTAGTGTCCGTGAGTACTTGGGCCAGTCGCCCACAGCCCCTCACCTCATAGGCCTCCCTTGGAACCCGGGGCCAAGGGAGGGACACCACATGGTATCAGAAGTGGACTCCACAGCTTAGTGAAGGCGAGAACCACTCTCCTGCTAATGGAGCATTTCAAGCCCCCTCCCTCTGTCATGGCTGGTAAAAGAAAGGGGGGAAATATTCAAAGAAAGGGAACAGTAAAGGGAAGCAGACACACTCCAAAAGGAAAGGACACACAAAATAGGGCGGCCTTCTCTCTTTGTCAGATATCTATCAAAAGAAAAAGGATCCCTCAGGGTCTTAATTGGGCTGTCTCTCTTACTCAGAGAGTGCCCTGCTCATCACTGGGAGGCTCAGAGAGAAGGTAATTGCCCCAACAAGGGGAAGTACAATACAAGAGATCCACACAGTCAGGGGAATAGTCCGGGGCCAGGACACCGTGTGGCACTGTGGAGAACAAGGGGGGAAGGGAGGAACCCCAGGAAACAAAAAGGGAAACACAGGGGTGGAAGGGAGATGAGGAAAAGTTAATAAGGTGAGGGACAGGACGTTCACTCAGGCAGGCGGTGGAGGGGTCTAAGTGTCCTTGCTGCGAGGGTTTGGGGAGGGGAGAAACCAAACAGAAATAGGAAACACCACTATCACTACAACACCAAAACAAGACCCATAATCAATACCACACACAGTCACTTTCACTCACCGCACGTACTCCGGGGAAGGGTTACGAACTAGACGTAGACAAGGATTGAGTTCACTCTATCAGGCTTTCACAGACAACACGAGATTCCAAATGCTCAAGAGGTCAGCTTCTCAGAACTGATTACCGGCGAGGGCTCTCGGCCCTACCGGTAGTTGATATAGGCCAGTCAATTACCATGCCACAATGTCCGGGGCGGGGCCCCCGCCCTTCTCTGACCCAGGAGCCTCCGCAAGGACGTCCCATGGCTGGGCGGGGCTCCTCCACTTCTCTGAGCGTGAGGTAGCTCCACCCCCTGCTTCCCACGCCTCTGGCCCTGCTCACTGCGGCATCCCGTCCCCCATTGCCGGGCAACCCGAACCATGCCGCCCACAGCCGCCAGAGCCAGATGGTTCCTAACACCCCCCCTCAGCTTCAATGGGAACCTGGGTGAGAACTGGCGAAGGTGGGAGCAACAGCTAAGCCTCTACCTCATAGTCACTGGGGCAGATGAGAAGGAGGAGGAGTATAAAGTGGCAGTGGCGCTGCACTGCCATACGTGTACAACATGCTGCCAGACGTGTTCGCAGACCCCGCCAGCAAGACCCTGGTGGAGCTCGTAACCGCAATGAAGAACTACTGTGTCCCCAAAAAGAACCCTGTGTTTGAGCGCTATCAGTTCTGGCAGCTCCAATACAACGAGCTAGCAGGGATTGACCCATTCCTCACTGCCCTACGAGAAAAGGCTCAGTACTGTGAGTTCGGGCCAACCATAGACTTTATGCTCAGGGACAAGATCGTATTCAGTATCCCAGACCCCAAGTTGAAGGAGAGGCTATTGGAGAAGCCAGACCTCACCCTGACTCAGGCTGTGGACATGTGCCGCATGAAAGCCATTATGAGAGCCCAAGCATCAGTGATGTCTGCGGAGATGCAAGTACTAGCGGTGAGCCCCCGGCCCCCACCCACCCCACAACAGCCTGCGTGGGAGACCAGCCCCACCCCGGTGCGGGGCACAGAAGCCACCAGACGCTCCTGCAGGCGATGCAGGTGCCAGCACAGCCCACAGCAGTGCCCCACTCATGGTGAGACATGTCGCAGGTGTGGAGGAAAGAACCACTTTGCAAAAGCCTGCAGGGCCAAACTTCCCCGCGCAAGCACAGTGGGCGCAATGTACATAGGAGCCATGACTTCGTCTCATCTGGAAAACACCCAACAATCAGAAAGCCCCGGAGATGCACACTCCGGGTTGCAGGACACCCGGTCACATTCAAGCTGGACACGGGGGCAGAGACAAACACCATCCCTTCCCGAGTGGCCAGGAACCTCCCGGCACACATCCGCCAAGTCCCGCCGGACATAACGCTGGTAGCCGTTGGGGGGGGCAAATCATACCTAAGGCGAGCTCCTCGTTCAATGTTCCACCCCGACCACCAGCGTGCAGCTCCCACTCTATGTCATCGACACACAGGACCCCCCACTGCTGAGCCAGAAAGCCTGTGTCACCCTGAACCTACTCCGTCGAACATGCTTGCTGGTCCAGAATTCACTAAGCAGGGAGGGCAGCATCCTGGCCAGCTATTCAGACATGATGGGAGGCCTTGGCCAGTTCCCAGGGATGCATCACATATACCTGGACCCCTCGGTACCCCCCAAGATTCACGGATGCCATGAAATCCCGTTTGCCGTGCAGCAGCAACTACGTACCACACTGGCAGACCTTGAGGCAGCGAAGGTAATCTCCAGGGTGACCAAACCCACCCCTTGGGTGAGTAGCTTGGTGGTCACTCAAAAGAAAAATGGCTCCCTGCGAATTTGTCTTGACCCGAGGGACCTAAACAGAGCAGTCCTTCAACAACACTTCAACATCCCAACGGTGGAGGATGTCCAGCGGAAGTTGGCCGGGAAATCCATATTTACCATCCTCAACAAAAAGGATGTCTACTGGCAGGTGGCACTAGACAGGTCATCGGAGGAGCTATGCACATTCAACACTCCATGGGGAAGATATCACTTCAACAGGCTGCCCTTCGGCATCAAGTCAGCCAGTGAAGTGTTCCAACAAAAGAACCATGAGAGTTTTGGGGACATTCCTGGGGTACACATCATAGTGGATGATATGCTAATTGCGGCCTTGTCTACGGCAGAGCATGACCACATCCTGAAACAGGTGCTGCAGCGAGCCCGGGAGAAAGGAGTCAGATTCAACAAGGAAAAAATCCAATTCATGGTTGAGCGAGTAAAGTATATGGGGCATATCTTTTCTGGTGAAAGGGTCCAGCCAGACGAGGACAAGGTGGAGGCCATCCAGAAGCTCTCAGCACCTCAGGATAAAAAGGCGCTGCAACGAATCTCGGGCACAGTACAATACCTTGCCCAATACATCCCAAACGAGTCAGCCATGACCGCACCACTGAGAACCCTCCTATGTAAGGAAGCAGAGTGGGCCTGGGATGCCAATCATCAACAAGCCGTAGATGCTTTGAAACAAGCCATCTCATCAGCCCCTGTACTGCGATACTTTGACCCGAGAAAGTGGTCTGTCATACAGGTGGATGCATCGAAAGACGGCCTGGGGGCATGTCTGTCCCAAGATGGTCACCCCATCACATACACATCCCGATCACTCACGGCGGCCAAGCAAAACTATGCTCAAATTGAGAAGGAGCTCCTGGCTATCCTCTTGGTCACCGTCAAGTTCCATCAGTACATATACTGGACCACGGGCAAGGTTCAGTCGGATCACAAGCCACTAGAAGCTATCATGGGGAAGCCCATAGGACAAGCCCCAGCCAAGCTGCAACACATGCTGCTCCAGCTACAAAAATATGACCTGGAGCTGGAGTACACAAAGGGCACCAGCATGCACATTGCGGACACACTGTCAAGAGCGCCTATTCACTCACCAGTGTCATCTACGCAAGACCTTCAGGGAGAAAAAGTCATATACCACACCAAGACCACGATGCCCCTGAGCGACCCACTCCTTCGCCAGTTGCAGGATCACACTCAGAATGACCCAATCCTGAACAGCCTCCAGACCCTGCATGACCATGGGTGGCCCCGACATGTGAAGTCAGTGGCACCACCACTCAAACCGTACTGGCCCCTCTGACATGACCTGTGGCTGGAGGACGGTCTACTGATGGTAGGACACAAGATCATAATCTCCAAGGAATCCAGGCAGGACATGCTGCGCATGGTACATATCCCCCACCAGTGGGTTCAGCGGTCCAAGGCTCGAGCCAGGGCCCTCATGTACTGGCCCAATATGGTGAGGGACATTGAGAAGTGGGTAGCAGGCTGCAGCCCATGTCAAGAAGGGTGGCCCGCTCAGCAGGCGGAACCCATGATACCGCATCACATACCGGAACTACCATGGCTCAAAGTGGCTGTGGACATCTTTGACCTGCAGACGCAATTGTACTTGGTGATTGTGGACTATTTCTCCAAATATCCGGAGGTAAAACACCTACCAGACAAAACGGTGTTTTTCATCATCGAGCGGCTGAAGGCAATCTTTGCATGCCATGGGATCCTCAAAGAGATGGTCTGCGACCACTCCCCATTTGCCTGTCAAGCAATGCAGCAGTTTGCCACAGACTCAGACCTTTCGCTCACCCACTCCAGTCCGACGTACCCCTAATCGAACGGACAAGTGGGGCGAATGGTGCAAACGGTGAAGGCCATGCTCAAGAAGGCTATGAAAGACGGGAGAGACCCGCGCTTGGCCCTGCTCCATCTGCGCAACACCCCCATATCAGGCACACCTTTCACCCCAGCGCAACTGCTCATGGGATCTGTACTCCGCAGCACGCTTCCGGTGACCACCCCAGTCCTCACACTGTCAATACCCCAGGGTGCGCATGCAACACTTCATAAACGACAAAAGAACCAGAAGGCATGCTATGACAGGCGGCCACAACCCCTACCGCCCCTCGCCATCGGGGACACAATCCATATGGTCACTCCCACCGGCTGGCATCTGGCCACGGTGATTGCGAAACACTCAGAACCCCACTCTTACGTGGTAAGAACACCCCAGGGAGCCACATACCGCCAAAATCGATGACACTTGAGGTGAGCAGAGGGCCCCACAGCGCCAAACACAGTCAATGACCTCTCGGAACAACCAGACACTACATCACCAAGCGACCAACGCGAGCAGACCCAGGCGGCTCCCTCACCAGGGCCCGAAGCACGGGAACCTCAACCTGTAATGGTCAGTGCCCCCACCCCTGACCCCCCCAACATGACACCAATGCCGGGTGACCCAGAGGGACCCCCCCAGTACCAGAGAGAGTTGGCATCGCCATGCCAAGGACAGGTGAAGCTGCGCAGAGAGATGCGCCTCCCTACCCGCCTACAGGACTACTATGTGGGACAGTGGTAAAGACTGCCTCCAACGATGAGTACTTGTGATCTCTGACTCTCAGACATGCATGCAGTTGTTTCAATGTTCTCGTTTTCGTTATGACTAGTATAGATATGCTCGTTACAGAGGTGAGAGGCGGCTTCGTCACTGGACAAGGGGGATGTGGCAGCGCCTGCACAGCAGCGCCCCCCACAAGATTCGGAGGGCGGGGCAGAGAAAAGCGTGCACAAGACGCACGGGCAGTTGGGAGCAAGCCGGGCTGGGAGCAGGATGCATGCCTCTCTCTCTCTCTCCTCCCTGACCTCCCGAGGATGGAGGCCCTGCGCGGAAGAACAGCAGGCAGGGCCTAGCTTGAAGCCACAAGGCAGAGCCCGGCACAGACATCGGGGCAAGGGGGGGATGATTGTGGACACTGTATCGTGCCCTCACCACAATAAAGAGAGTTGCAGCAAGTTAGTGTCCATGAGTACTTGGGCCAGCCGCCCACAGTCCCTCACCTCATAGGCCTCCCTCGGAACCTGGGGCCAAGGGAGGGACACCACAGTGGGGGTCCACCAGAGGAAATTGTGGTTCAGTTCCATTTACAGATTTTGGTTCGACAATTTCTGGATTTAAATACAGTTTCATATTATGGATCCCTATTTAAAACAATAAAATACTAGAAAATAATAATTAAACAATTAAAAAACATTGCACATGCACAAAGTGGCCCCAGGCTAGTCGCGCATGTGCACCCTTTTTTCAAAATGGCAGCAGCAGCATCACCACCATTTTGGAAAAGGGCAGCTATTCTACGCATGTGCAAAATGGTCAGTGCAGAGGTTCAGACTGGCTGCCCTTTTCCAAAATGGTGGTGACGCTGCTGCTGCCATTTTGAAAAAAGGTGCATATGCACAGAATGGTCCAGTAGCCATTTTGTGCATGCAGTTATTTTTTTTACTTAAACTAAACTGTAATGGGCATGTTGCCCATTGTTGCAGTTACAGATTTAATCCAAATCCCTCGCCCCTACTAAACATTCCTGAGCCAGGTGATGATACAGCACTTTGTAGACTCATAAAACTCCAAACATATTCACATACATCCTATGAAATTATGCAGGCAGACTTTGCAGTACTGGGTATTGCAATACTGTATGCATCCTTCGTGTCTCTCTGCCTGTAAATCTCTAATATATACTGGGCTATTTTAGGACATCTTTTGACCTTCATCACTAACATAAAGACAATTCAGCATGTGCTAATTCAAAACCTTTGGTAACCCATAAGAATAAGAAAGTCAGAATACGCATTATTCGTTAAGAGCACAATCTTCCATTGAAGTCTACTCTTCCGCTTCTACTCCCTCAAATGGCCCTTGAGATCCCTTCTACCCCCAAAATTCTATGATTCTATGAATTGTGTAATCTTGAATTTGAATACTGAGCATCTGTGTGTCTGGTACATTTCATGTGATCTTTGTTGGCTTGCAGTTTAGGTGCAAACGTATCTTCTTGCCTGCCTCACTGAGGGAGTAGCTTGAAGTTCTTTCTCTGTTTCCTAACCTAACTCATGCCCCAGTACCCCACATAAAAAACCTCACTGTTTGCTTACTACCCTTTCATCTCCTTGCAAAGTACAATAAGACTCCAGATGAGAGGGTGAAACTGTTTTTAAAAGCATCATTTCCACTCCCAGTTGGTAACTGGGTTGCTGTCACTGTTGGCAGATATAGTGGCACAATCTTGGGGAGGATCTCAAGTTTAATGGCATTTTTAGACTAGCAGGCCAATCTAGTGGAATGAAAAATCCGCTTTTTAAAAAGTTGCATGGGGGGGAGGTATTTAAGCACCGGACGTTGCCGGCCACCTTTGAAAACACTGGCACCTGACAGCTTACGCATTGTTTTTAAAACTAGATTTGTGGTTTTTCAATCTGCTAGATTGGCTTGCTTGTCTAAAAATGCCCTAAGTCTAAGATCTCAAGGCTAAAAACTTCCTCCTTATAATCTATGGGCATTTTTAGAAATGCATGAAAATTGTGGGGGGTTTGTAATCTCCCACTATCACTCCTCTCCTACGACAAAGAAGGCAACACTGAGGATCACAGGATTGCAACATCACATCTGCATGGGGAAATCCTGTGAGAATCGTAGTCAGGACATTTTTAGAAGTACATGACGAGCAATTCGTGAGAGTCTCTTGGGAGTTTTCAAAAGAGCATTTGGAAACCCTTGATATCTAGGGTTTACGAATGCGCATTAACGCATAGACATTTCCATGAGAGTCATGGGAGAGTAGTTTACACATGCTGGTAATTTGGGGGGTTTATTGTCCTCTCATGCTAGTAGCATCTTGTCTAAAAACACCCTATATCAGGGGTTCTCAACCTTTTTCCAGTCATTGACGCAAGTGACTATTTGGAAGCACTGCATAACTTGCATGGACAATTTGCATAGAAATGCATAGATAAAGTCCTCCCTCTTTTAATTTAGTTCTATGGAAGTTGAGATAATGAATCAATCAATCCCAGCTCCCATTGACTTTAAAGAATGAAAGACTGTTTCAAAGTGCTCCTGAGCACTACTGACAGCTGGCTCGGGGAGCACTTTCAGACGTTGCTGGAGCACTTGGGTGCACCTGAGCACCAGGTTGAGAATTCCTGCCCTATGTGAAGGCCACAGAAATGACTACAAAATAGTACGTTAATAACTCTGCCATGTGCTGCAGTGATACTGAGGTGAAACTAAATAGGAGCTACTTCTCAGATCCATTTTCTTTTTGAATACACAGTGAATTGTATTAACTTCTTTTAAAAATTCTCACTTTGTGAGATAAAACCTCCAGTCCAAAGTAAGACAAAACTCTGTTTGAATAAATAAGAGTAAGGATTGCAGGATTTGGCTATATGTGTGTGTGTCTCTGCTTTTCCTAACCTGTAGCTTTTTACAAAATATTTTACTGTAGGTTTGTAAAATTAAAAAAGGTGTCTGCTTTTATACTCTGGAGGACACAGATTGTACCATATAAACAGTGTTTTACTTTCTTCATAAATGGCAATTAAAATGCTAAAACTAAACTGCCCCATTAAGTCCTTGGCTGCAAATCTTGTAAAACACACTCAGAGCTGGCACCCTGTGTTGTCAGCAGGATTCTGAGACTTAAAAGGAAAATCCAGATTTATTTTGCAGGAATGGCGAGACTGGATATAATCCCTTTGCCAAGGACAGCACCAAAAGAGGGACTCAAAGGCAAAGTATATGGATTTAAGCATGTCACCATTTTATTGAGGACAAACATACATTGAAGATCCAACGGCAACTTGACTCCAGAGTGCTTCCCCAACAGCCAGACAGGACTGCACTCAGCTTCTCCCCATTTACAAATGGGAGCACTGCCATCAGTACATCCCATTTTGGTGCTGGTATGGCATAGTGCCATCAGTCCCATAGAGCCACTGGGCCCAGAATGCCATTGTTAGTCACAACTTCCAACACACTCTCTCCCTCAAATGAGAGGCAGGAGCCAGGATAAATGTACAGTTCTCATCTGCATCAGATCTCAGAAATCACTGCTTGCTGCCCTTTCATCTTATCTTCTTTCAAAGGTTTTTTTCCAGCTGCACAATTTGCATAAATTAGCCTGTACTTATAACAGGTTGACCTTGCCGTAGTGACCCATGCCCAGGTGACCATGATGCTTGATGATTTCTGTAACTCCCTCTTCTATGGTCTTCCAGCAGTGCTTCTCTCTGTTACTTGCAGCTTTTTTAGAATGCAACATCTGGGATGCTTACTGATTTTAGAAGCCATGATCAAATTGTTCCTGCCCTGCGTTCTTTGCATTGGCTGCCTATAGAGCAGCAGATTGAAATTAAGATTGTGTTGCTGATTTTTAAGGCCCTGAACAGTATAGGGCCCTTAGTATGGAACTCCCTCACTCCAGGTGTTCATCTCATTTCCTGAGTCCCTCCTCACCTTCAAAGGGCACTGGAAAGGGGAGGCGCTTGAAGTGGGAAAGCAGCGCCTGCCTGGACTTCCCAAGTGACCAGGAGCCAGCCCTGCAGCAGCGGCTAGAAGGGTTCCCTGTCACTTGGGGAAAGGCCACTCCCGCCTTCTCCAGCACCTCCTCCTGCCCGTGCAAAGTAACAGCCAGCTGGCCTGAGCCACTGTTGCAAGCCAGCTAACTGTCACTTTGCCGGGGTAAAGAGCTACCCAGACTTGCCAAATGATAGCAGACCCCGCAGCAGCAGCAGCCCTGACTGGCTGGCTGTCACTTTCCACGGCCTCTCCCCACTCTCCAGCACATCTCCAGCATGCACACCGAACAGCCAGTCAGGGGCCCCAGGAGCACTCCCCCATCAACTGTTTGGTGGTAGCTCTTCCAGGGTCTGATCACGCTGTGCCAGCATTGGCCTGGGAGTCCTGTCCCATGGACAGCTCCTCGGGCTGCCCCAGGGCATAGAGATCTGTGTCTGCAGCCCCCATGCCCCAGGTTAAGGGTTGAGGGCTGCACGATTGAACAGCCCTCCCTGCCAAACCAAGGAGGTGCAGCTGCTGGTTTGCCCTGGGGGTGGGCCAGGGAAGCACCTCCTGGCCTGCACATCTGTTTTTACCCAAATGGGGTCATTAACACATCATTAAACCAGCAGGAGAAAGAGCTGTGACTCATTGCTGAGGGGTAGGAGTGGGCCACCTTTTTTTACTTTAACAAGTTTTAGATAAGCATTGCCAGCAAAGAACAAAGAAAGGTAACAGCCAGGCAGGAGGAAGCTAGTGAGAACAAGATGAAAACTAAAAGAAGGTAGGAAGGATGTGAGCGTGTTTGTGAGAGATTATTTTTTAGTGATTTGAAAGAGACTGTCACTTCTCCCAACTGGGATCCTCTTGAGGGACTTAATACTAACATTTTAGAGCCAAAGTCCATGCACGCATTTGAGAATTTTGACCCTTTAATAGGCTTAGTTGTAACTTGAACTATAGGTCCTGCACATTCAAACACATGGGTACGCAGAGTCTCTCACACACGTATCCTTTTCCCCCCAGCTCAGCTCCAAAGTTAAGGAGCTGATTCACTATGAAATGTTGGAGGGTATATGAGTGACCAGGAACCCCTTTTCTCCAGCTCACCCCCCTCCTGGAAGTCCCCCCAGGCACCATTGTAAACAGTGGTGCTGGGTGACTTCTGCATGTTTTGAGACCCAGACTTTTGAGTCCCCCATATCAGAGGACTTACAAGCTGGGGTCTCAGAACATACGGGAGTCACCCAGCACCATTGTTTACAATGGCACCAGGGTGACTTTCAGGAGGGGGGTGATTGTCTAAACCACCCCCTCCCGTGTGAGTTTGAAGTCTGGGAGAAAGCTGATGCATGTAACAACACACCCATTATGTTTAAGATGGTGGCGAGACATCCAGGAGCAATGTCTGAGATTTGAGACTGGATACTGGTTGTACAGAGTGGTAAATTTGCAAATCATCAGCATAAAGATGGTACTGAAAGCCATGGGAAGAGATCGGATCCCCAAGGGAGCAGGTGTAGAGAGAGAAGAGAAGAGGGCCTAGGACTGAGCCTTGGGGGACATGGAGAGAGGGATAGCAGTGGAGCAGGATCCATCATAGGATAAATTAAATGTGTATTTGGAGAGGTAAGAAGAGAACCAAGATAGGACGGAATCCCCAAAACCAAAGGAAGACAGAGTATCAAGGAGCCAATGGTGGTCAACAATGTCAAAAGCAGCAAAGAGGTTGACAACAATGAGAATAGAGTAACGGCCCCTGACTTTGGCCATGAAGAGGTCTTTGGAGACATTAACAAAGACTGTCTCCGTGGAGTGTAGAAGGTGGAAGCCAGACTGGAGTGGATAAAGCATGGCCTGAGTTACAAGGAAGTCGATGCAATGGGCATGAATGAACCGCATGCTCCAGCAGTTTGGAGGCAAAGGGAAACAGGATGATAGCTCAAAGGGCAAGTAGAATCCAGTGAAGTTTTTTTGAGTAGTGGGGTGACCACTGCATGTTTAAAGGCGGCAGGGAAGATTGCAGTGGAAAGTGATAGTTTGAGGATTTGACGGATGGAGGGGATGACAGCAGAGGCAATGGAACCACAGGGGCGTAGCTACCATAGGGACAGGCAGGATATTTGTCCCGGGGTCCATGCTTTTTGGGAGGCCCACAAATTATCCCTGTGGTTAGCTAGCCCTAGCTCTGGCTGCAGAGCCATTCCTCAAAATTTGCTTTGCTCAGGCCATTGCATCTGAGACAGATCAGATGACCGAGATGAGACGGAGCAGAAGAGGAAGTTGGACGGTGCTGCCGGTCTCCCTCCCTGCACAGCGCGGGAGTCAGAGGCATGCGGGTGCAGCAGCATTAAGCAGGGAAGCTCTGTCTGCTTTCAGCAGTGTGTCAGCCTTGGGCTGAGGGCTCTCTCTGAGTCAGACTGTGCAGCACTGCAAAGGGGACAGCAACGGCAGAGTGAGGCCAGAGTTGCTGCAGAGGAGTCAGGAGGAGAGAGCCTGTGCCTGCCGGTCCCAGTGTGCACCCGCAGTGGTGAGAGGCTGAGCAGCGGGGTGGAGGGGCAGTCTGGGAAAAAGGGGAGGACTCCATTTCCTGGAGTCTGTCTGTGACAAGTTCTGCGACTTGTGTATTCCAGCTGAGGAAGAGCTTGCCTACTTTGCTTACATGCAGTGCCTGAAGTGGAAAGCAAGGTGTTCACTTTGTTCAGTGTTCCCCTGAGGGTGGGGCGTGGGGGTTTGGGGTAGGAATCTCCCCCACCTGTGCATCCCAAGCAGCTCCCAAAGATCCAGGCACCCCCAAGAGACCTGTGGACTCCTAGGAAGCTCCCAAAGATTCAGGCACCCCAAGTCTAACACCCGTGAACCTCAAGCAGCCAGCTCTCCAAGAACGGTGCACCCCCAGAAAGCTGTGCTGCCCAAGACAAGCAGCTCTCCAAGATTCATATGCCCCAAGTCTTGTGCACCCCAGGCAGTTCCCCAGTAGGTGCCCCAAAACCAAGGCAGCCACCCAAACTCTACCACAGAAGCTGCTCCCCGGACAAGCTCTGCAGCCTCATGGCATCTGCTCCCCATCTCCAAACCAACCTGTCCACTCCAGTGGACTCCTCTCTTACGCCCTTCTCAGAAACCAGGTGGTGGGGGGGAGCGGAGGAACTGGAGACTAGGGAGGCAGTGAGTGGATCCAGAGGTTTGGGAGACTGGCTCTCCCCACTCTGCTCCAGCCTCTCCCCCACAGCCAGTGACACCCATGTCAGCTTGGGTGAAGCCTTCTACTCTCACTGGAGGTGTACAGTACTCTGCTTGCTTCATCACAACCCCCCTCAGCAGCTCAGCAAGAGAAGCGAAGATGGATTCTTCAGTCCATGCTTCACTCCCAGGCTGAGGGGATTTAAGGTGACATTCACGAGAGGAGAGTTGAGGTGGCCTGGGATCCTAGTCATGTCTTGCAAACAACCCAGAGAGATTATACTGTGCATTTATGAGCCCGGTGTCCCTCCATGGCTGCTGTTGTAGGGCAGGTGCTATGCTACTGCCTGTCCAAGGGCCCTGTTACGACTTGCTTAGCAGAGGTAGTGCCAATAGCTGCCTTTTACCTTAGGGAGCTGCTTGCTGGAGAATTCACACAACCACCTTGGGCAATGCTTGCTTGGGGTCCCTCACCCCTGGTTTGAATTGGAACTGGATAGAGCTGTCCCACAATGTAGTAGCTGGCTGTGAAAAGTTGGGATCAGTTACTCTGGGAACATAATGCCGGGGGGGGGGGGGGGACCTCTCACTTGCACTGCAATTACCCTGGGGAGGGGGTACCTCTGCATAGGGATGGACCTTAGCCCACCAGGGAAATCTGTCTGCCCCTTATGAACAGGCACTGTATTTATCAGCCTAATTTAAAGATTAGATTAGATTAGATTAGATTAGATAGATAGATAGACTTCCAGTCATCAGTGCTGCCTGTGCTTTGGTCCTCGTTCTCAACCCTTGTGGAGCATTATGGCTCAGCTCCCTTAGACTGATTGCCCAGAACCCACCTGGCTTCCTTCTGGACTGCCCTTTGGCTTGGTTGGTTGCTGGTCTTGTCTTGTGCTTTTTTGGCTCTGTCCCTCTGGTCCACACCCTGATACTGTACCCTGGTGTACTCTATTGGAACAGATGGGTCCAGGGGCAGAGCAGCCTTCTCTACATTACATTTTACCCAAGTTCTCAAAGGCCGAATTTAATTTCAGCTGAGGATTTCATAAAAGAGAATAAACTCTCAACTTGGTTTAACTTGGAAATGTCTATACACATATATGAACAGGCTATTAAAGCATTTACTATCTTTGTATAAGTGGTGTGTATACTGATGTGCAAGCTAGAATTACAGCTTAACAACCCCAAAGCAACTTATGTCCACTGTGCTACCCACAACTCATATTTAGTCCTGGATGATGCTGTATTCTTAAGTCTGTCAAATTCCAATTTCTCTCTCATTGTTATTGACACAAAGAGAGTCACTGAGGGATGGGATTGGGGAGAGAGAATGGTAATGGAGAGAGGGGGAGCCCAGGGAGAAGGGGCCCAAGTCTATTTTTTGTCCCTCGGCCCATTCCAACCTAGCTACGCCCCAAGGAGGTGGTTGGGAACTCGGTCAGAAGAAAAAGAGTTGAGTTTGGAGGAGAGAAAGTGAGCAATTTCCTCCTCCGTTTCTTCAGAGACGGAAGGGAGAATGGCAGGAGCTACTGCAAGGGGAAGGAAAGGAGTGGAGGGAGGAGGAGGGGACATAGAAGCGGAGAGCTCGGGGTGGATCTTGTGAATCTTGTCACGGAACAAGTTAGCCAGAGCCTGAGCAGAGACAAGAGGAAGGAACTGAGTGCGATAAAAAGGCGGCGGGGCTTGGAGGCATAGGAGTTGGCCAAATGAACATAGTAGGCCTTCTTAGCAAGGGCTGTAACTGAGTTGAAGGAGGTGAGCATGAACCTGAAGTGCCAGAAATGAGGATGGGAATGGGATTTCAGCCAGAGACGCCCTACAGAGCGGGCACAAGAGTGCAGGGAGTGAACTTGGGGGATGTGCTAAAGTTTAACGGCACATGTTCATTTAAAAAAGAGGTTGAAGTACACATTCTCTACACAGTCTCTGCCAGCCTTTAGTGCTAACCAGGTGTTCTGAAATGTTCTGAAATATGCTTTGTGTTCTGTGAGTGTTCGTGCATGCATACACATGTACACAAATGTCTGCTTGTCCAAAGATGCACAGATTTTTGTGGATTTAAGTTTAGAGGCTGTGGCTGGAAATTTAGCCCAGAAAAAATGGCATTGACTATACAAATTTGTTTTTAATAACTTGCTATGGCTCCATAATCCATTTTTAAAAAAATCTCTTTTTACAAATATCCGGTGGCTTTAAGAAAAATGTCAAAAATCTTAATCCCAATTTCCATTTCTTTTTAAAGTGCCTTTGTTCAGATGGGGTCTAGAACTGGATCATTTCACATTTCCTCAGTAATAGATGAAACTGCCAGTAATAATAAACTAATGAGTTTTGTAGTTCCTATGAAGAAAGCCTAGTCTGGCTAGGAATGGAAGAAAAGCATAAGAAATCTTCCAAAGAACTGATGAAGTACTGTGGAGACTTGAGCGCTCTGGACATTTAAATTGCTGACTTTTCATTTCATTTGACAGTGATATACAACCAAATAGTTTTCCTGAGACAGCAAAACAAGAAAGGAAAATTTAAGCTGAATATTAGGGGGAAAGGCCTAATGGTATAGTCTATGGAACATCCTCACAAAGGAAGTGGTAGATGGAAGTTTAATCACTTGAGTCATTTAAAACAGAACTGGGAAAACCACTGGAAAATATTCTGAGTGATGAACTATCTTCCATTGGCATGGGGGGAGAACTAGATCATTTACTTGGTCATCCCATCTCTAATTTGTCGGCGGATCCCAGAATGAGACAAGGACAAATCATGTGGGTTTTAACGGCTGCACTCTTTACTCCAAATTGAATTGTGCTAGGTGGGGTGATTGCCAAAGGCAATTCAGGTCCATTACAACAAGTATCAACAGGTTCAACCATAACTGTTAGGGAACTGACCTTGATGTATCCTCAAGTACCAGCCCCAATTTATTAACAAATAGCCTCGCCCCACTAGGCCACGCTGCTGGCCATGGGTGAGGGAGACAATGTCCTTTCCAGACTAGAGTAAGAAGTCAGGTGCCTGAAGGCTCAGGACTGTAACTGTCCCTTGTTGCTCTCACCAATCACCCCTTCCAGGGATGCTACCCTGGTGCTTGCTGTACCCTGCTTCTATGTCAGGTCTCACTTCCCCATCTCGTAAGGAGATGATTCTCAATCTACATAGATTTATAGCTAACAACAGCATAACAGTACTGGATCCCTGCCACTAAGGGGCCACCAGCTTTAGCCCAGACAGTACAGTACCCATCCCATCCTAACTAAATATCAAGCAACTAACTGGCTTAGCTTTCAATGCCATCAAGTAGCAGTCTACCCCTTCTTGGGACAAGTACACCCTGCCTTAGTGGTATAGCTCAGGTTTCATATGTGATCCCTTGGTGTGTAATATGGCCATACTCTTGCCCTCAGATATCCCTGTTAACATTTCTCCAGGTTTTGTCTATCTTGCCAAAGTGCGCTGCATTATTCCAAACTCTCCGCTCAACTAAATTGGTCCAAACAAATAGAGCGGCAGGAGAAAGCTTTTTAGTCTCAATGGTTCTTAATCCTGAAAATCAACTGGACTCCCTTTAATTGCGGCAAATCATTATCCCTCAGTTGCATTACAACTATGTCTGGAGTGGGACGCCTTGCAGCAGCATTAAGGGCAAACAATAACTGGAGCCATTGAATGCCACTGCATCCTTTCCACACAATCGTTGCTCTCGCCGTCAGACCCAGCTGAGCTCCCCACTGGGTCTAGCTAGGTGTCTTGCCTTCCCAGTACACGATACTGTGACTGATGAGCTATACTAGCCTTCTATGGGGGACTCTTGAAGCACCTGGAAGCAGTAATACAATTAAAGTACATTTGAAAAGCCCATGACCTCCAACACCCAAGAGTCCTGATATCTTGCTCCAGCAAGCCTGCCGCCACCGCAAAGCTAGCTGCCCCTATTCTGAAAGAGTGTGATCCAAAATCCCCAGGTGGTAAATGAAGGTGACGTAGTGCATTCTATAAAACTGTCATAAATTAGTACCTTGTAAGAAAAGCCCCATCTGTCTAAGCAAGACCCTAGAGTACGCCGGGCAGACTGCCAGGTACTCTGTTGTAGCCCAGACCGGGCACAAGTCTGGTGCAACTGCTCTAAAAATAATGACTGTGTGACCCTTGCCGTGCTTGTTGGTCTTAGAACGACGCAGTTGGAGGTGCAATGTCTGACTGTCCATAGAGACGTCCTCAATGACCAATGCCCTGCCTGTGATGTTTCTTGCCGAGCCAGGTACAAGTTCACTTACCCAAAAGGCCCCAAAGAAAGCAACCTTAAATGCAGTTGCAAACAGCTTAACTTCAAAAACATCAAAACATGCTTGGGGAAGGATCCCACAGATGCTGATAAGAGAGTGGTGATTGGTACCCAGATATCCCTTACCCTGCCTCATTCCCAAGACCAACTCTTAAATAATCTTCTGGTGAAAAAAAATGATCAGGAGGCAGCTGGCCAGCTAAATCACTCATAAAACCTAGCGCCAAAACTTTACTTGCTACAGTACCCTCTGCCACCCCTCCTCCCGCATGCTTGTGAGTCAGAGAAAACTGAAGCATCTGGGTCTCAGCGATGGGGAAACCCATGTTCTACCCCTGGTAGGACCGAAACTTGTGGAATTCCCTGAATGCCCTGTTGTATGCTGCCCTGGTTCACACAGTCAACAATCCCTAGATAGTGTCTAACAGCTCTAGGATCCAAGGTTCCACACTGCTGGTGGTAAGGACACCAGGTCTGGTCTGGCTCCAGGTGTGAGCAAGCGAAATGCTCCATCTGGATACAAGAGAGGGCATCGGTTACACTTTTGTTAATGCCTGGTACATGCTTTGCAACAAACAGAATATTATTGTTCAAACAAGCAAGCACGAATGCCCAACCAGGTTCGTCACCTGAGGGGATTTAGACAACAGGGAATTAATGACGTGGACTACAGCAATGTTGTTACACCAGAACAGGATGGAATGGTTTGCAAGCTCAGCAATCCAGAGGTGGACAACCACAGCTATAGGGAAAAAATTCCAAAAAGGTGAGATCTTTGGTAACTCCCAACTCTGTCCATTCTGCTGACCATGATGCTGCACATCATCTGTCCTTGAAATATACCCCAAAGCCTGCACCCCCTGCCACATCAGAGTGAACCTGAAGTTCCGCCTCCAATAGGAGCTGCTGCCACCAGAAGCTGAAAACATTAAATCCGGCCAAGAACAAGGCCCATGTTACTAGATCATCTTTCATCTCTCGGGTCAACCTGATGTGATAGTAGGGCGGGGGATTACCCCCTAACTTGGCATACAGACGCGAAAGAAAGGCCATGGGGCAACTACCCTGCATACAAAGTTAAGGCTCTGTATGAGTGACTGAAGAGGTGCCTGACTGTCACTTTGCTAACAGCAATTTAGCTATCAACCTTGGATCTAAGTATTACAAGCTTGTTTCATGGGAGACAGCCCTCACACTATCCAATTCAATTCCCAGGCATGTCAAAGAGGTGGCTAGCCTTTCAATCTTTTCTGGTGCCAGAGGAACCCTGAGATTGTCTGCCACCCTCTAGAAAATCTCCATCAGTCTAACGCACTCATCCGTGCCCACTCTTCCTATGAAACAGAAATCATTGAGATTTCATGACTTGCCCTAGACCTGCTCGCTGCCAGACCACCCACCTGATGAGAGCGCTCAAATGCTGAACACAGAATCGAACAGTCCATGGGCATGGCCTTGTTGAAATAATACTGGCCTTGAAAATGGAAACCCAGCAGATGAAAACTGGCTGAGTAGACTGGCAGCAGGAGAGAAGCAGCCTTTACATCACACTTCACCAGCAGGGCTCCAGCGCCACAGCATTTTATCAAATGGCACGTAATGGACTGAGGTGAGCTCCTGAGGTATGGCACTGTTGACCAAAGCCCCCCTCAGATGAGACAAATGATGGATTAGGCAGAATTCACCTGGGCTTTTTTGGGTACCACCCCCAATAGGGACACCAGCAGGTTTGGAAAAGGTGACACCTGATATGGGCCAGCAACCCTACCCCTTGAGCTCTTTGTCTAACTTAACCCACACAACCTGCTCCAGTCGACAACTGACTTCAAGTTCGGGGCAACTTTGCACCATTGGACAGGGTGGCCAGGGATCCTAAACCCTTCCTTAAAACCATTAACTATATACAAAACCTCATCCATGTTTGGGTGTTTCTTCAAGGCACACTCTAATCTCTCACCATTAACTGAAGTTGTGGCTCTTTCACACACCTCCACCCCCTGCGCCACTGCCCAGAGGAGTTGTACTTTCCTTTAGCCCCATGGCTGCTTAGCCTTAAAGCAGGTGGATGCTGAGTGGTAGCCTCCACAGTAAGTGCATGAGTTCCAAAACCTACAGGCAGTGCACGATCACTTACCTGACTCACACTGACAAAACTCCAGCACTGCCTGCCCTCATTTCCTGTTCCCCTGCACCCTTCATTACAAAATGGATCGCTGGCAGGGATGACACCACCTCTGGCCAATACATGGCTGCTGTCTGACCTGGGTGCATTTGCCGCATCATTTGTGCAGTCAAGACAGAAATCGTGGGCGTGAGGCCTTAGGCCTGGGATGAAAGCCACCTGGTGCAGAAAAGCCTCATCATACCTCAGCCATGCCCCAGGGGACCTGGGTCATATGCACGGTGAACAATATTGGCATGTGTCAGCATAATGGAGGCCCTCTCAGGGAACGCCTGCAGCATTACCCCATGAAATATGAAGTAGGCCATTGTCCAGTTGGACTATTTCCAATCTGCTTTTGGGCACTTAAACTGTTCTTTGTCCTTTTTCTCCTCCCAATCAGCGAGGTCCGCTATGGGATCACTGAACAAGAGGGTAAATATGTCGATGTACTCCCTCATCCAGATTTTTCTCCCTGGTGGCCTAGAGCAGCTGTTCGCCAGTAGGGGGAGAGACATCTGAATATCTGCCCTGCAAAGAGGGGATTGTCAGACCCCAGCACCCATGCTTGCACCTGAGCCCACCAAATGGGCATTCCAGACCTGAAGTGTATGGGTTGCCTGTACACCCCTTGGCTAGGTGGCGGGGCAGGGTTGTGAGTTCCCAGGCATACCGCACTCCCCTTGCTCCAGAGGTGCCAATGCTTTGACTTGGTAGTGGCACCCAGGTCCCGTTCCACCAGAACTTGGTAGTGGCACCCAGGTCTCGCCACCTCCCACATTGCCAGCGTGATGGGAACAGAGCTCCTGCCCTGTTCATGCTCCTTTATATTTTCCCTGCAGTGAGGGCATAACAAGTACTTAATAGCTGGGCTGACCCATAATCCTATCCTGCCCCCAACCTGCGTATCTGCCCATGCGCTCACCAGGTCGACCCGGGGGGGGGGGGGGGACCTGTCCCAGTCTTGCTTCACTTGTGTCCTGATGCGGTGATGGCTGAGTGCTGGAGTTGGGGACCAGTGGTAAGGGCTGCGGATGTCCTTGAGCCATAACCCGAATCTTGTGCTCCAACGCCTCCAGCCGATGGAACACTTCCTCCACCCTTGGATCAGATGGATCTTGCTAAACTTCCCTTGGTCTTCACAGGCTGTGTGTGTGTCTGTCCCTGAGAGGGGGTGGCCACCCTCCACCCACCCCTTCTGGGAGAGATCCCCAATGGCCCAGGCACAGCTGGTAGAGTTCTGGGCCTGGTAGAGGTGGCTGGTGCTGGGCCAGGCCTGGCTGGTGCTGGGCCAGGCCTGTCTCAGGCCCAATGGTGGTGTGCAGCACCCCTGGCTGCAGCCCTTGGGCCACTGGAGGGGTCTGCTGCCCTACTCCTGCCTTGCTGTCTGAAATCTGCCTCATCAAGGCCTCATAGCCCACCAGTCTCTCCTGCACGGAGAGCAGAACTATTTTCCTGGCACGCACTGGGGGTGTATCCTGGGGGGGGGGGAATTTTGGGTCCTCTGGCAGAGAAGCAGGGTGGGTTGGGCCTGCTTTGGGCCAGCCCTTACCCTGGGGCCTTTCCCTTTTGTGCCTTCCTTGGCATTGCACCTCAAAGAGGGGGAGAAGGATCTACATGGGTCTACCAAGATAAAATTATCCCATCATTAATTGACCCTCCTGGCCCAACCATGCTCACTGGCGATGGGGCAGGGCACAGAACCCTGGCTCTAAGTTGCCCCCTCCCCAATTCTCCAGAAGTCTTGCCTCACAAGACTGATTTTTTGCACACTACCACCTGGGCTGACATAGCAGCCCAGACCGCATGCAGTTCTTTTCCCCACCAACAGTCACTACTCCTGCAAACTGGCCACAACTGACTTGCAGCTGCAGTCAGGAGGCAGATGCTCCCAGCCTTGCTCCATTCCTTCCAAGAGAGCGTGAGAACTGGCCCGAAGGGCTATTCTCTCATTTTATGAAAATCCACAAGGTTTGCCATTGTACAAGTGCTGGATTGCTTCTGGACCCTTTGCTGCACCTGGATTGTCCCCTGTGGGGTTCCTTGGGGTCCCACAGGGCTCTGTTCTGTCTCCCCTCTTGTTCAACGTGTATATGAGGCCATTGGGTGAGGTCATTCAGAAGTTTGGGGTGAAGTGCCATCAGTATGCTGATGACAGGATGAGCATTGACAACCCCAACCAGCAATGGCCCCAGCATCTCCAGCTTTCACCAGCCAGGGTGGGCAAGGAACTAGTTCACAATTGGTTGCCCTCACTGCCCCAAGTACCTCCCTCATATCAGTGAGTGATACTGATTGAAACTGATCCAAATAAACAGGACATCATCTCAAATCTCAAACTCTGGCTCTGCAGATAAAATAGCAGCACTCAGGTTATGGTGAATATGAGCAATTTTGTCTGCAAAGTAGTTAACAAAAATGTCACAGTGGGCATTAGTACTAGATGTTTTGTGTGGGGTTCGTGGGATGGTTGGGGGATTTTAGGTTTTTTTAAAATTGGTTTTAATGTTTTTATGATTTGTGAGCTGCCCTGAGCCTTTGGAAAATTTATTTAAATAAATAAATAAATAAAAATGCTCAGCCACAAGCTCCTGTTGGAGAAACTGTTTGTTAGCTTAAGTCTTTTCAGCAAATTATAAGTGTAATCAAATTTCTACCCCGCCCCTCCTAAAACAGCTTGGGGTGGCTTACAAACCAGAAAAAACAAACACAAATATAAAATACATCTAAAATCAATTAAAACATTCAAAAAATACTACAATTAAAACAGGACCGAGGCATCACAATAAAACAATAAATAAGGGTAAGGGGAGATAAAAACCCACTAACCCCTCGCAAGGCCTGGGCGAACAGTCAGGTTTTACAACTTCGCTGAAATGTCAAAAGGCTTGGGGCCAGGCAAGCTTCCTCCGGGAGGGAGTTCCAAAGGTGCGGCACAGCCACCGAGAATGCCCTCTCCATTGTGGCCCCCCGCTTAATGCAGGGGACCTCCAAGAAGGCACCCCTGGCAGACTGAAGGACCTGCTCTGGGGCACGGAGGGCAAGGCGGTCCCTGAGGTATAAGGGGTCCAGACCATGAAGGGTCTTATAGATCAACATCAAAACCTTGAACCTGGCTCGGCACGCTATTGGCAACCAGTACAGAGTCTGGAGCACAGGTGTTATGTGCTCCCGAAAGGAGCCGGGTCGCCGCATTCTGCACTAGCTTAAGCCTCTGAACCAGGAACAAGGGAAGCCCCACGTAGAGCACATTGCAGTAGTCCAGCCTCGAGGTGACAAAGGCATGGATGAGGAGGCCAGGTCCAGGCCGGAGACATACGGACACATCCTCCGCACCAGATGCAACTGGCGGAAGGCAGCCTTTGCGACTGCCTCCACCTGCCGCTCCAGGCAGAAATCCGCATCCAATATCACCCCCAGACTCCAGACTTGCTGAGCTATAGGAGGGCGAACCCCCCCAATCCAGGGAAGCCAAAAGCAAATCTATTTAGAACTTCAATAGATGGAAACAGCAGCACCTTAAAGGTTATCCAGAAGCCAACTGGAAGGTGGACTGGGCTAAAGAGGAAACGGGTAACATGCTTTTTCTGGAAAATGGCATTTAATATGTGCTCTGCCACCTAGGGTACCCGATGAAGTTTCAGATGCAGGCCCATACAGAGTACATTGCAGTAATCCATTACCATAAATACTGCCCTCCTGGAGAAACGATGAAAGGAGGAGTTTCAGGCCCAGAAACCATACTGTGTGTCCAAGAGTTAAAAAAGCTGCAACACCCAATCATATTATTGCTTTTACAGTCCAAACCTAAAGCACATTTATATAAAAACCTAGTCTTGTCTCAGATCCTCTGGGATTAAAATGGACAATGGGAAATCCAGACACATTTTTCTTTAATGGATTTCAGTTCAGAGCGGGAGATAAGTTCTGGAACACTGGTTGTTTCAAATCTGCTAGTTAGTTCTCCGCAGCATCTCTGTGACCTATCATTGTCACCCTGCATAATGGAAATGTTTGGCCAGCAAACAATACCTTGAGGTTTTGATTGGCTAAAAAGAAAGAAGCACAAAAATATTTTCAGTCAGCACTGGAACAAAATTCATATTGCACAGCTGTAGTGAAAGTACTGTCCCTCTGAGACCCTCTAGAATGTGATTAAGGCATAAGGCAACTTGACTCATATTTTATGAATGTTCATTTTTAGGATACATTTTTAAAGGGGCAGCATATATTTTCATTATGTGGCAGAAATGAGCAGTTAGCTTACCATGGACGGTAAGATTCTAACATGATGAAATTGTTGACATCAGCTTAGAAAGCCAGGGTGGTTGGGCCATGAAATGTAATGGCACTATTTTGGCGGTGAACTTTTTCTTTTATTCAGCAGAAAGTACTGCAAACATGTGAAATTCCTATCATGAACTGAGATGAGAACTGTGGCAATTTGAATATTTCGGTGGGAGTTACAGACTGTACAGTATGAATTTTGTCCTGGCTTAGTCACCTTTCATTTCATGTTGGCACAATGGTTCATAAGAATGCTTTTCCTGAAAATCCACTTTATATGGCCTTTAGCACAGCAAGCTAGTATACTTTAAATCACTAATGTGACAGTACATTCTTCTTCCATCATGAGATGTCTGAAGTGAACACATCATTTGTAGAAGATATTCCTCCATTCCCACCCATTTTTATATACTTTCCAAACATTTTTATAACGTACCACTAAATTAAATTTTTCATTATGGCCAAGTTACATAAGACCATTTATTTTCTACCATGCTGAAGAAAGCATGAAGTTGAATATAGAATTTAATAACTTACAAGGATATTAGTCAACTTGGACAGGAGGGCAGCTAACTGCTTCTTTAGGGGTCAGGCGGGAGTTTTTTCTTATCATGCTTTATTTCAGATTGTATATATGTAAATGTCTGGATTTTGGACTGAACTGCAGTGTTTAATTTTGCATTCTGCCAGCATGGAAACTTTTAGAAGTGGAGAAGAAGTCATCAAAAAATGATAAAGGTGAAAATGCGATATCTTTCTCCTAATCTATCGTACTACAGAACTATGTGAAGACATGATAAAGCAGCTACATTCTTAGTTGTATATACATGCAATCTCATTTTTCACATTAGACCAAACGAAGGAAGATGAGAAACTCTGTTAGGTTGTCTATGTCTCAAAACACACTAATTCTCTATCCACATACCTGCCCCTATTTAGACCTGTACTCTTGAGAGTATAGTCAGTGTTAAGTCAGGATTAAGATCTGCCTGTGTTCATTCAGTTCAGAGGCATCTCATGCCATTTTAATTACCCTACACAGTGGGTAAAAAATGAGACACTGGCCCACACTGGTCTGCTGTGGCCCAGGACTCACCCCAACGTGTGGTTCTGTGCCACCAGATGTGGGCCCACTACTGCCCCAGGGTGGTAGGTGGCTGATCCAGGATGTGCCCTGGGCCTAATCCCGGGCACCCATCCTGGGCCAAGTACCACCCATGTGGGCCAACATGGGCCAGCACATTTGTTCAGCCCCTCCTAGCCCCACCCTGGGGCGGGCGCTGCTATGGCCATTTGCCATGACTGGTAGCCATCGCTCCGTGTCATGGTGGGGGCAGGACACTGGGAGCGGGGTGGGGGCACCCACCCACAGGTTTGTTGTGTTCCCCTGCCCTAACTGGGGTGGAGGTGTGTGGTGAGACGGCTCTCCAGCCACCCAGGTCGCAGGCACATTTGTTCCATGCCACTTGCTGACCCAGGGAGTGGCAGCTGTCGTCTTCCACCTGGGGAGCCACCTCACCACCTACACATTTGTTTTACCCATTGGGTAACAAATAGGGGCACACAATTCGTTTACATTTTTTATGAAAATGAAAACAAAAATCTCATTTTTGTTTTCATTTTCGTAAAAACAAAAACTAACAACAGAACCTGGAGGCAGGCAGGCAGGTATTAGAAAACTAATACCAACAGAACCTGGAGGCAGGCAGGTAGGTATTAGAAAACTAATACCAACAGAACCTGGAGGCAGGCAGGCAGGTATTAGAAAACTAATACCAACAGAACCTGGAGGCAGGCAGGCA